>JAFEMH010002657.1:0-322298 GCA_022495995.1 Adenophora triphylla var. japonica | reverse complement strand
GAGTAACAAACTCATGGTCTTTAATAAGCAAAAAAAAATGCTAACAATATAACAAAATTATACGCGAAAACAAACATGATATTATTGATGTTGTCTATCTTTCCATTGATCATATATAACACTATCAACTACCACCTGAACATTTTCACAAATTATAAGCTAGTGATTATACTTAATTGGAAATCAATATACA
Source organism: Adenophora triphylla var. japonica (assembly GCA_022495995.1). Taxonomy (NCBI): domain Eukaryota; kingdom Viridiplantae; phylum Streptophyta; class Magnoliopsida; order Asterales; family Campanulaceae; genus Adenophora; species Adenophora triphylla. The sequence continues at coordinate 322,105 of JAFEMH010002657.1, read as the reverse complement.
AAAAATAAGTAATAACAATGCAATATTGTATAATATTTGAAACATATAAATGCCATACTCAACCATAGTTTATATAGATAAAAGCACCAAAAAGATGAACCTCATGTACATAGTGTTTTTACATGATCAAAAGAAAACTTAACTATTAGCAATAGCTGAATAATGGGTTCAACTTGAACAAAAAAGGCACCAAAAATACACAAAACACCCATAAAACTAGATACAAAAGAGAGGTGCTGCTTAATCTAATATTTAACACTAAAATGGAAGTCTTCGATTTTTTATAAGTTGAAAATGTTAGAATTACGACTTCATTGCTTATTGTATCAAAAATCTCCTTTCTACTATGTATGTTGTTACCATGCAAATCGTTCATTCCCAATCATCATCCATTTTATTTTTAAGGTTACTCTTCAAAAGCTTCATTTGCGAGAAAATGCTCTCTCCACGGTGGCAGTTCCAACAAGTAAAATTAATGCCAACTTTACTAGTAAATACACCAGGGATAAGCACCATTTTTCTTCAAAGCTTAACCATTCATTTTCCATAGCAAGCTCTCCAATCCCTTTCAAAGCGAGAGAGAAAGTCTATATGAGAGCGAACATCCAAAATATAGTTCTCAAAGTTGGTCTTCAAGTACTACTATATCCCATTTACTGAAAAATTTGTCGGATAATACTTGCAAATTTGATTAAACTTGCCTTGTCAAATGAGGAAAATGAATTCCTCGGATCAAGACAAGACATGTTCATGACAACAAGTACCTCGTATTTTTTATTATCAAAGCTGAATTTGTTTAACTCTATCTTGAAGATTGTAGGTGAGTCTTTGAAATCACACTAAAAGAAATAACAAAAAATAAAGCCTAGTCAAGAAAAGTAAGATTATACATACTGCAAGTCATTACAAATAATATGGTATCAAATATACAATAATAAGCGTGAAATGAAAAAACTAGAGTTGTCTAAGATAGCAAAATAAAGTCTAAGAATAATGAAAAGAAAATATAATTTCAATAGTAAGATTTATCTTTTTTTCTAGAAATTGAAGAGTTAGATTATTTGGCATATTGGCTCTTTGTTTGTCCTTCTTTGACCCTATAATCACAAGATTGAACATTAAAACTCGAGAAAATAGAGTAAAAAAACCAAATAAACCCTAGAAATAATTTGAGTAATTTCACAATGAAATTTTTAAATGTCATCCTCAAAATATTTGAATTCGAAGTAATGATGGTATAATACGAAATAATAAACATAAAAAAAAGATTTGAATCAAAAATAATTTGTCTTACCTTTTCGGTCAAAGAAATTGAGTTTGGTGAGAGAAATCGATCAATGAGAGAGAGAGAAATAGAGAGCCCAAGCTTCACAATCGCCGGTTCATGATCATGGATGTCGGCGACGACTGACATGTTTCTCTCTTGTCGTTCTTTTCTTTGTCTCTCTACGGTTTTCTTATTCGTTTCTCTCTCTTGCCGTTCTTTTCTTTCTCTCTCTCTCTCTCTACAGTTTTCTTTTTCTTTTGTTTTGTTTTATTGTTTTATTACTGGAACGAACCCAACGTAAATAAAATTAAAAAAAATGAAATTTAAGTGGGTGCCATGGACCCCGACTAAATGGCAGGTGGGTCCGTCCACTGAGGCCACCTATTAAATGCCCCTAAGGGCACCACAAGACCCACCACGGACTTGGATCCTTTGTTGAACTCACGGGTTTTCTCTGGATAACACAAATTAACGACAACTAATTTGATCACGCAAGTAACACAATTGTGTTTATACTAGGAACAAAAAAACTAAACCCTAAAGGATTCCAATTCTTTCTACAAGAAGTAAATTGCTTCCTCCCCAAGAAAAGAATTATGTTGCCAAAAGGGAACCAGATCAAATTAGGAAACTACCAAATTTGCTCCTATTTTTCTTCTTCCGCGCAACCTAAATCCTTCCATATTTTGATTTGCATCCAATCCTAACACCAAGAAAATAAGATTGTTCTATGTGAAAGATATGTTAGGTCAAAAGTTTTTATATGTTTGGAAATCATATTTTCAATTTTGAGTCCTAAAATCTAACTTTGTTAGTATTCCATTATTGTTTCATTAGAAATATAGCGAAAAGACATGTATATATGTTAGATTTAACGAAAAGACAAGAATTTTCTTTCAAAAGTTAAACATAACTACCAATTTCCATTAGAAAGTTATTATAACTGCCATTTTTTGTTAATTATTTTAACAGAATAGTCCTTTCCAAATAGAAATTTAATAAAATTAACATAAACTTAACGAAAATTCTTGTATACCATTAATTATATAATTGATCAGATTGTGTTGACAGGTTTTCACTTGAAAATCTAATGGAATTGACCTTTCCTATGATAGTCTAGATTGAACGTACCTATACTTTTGCCTTTTGGCATACATTTTGCCTTTGGGCATAAAAGGCAGCATAACTTTTTAATTACTATAACTAGTCCCTGCTTCTTTGATTTATCATCCTATTTTCTTACCATTTATAATTCAAACACATAATTAAATGAAATTATGTAAATTAGTCATATAATTCAACGAAATTCTCACAATATCTATTGAAAGATAGCCATCTTTTTGCATTTGTTTTTCTTCAATGTCTATAAGTTTCAAATACCATTTGTTCGTAGGGCTCTTGATTTTAAGTCATTCTATCAATACTTGAAAAATCATTTTATCTTACGAGGAAGATTGCCACACAACCGTGAGCATTATATGGGGCAAATTCTTCTTACGGAGATTTTGTTTTACAAGACTTGACTTTCCTTATTTGCCATGGTTTGATTTATTTTTTCACATGCTAATTTTTTGTCTCGTTAAATATGTTTTCGTTCATTTATAATATTTGTCATTCCTTTATTTCAAGAAGGTTATTATTTATTGTTATAATTTTTTAAACAGAAATTAACTTTTGATTGAATTGTATTGGCCCCAAATACATTAAACCCTTATAAGAAAACTAGTATAACACCCGTGCGTTAAACGCACGACCAACAAACTGTGAGAAATAGCGAAAACTAAATAAAAAAAGTTGCTAAAAATGTCATTAAAAATATTCATAATGGAATTAACAATAACAACTACAAATTTTGAAAATTTTCTTTGTAAACAACATTTGTTGTTTCATCCACAGTCTTTCCAATAAAAGTGAATCAATTTAAGTAAAGTTATTCTAAAACGATTTTCTTCTTTCACTAAAGTCCGCAAAGCATCTGAAATAATACAAGCATTGAGGTGAGTTTCATGCATAACAATCAATAAGGAAAAATGCATAACATGTACTCCCTCCATCCCACAATTCTACGCACTTTTTGTGCCGGCGCGGGAATTAAGGTAACACTACTAATGACTCGCATATTCTATTAGTGATAAGAAGCGGGAGGGCTTAATTCCATAGCATGCTTTCAAGATTGCCCAAACCATCTTTAAACTTGATTAGCAATAACAACAATTATGTGCCATATCATGATTATCAGATCTGTATACATCAAAATTATTTTCCCTTAGCTTGTATCAGCAGAGCTTTAAACCATAAATCTTAGAAATAATACAAAGATGATTCCATGACTTACTGGCATATTTTCAGTATTACCAAGCGCAGTCATCAGCGATGACCAGAATCCAAGCACACCTACTGGCCGGTGACTCGGCGACATGCCCATTGAAAATTTGAATCGAATCTCTGAGATGTTTGACACACTACAAATATACCAAACTATTAGTAGACAGAAGTTCAATAAGCATATATGAAATGGACATGTACCAGACGATTTCAGTATTGTATATAACCATAATAGCCTATTCATGCATATGTACAATATCGCACTAAGGAGAATATCTTCTGATGTACACGGTTAATCTTATTAGAGTTTTGAAGTAATCTACTCCACTCATTTCCTGTGATCATACATCAGAAGCTCATTGTAGCTTCTTATTTGAACTATAATCTTTGCATAATCAATCTTTGATATCCCTTAAATTAACATCTTCTTCTTCTGCTTTTCCTCTAACCCCTTCCAGCAAAAACCATAAGATTCATGAAGTAGTTATCAGGGTTAAATGTGAAGGAAAACACCATAGACCGTAAAGCTAGTTATATGGATTCCAAAGAGAAATTCTCCCCTACCTGTATTTCTATGTACATACTTCTTAAATTGAAAGATAATATTGCCTTAAGAAGAAATTTCAACTCAAGTCACCACTACAGAAACTGTAGAAATATGGTTCCTTCACAAACTTCCAGTATTTGATTGAAAAATTGAATGGTTAAATACATATACAATCTAGAATCATATACAAACAATGTTCTCGTTGAATCACAAGCATCTAGCATTCTAGCCTCATACTCCAAACTATGTACTAAGTCCCAAAAGTTCACTTTCCATGGCACTTCTCTACACCACCATACACAAGGAAGAACAAGCAAATTAAGCTACTTAGTGCACATACAAAAGTAGGCCAATAAACTCGAAAGCCTCAAAAATTAGATTTATGAGAAGAGTGCTCACAACTTTCCCCTCTCTCCTCAAGTAACTGCCCAATCATTTCAATTAATAAAAGGAAGATAAAGCAACTAAAAGTCATCCACATTCGCAATTTTCTAATCAAATAACACAGTTAAGAGACTGCATTTCATACCTCTAACAGCAGGTCAATAACACGTTTAATCTGAGCTCCAACAGGGGATTTCCTACCATTTGTTTGTAGGGCTCTTGATTTTAATTCATTCTATCAATACTTGAAAAATCATTTATCTTACGAGAAGATTGTCACACAACCGTGAGCATTATATGGGGCAAATTCTTCTTACGGAGATTTTGTTTTACGAGACTTGACTTTCCTTATTTGCCATGGTTTGATTTATTTTTTCACATGCTAATTTTTTGTCTCGTTAAATATGTTTTCGATTTCATTTATAATATTTGTCATTCCTTTATTTCAAGAAGGTTATTATTTATTGTTATAATTTTTTAAACAGAAATTAACTTTTGATTGAATTGTATTGGCCCCAAATACATTAAACCCTTATAAGAAAATGATACCTTGACTAAAGGGAAACGGTCCAAACTGTTGGGCTACACCCGTGATTTGTACATGTTAAATTTGGATGACATTTAAATGATGGAATGGAATGGACTGCTTCAGGCATAGCCTAACCATATGGGTTTACAGCCCATTAAGAAAAGATGTCCATTTTGCCTTTGTTAATTGGTTTAGTTAAATTTTAACTAAAAATAAATAAATACAAGAACTTAATTGTTCTTACTCTATATAAGAAATTGTTATTAATAGTATATTGTGATGTGAACGGAATAAAAGTGACGGGCTAGGCCCAACGAGCAAAGCCCAGTATTTAAATATTATCGTCACCACATTCTGGGTGGGCTAGGTCCAATTATAATCGTGCCCAAGGCCCGCCGTGGGCAAGATCGGAGTCGACCTAGCTCATTGTTCGACCTCCGTGGTCAGACTCCAAGAGTTGCTCGTCCGACATACGATCCAGATTCTATTTCGGGTATGATCTGACCTTATTCATCAGTCAGGTCGACCTGAATCCAAACAGGCGACCTCGACCTACGATACTACGTCGACATACAGAGTCCAGGCGTATCTACGATTCTTCTCTTAACAGAATTTCTACAAAATAGGAATTATTTATGGACAAGATATCTTCTGCAAATCTGATCCGTAATAATAGAGATTTCATACAATCCTACCACAATTACAATTCTGACAAAGCCTATAAATACATGACAATATCAACCGCTCCAAGGTAATGGCTATTTAATATTCTGAATACATCTGTTTATTATATTTTATCAGCTCTCAAATATTCTATACTTACTCTCACGCTCGAGGGTCTTCGCCGGAGATCATTCCAGCTAATCGTGGGTTCTGTTTTCAGGTCAAACGTCAGGAGATCTATCTTGCTGATTGGACGGAGATTAATCCAGCACGATTCATGCAGCATCATGATGCATCAATACAAAACTTAATTGTCATAAGTATTAAATTTTAAAAAATGTTATTAATTGTATTTTATAATGCATTAGTAGAAAATTTTAAAATTTCATAAGAAGATATCAACGTTTTTAATCAATTAACTAATAATATCAAAATATATGATATTTTTTAGACAAAGGGACCAAGGGGTTATATTAATCGATTCAATAAAAATGTGTCATAATTCTATACTACACCTACTTTTTTTCTAGAGGGGTATATTTATTCTTTATTTTTTCTACTGAGATATTTTTTCTGGGTCATGAGAGAAAGCATATAAAGTTTATACTATACCTACGTCTACTCAGTCGAGCATTTCAACGGCGACCCACGCAAGTCATCACATAATTTTTCATAACTTTTTGGTCGATAACGTCAACACGAAAGTTGAGAACCACCGAACGGAATAAAATTGACGGGCTAAGCCCACATAATCGAAGCCAAACATTCCACGCATTACATAGGCACGATTATTAATTGGGTCAATTCGGTTGTCATTACGCCAACGACCCACCAAAATTTAATGATGCATGGCGATACCAAAATAATGGTCAGTCTGACCTAACATTGTCTGACCATCTTTTGTCCCGACCTAATTTCGTCTGACATACGATCACTTACATAATTCACATCTAATCCAATGCACAAAGTCAAGTCGACTTCGAACATTCAGGAGACCTCGACCTACAGAAACGTTCGTTTATCTACGATTCAATCTGTAATCGTCTACTACAATTACGGAGATCGTTACGCCTGCATTGTCTACAAGATTTAAGGGATTCATTACGATCATACACCACTCCTATATATACCAGACTACATCACACATAAAAAGGTAATGTCTTCTTGGCTAATTTGTGATTACATTATTTACATACAGTTTTATACAAACTCATAACACCACATCTCATCATCACGGCGGAGGGTATTAGCCTGAGACCACCCCGCTAGTCATTTGTTCGTGGTTTCGAGGTAATAGTCATGGAGATCAACCTATTCTGGACTAAGACTGATCTGAATCGTTTCCTGCGTTATCAAGTACCATTTTCCATTTGTCGCATTTTTAAATATATTATGGAAATTTATTACTTCTTCAATCGAAAAAATATGAAAACATTAAAATTGGCAAGTTCCATATTGTATTAACATAATTTTATTGTTTGGAGTTCCATAAAACTGAGTTGAAATCTTATTACTTTTATAAAAAAAAAAAAAACTTTGTTTTGTGACAAATCAAAATGAGAAAAATAATTTCATTATTGATGATGCAAAAAACGTTTGTATCAGTCCAAATTCAGCGGCATGTTGTGTCTTGTATGTTTGAATAGCATGAAAAATATGAACAAACATGTAAACTAAGACGTAGCTTCACCGGCGAATGTCATACGGCGTGAGAGTAAGTATTTATGTATTGTAGAAAGCAAATCAATTGACTATAGTTTAGGGTCAAGATAATGCGTGAATAAACGTCCAAGAATTGTGTGAATTATAGGTTGTATTTATAGGTGTAGGATATAAAGTCCTTCCTTGTATAGGAAGTTATATGAGAGAAGGATTATAATTCTAGTTGTATTATAATTCCCCACAATCCCTATTATAGTATGATTATATAAATCTTCTATACGTATACTTAGAAGGCTTGCTCCTCGGCTTAAAATGTTGGTCGACATTTGTAAATGCCGAGTAAGGAGGTGACCAAGGGTAGGGAAGTACATTCCCCTTGTCTTGATGATAATTGAGAAGGCGCTGGTCGGCCTTTAATAATGCCTTGGTCGGCGTATAAGGATGCCTTGGTCGGCATGTTTCTTCCTTGCTGCCTTAGTCATTATATTCGCTCTAATTAGGGGTGTAATTGGTTCGATTCAAAATGCGGTTTGAGATCGAAACGAACGAAATCATGTGGTGTGGTTTGGTTTTCAATTATGAATGGTTCAGTTCAATCTTAAATATTGGCAAACCAAATGGTTTGGTTTGTGGTCTGACCCTCCCAGACCAAATCAAATCGCGGTTTGAGACTGGGAGAGCGAACCACCAAACCGAATCGCAAGACCAAACCACCATAGCAAACCACAGTATAATCTTCGTTTTGTATCTTATTTAATATTTTCGTATATTTATTAAAATTTACTGTTAGATCAATAAAAACCTCGTTACATGGATTAATCCTAACCTCTGTTGTGTATCTTATTTAATATTAATTTCATCATTTGTTATCGTCATTGTAACACATATATAACTAAGTTCTCTACACGATCGAAGATTGTATAGTGTTTTTCTTCCCTATAGTATCTCTTCCTCCGACTTTCTTCTTAACACCTGCATCTTTTGCTATTTCTCCGAGATCACGGAAAATTTTAACAAATATGAAAAATGAGTTGCGGTCTGAATCGTGATTTTGAACCGTAGTCTAAACCATGGTTTGAACCACGGTCTGAACCGTGATTTAAACCAAATAATTGAACCGCGGTTTGAACCAAATCGAACCAAACCATAGCGATTTGGTTTGGTTTGGTTCGGTTCGGTTCGATTCGGTTTGGATCTTTCCCAAACCGATGACTAGTGGTTCGGTCCGTAAATTTCCCCAAACCGAACCATTTACACCCTTAGATCTAATATGTCTAGGTCGAAATATTGGGAAATGACGAGTAGGCATGATAAGCATACGTAGGGAAGCCCATTCCCTATTTCGTATTTGGGACATGTATTGATTTTCCTTTCGGCTCATTCCATTGGGTTTTTTCCGTTTTATGACTAATGGTCGTACTCGGTTTATACAGTTCAGTGGCCTCCGACTTTCTAGCTCGACTTTGCCGAGGAGTAAGTGGTGCTCGTCCTCAGATTACACGAATACGAAATGGTTATCTCGAATTACGAGGCATCAATCATTTATCCGCCGATTATTTGGACATTAATGGGATCGGATATCAACGAGGAGACATTCCCATTGTGAACACGCCAGAACATTTAATGAGGATAGGGAGACGGCCCCTTAACCCGTTTTCTTGACCCATACTTGCTCGAATCTGGGTATAAAAGCCAAATTCCTTTCCCTTTTTACTCTTTTATCACCGTTTATGCTTGAGAGATGCCCATAAGCTTCAAAATCGCAAGTTCCTTCTTGAGTTTGTTCTTGATTTTCGGAGTTTGTACTTGAATCACCCGTGCTTTTTTTTTCAATCAACTACAAATCAGGTATACATTCCTTTCTCATATCTCGCATTTACTTTTATAAAAAAAAAAAAAAAAATCTTTGTTTTGTGACAATTAAAAATGAGAAAAATAATTTCATTATTATTATTATTATTATTATTATTATTATTATTATTATTATTATTATTATTATTATTATTATTATTATTATTATTATTATTATTATTATTATTATTATTATTATTTAATAGTAAGGAGATGGAGGAAGTATTATCATTTTATCCAGGCTAATGTTTTTATTTTATACTTTATTTTTACTCCCTCAATAATATTATACTTTCTACCGATAATTCATAAAATTATTTAGTATATTTTCAAATTGATGTTCCATTTGAAGAGTTTATTTTCAAAAAATATTGCGTTCACTAGATGAGTATTCCCGCCTTGCGTCCCTAGATGAGTATTCCCGCGGTCTCATTTATACTCAAAATTTTCTTTCTGAGTGTCCTATTTTATGTTTTTTTTTTTTTTAAATAAAAACTTAAAATAAAAACATTTATAATAATTTTTAATTCTTTAAGCCTCAAATGTCATATTTATAACAACTATTTAATAACAATTTTCTACTAATTTTCTATTCTACTCACTTTCTATATTCGATCCACTTTCTATATCTATAGTATAAATGAGACCCCCCTTGTGAACAGTTCATGAGCTTTCAGAGGGGAATTTCATTTTGCCACTTACTTATTTTATTTCTTTCTCATTTTACCCAAAAAAAAAATTTATTTAAAAAAATAAAAAATAAAACAAAAAACAAAACAAAAAACGTGGCCTTGGACACGGGCTTATGCTAGTTTTATAATAAAACTAGTGTTACACTCGTGCAATGCACGGATATTACATGTTACTCTAAAGAAAAAATTTAAAGAAAAATTAACTAAAAAAGAGAAATGCATTTATACATTATGAAAAACTTCTTTAAACACTACATTGTCAGTACATAAATCAGATTGGTCAGACTTGTCATCATTACAAATCAATATATTAAGACCAGACGAATTTTTGACTCGTGATAAAGCAACATAAAGTTGACCGTGGCAAAACACAGGCTTTCTTAGTATAAGGCAAACAAAAGACAATGATTGACATTGGCTTTTGTTAATAGTCATAGCATATGAGATCATCAATGGGAATTGTCTTCTCTCAAATCGGAAAGGAATCCTGGTGTCTGATGGTGTTAACGACATTATCGGAATCAAAACTTTTCGACCAATATCACCTGACGAAATTACTTCACCTTCTAAAACATGATTTCCAAGCCTGGTGATAACCAAACGCGTCCCATTACAAAGACCAATTGAAGAGTCTATATTACAAAGCAACATCACCGGGATTCCTACTTTCAAGTTTAATGTATGATTAGGAAGCCCAGATATACAAATACTATTTATGAACTCAGGTGTATGAAGATCACTTAAGGACTCAGAATTCTTATCAGTATGACATGCAACATCGGAACTTAAATATATCCTTGCAGCAGAATCATTCAATGACACCATATACTCATTAACATCATTAACAACATCCAAAGTTGGTGCCAAAATTGCTCTTTCTTCAAAGTAAATTATATGACAAATCGTGACGGCCATTCATAATAAACTCTGAATATGCACTCTCAACCATAGCAGTAATCAGATTATTAAATTCCTCAATTAAGAACTCTCGTGGGATTTCAATGGGAATAACTCCATCATTCGGCTCATTAACTTTGCCATCTCCAATTTTAGCTATCCAATCAGCAAATTGTCTTAAATTCTCTAAGTTTAAACTTGAGTCTAATCCTTGTAACCTCATATTCTTTGTTAACCTCAATACAACACAATGCCTCCATAGATAAGACGAATTAATAGTGGCATGCACAATATCTTGTCGACTACCCTTTGGAATTACAGGAAGAATTTGCCTAAAATCACCACCAAAAACAATTGTTTTCCCACCAAAAACATATTCATTCCTCTTAGGATCAATCACTCTCATTATATCCCTCATGCTCCTATCCAAAGCCTCAAAACAATGTTTGTGCATCATTGGTGCCTCATCTCAAATAATCAAATACGACTTGATAATTAATTCTGCTAAAGGGCTACCTTGACTAATATTACAAACATAATCTTCATTCAGATTAAAAGAAATGGCAAACCTCGAATGTGCAGTTCTACCACCAGGTATCAATAATGATGTAATACCACTTGAAGCTACATTCAACACAATATGTCCCTATGAACGCAAGCGAGCGGATAGGGTTCTCCAAATATACGTCTTTCCACTACCTCCATACACATAGACAAAAAACATCTTTCCAATTTCATCTTGACATGATTGAAGAATTATATTATAAACTTCATGTTGATCAGCATTCAAGTGATTCACAAGTTCTCGAAGCTCAACTTCTAATCTTTCTCGATCATAACTCATTTCATCATGAATTAACCGATTACTTGTCATTTCAAAGTAATCAACATTAGGATATGGGAGCATTGAGAACTCAAGTAAACTTCTTCCTTGATTTCTGAGGATTTTCTCGATTTCAGCTAGCCCATAATTACGAACTTGAACTTCATTCAACCAACGTCAAACCTAGATAGAAAAATAAATAAACAAATAAGCATGAGGGCTAGAAAAATAGAATCATATTTTTCTAACAATTCTAGAAATAAGTTAAAAATATAAAAAACTAACCTGAATGATTAAGGATAGACATTTGCTTATAAACTACATTTTCACATAAATAACTCCAACAATTATCCCAAACATTCTCAGGTCTACTCATGGACGCAGAAGTAAGTAGAAAACATAAAAATCTGATACAAAATAAAGATTTCAGAAAAAAAATGAGTAAAGGAAATACTCACTTCAGCATCATGAAGAACACACTCTAAGCTATACACATCATTAGTATCATCGCCAACATGTAGAGTGTAGCAACGAATCAGCCTGAGTTTCACAGCTTGATTGACGTTAGAAGGATCAAGTTCGCAAAGGGCTTTGAAAAGTGGAGCCATGTTATTCTCTCACACAAACCAGCACACTTAAAGAGAGGGTTAAAGAGAGGGAACATACGTGTTATGCATTGGAAATGGAATACTTATTTATAGAGTAGTAGGGGGCATTTCATATTTCTAATTGAAATTTAAATTTGAAACTGAATTCAAGTTTTTTAAAGATACCACCAAAATCACAAATGGAAGAGAACAGAAGATTAGTTTGCAGAAGTTTTATATATATATTTCAATCAGTTGAGTGATCTCTCAATTAAAGAGCCTAAAATTTGGGGAGAAGTCATACTTCTTCCATGTTTTGATATATATTGTCGACAGTAGGTATACTGGTGTTGTACATGGATATGATGCTTGTTGACCTTATGCCACTAACTTCTCAGAAGAAAGCACGTCAAACGCTTTCTTTTTTTTTTTTCATTTTATCACTTAAGATGAGAAAAGACTTTACTACACATCATTTAAAATTCAAAATATGGCATAGGTGGAAGAATATTTTTGCATGGCTTCTGCGCTAATTTTTTGAGAGGAAAAGTGAGACTTTCCTCTTGTTATATACTCTCTCCGTCCCAAGAAAAGCTTCATCAATTATTCAAAAGGGCGTCCCGTTAGAAGTTTTACCTTGCCTAAAATGGACAATGTTTATTAATATTTTATTATACCCATTAATTTTTTTCTCTCACACATTTAAATTATGAGTTTCACTTGTCATATCCACTCACTTCTTCCTTTTCACAACTCTTCTCCCACTTCCATTATTTTTTAATATAAATATTATTTTTTTCATATTTGTGTCTCACCAAAATGGTGAAGCTTTTCTTGGGACAGAGGGAGTATATAGAGAAGAGATATACTCCTATGTTCCTATGTTATGTACTTGAATTTTTTTTCAAAAAATAATACTTCCTACTCCGTTACACAATAAGATTTGTAGTTTGATTTTAATCTTGTTGATATTTTAATATTTTAAAGATGGACCCTACTTGTCCGTGAGGTCAAAAGTCAAATCAATAAAAGGGAAACATAAAGCTGAGGAAATAGTTGGTCCCTTGACTTGAGAGCCTCAACCCTACATGTACAAAATGGTCATAATAGTATCTTACAAATTGCTTGTACATGTGTAAATGCCCATACCGTACAATGTGGAATTATTCAAACATACACTTAGATTTTTTTTTATTATTATTTTTTTTTTGATATTCGGGTTTCCAGGACTAATCTGACCACTGCGCATCAGGCCAAGCATATGCGGAGGTAAATCGCGGGATGTGCCTTATGCCTGGTGGCGGCAAAGACCCTTATACTCAGAGCCCCAAGGGAGCCCTCCTACAAGACAATTACATCACTATTACATCACCAAATGGTTGCTACGCTCGCCAAAGTGGCACTTACATCACTGTACAACACCATTTGGCCGCTCCAATCGCTTCCCGCCAAAATTCGAACTCCCCACACCTGAGGGTACAAGCCCGAATGCTGCTTCCTTAACCGCACTGGGATGTGCCTTCCGGGACTCCAAGCGCTCCGAAACCCTGTGAAAAATTAAACCACAAGATTCCCCCCAAGGAGAATCGAACTCTTGACCTCCCCAAAGGAAAGCCACTACAATACCATCAGGCCAGGAGACCATTGGTCACTTAGATTAATTTGACCTTTGTTTATTAAACTAATTAATAATGTCTCTTAGAAACTAACCTAAAGGAACTAAAAGTCAAAGATCTCATTGCTTGGTTTTAAGCGGTTCTACAAATATTTTACATCTCTAGTAATAAGGGATTATTTAATAACCCAATTAAACACTTATAATGTGATTCCAAATTTTAAAAACGGAGAAAATAAAAGAAAAATGGAGAAAATCTAAAATAATTTTCTTGCTAAACTTGTTTACGAAATTTTTTTGAAAGAAAATTGAGGCAAAGAGAAGGAAATTTTTTGAGCATTTCTTTCCTACACAATTCTCGCATAATTGGGAGGAAATGAAATCTTATAAAATAAACTTTTTCATATACTTATTTTACTAATCAAATATAAACTTTCTTTTTCTTTCGTTAACTCATTAACGATAAAAATGTAGTTCTATATTTTTTTCCTTATCTTTTCTTCCTAACTTGTAGCCCCGGGGAGAAATTAAATTATCTCCCTTCCTCTTCCTCTTCCTTTCCCTCCCTTTTTTTTCTCTCTTTTTAAAACTCGAGAGCACACCCTTACTTTGAAATACTTTAAAAGATTAAAAAATTAAATTTGTTTGGTAAAATAAATTTAAATCACTTAATTAATTAAGATGATTTTAAAAAAGGATATTAATTTTAAGTTGGAAATGGGAGTCTTAACAAGTTAAGAGGAGAAAATAAAGAAAAAAAAATGAGTTCAAATTCATCTATCAACATATTTTATTTATTTAGTTAATACTAATTTTTTGTTGAAAAATTTTAACTTTTCATATAATTCATATTTGACTAAGTTTTAAAATTTAAGCTTCTTAATATTAACTTATTGATAAAAATTTAGTAGAGTATCATAATTAATTTTTATCAAAGTTAAGTCGAGTTGGTCAACTTTTCTATGAGTGAACTACCTAAAATACCCATCAGTATTGCCAAAATGAGTGTATTATATCACTTTCGTTCTGATTTCACTTTACTTTTTGATGGTACCTTGGGTCCTTGACCAAAATTTATAAAATTTTAACTAACCTAATCAAATTTTAATATTATTATTTATTTATCATTAAAATTTTAGTTAATTTTATGAAAAATCAATTCTTTTAACAATAGAAAAAAAGGATTTCTCGTAAATGTCAATGCTAATATTATAAAATATTGATGATAAGGTTACAAAGTGTTAAGTCATACAAACTGACACTTTTTGTAACATTAACACTCGCATTTTATAATACTAACACTGAAATTATGAAAAAATACGTTATAAAAACTAAAGAGTGTCGGTGTGAGTGTGAGTGTAAGTGTAAGTGTGTACTCCCTCCGTCCCGTCCGACTTAGGACGTTTTGCCATTTTGGGCGTCCCATCCGACTTAGGACGGCCCAAAATGGAAAGTTTATATTACTTTTATATTAAATGGGACCCACTTGTCATACTCACAACAATAATCTCATCACTATTTATCCCACTCATTCTCTCTCCTATTTAATTTTTCACACTCACAACACATCCTCCACTCATTCTCTCTTCTAATATTATAATAATATTCCTTAATCTCCGTGTCGGGAGTGAATGTCCTAAGTCGGGTGGGACGGAGGGAGTATATGTTTATTAAAGAGTGTCGTTGTGGTGCTAAATAGTGTCAGTTGTAGTGATAAAAATAGTGTTAATGATAATATTAAAAATCGATAGTTTTGAAAAATGTCAATGTTAGTGTTGAAAAATAGTACCATCATTTATTAAGTTTTGATTATTTTACAAAAATATCACTTCGTATTTTCACAACACATTATTTCAAAAATCTTTAAAAAAAAAATACACAATTTTGTCTTAATATTTTATACTCCCTCTGTTCCATCCGACTTTGGATAATTTGCCATTTTTGGCTTCCACTTGACTTAGCATATCCCAAAATGGCAAGTTTATATTATTTTTATATTTAATGGAACTCACTTGTTATATTAACAACAACAATCGCTTTAATATTTTTCTCACTCATTATCTCTCATATTTTATTTTTCATACGCATAATATTTTTTTCTGCTCATTCTCTTCTTTTATTATATTAATATAATTTTTGTGTTGTGGGAAATTTTTTTTTTAAGTCGAATAAAACGCTATATCACAATAGTAGTAATGAATACATGTAACTATGGAAGGAGCACATGGAAATTATAGTAAAGGGATTGATTGTCCAAACATAGAACTTGTCTAATAATCCAATCCCTACGCTTTATACACTGAACCAAACTAAACTTAGCAAAGCAAACAACTGTTTCCATCTGCATGCCTCTCTCTCTCTCTCTCTCTCTCTCTCTCTCTCTCTCTCTCTCTCTAGGACGTGCAACTTGTATACAGAATCATTCTGATCCCAATGTTTGCTCAAGAAAATTAAATAGCAATTTACTATTTTAACTTAACCTTAATTAATTGTTAGTATTGCATACGGTATTGTTTGAATCCTTCCTTGTTACTAGACATGCATGAACCTAGGACCAGCTAACAGGCGTCCGTCTCAATATTTTTAGGGGCCCTGTATTAAATGTGAATATGATGTTCTTAATATATACTCTCTCTGTCTCACCGATTTTAAGAAAACTTTTCATTTTGGACGTTCCACTAATCTTAAAAATTCTCAAAATGGAAACCTTAAATCACTATTCTCTCCACTCATTCTCTCTCCTACATTATTTTAATACTCACAACACCATTATAATTTACTATTCCCTCTAGGGGTGGACATGGTTCGGTTCAAACCGCGGTTTGAGACCGAACCGACCCAAACCACACAGTTTTGTTTGGTTTTTTTCTATAAATGGTTTAGCTTGGTTTGAAAATTTAATAAACCATGTGGTTCGGTTCAGCTCGCAGTCTGGAACCTCAAAATCGAACCGAACTAAACCGATTCAGACCGAACCGCGGTTTGGAGATGGTTTAGCTTGAATTTGTAATTTTATATCTTTATTTTAGACAATGTCTTGTAATTTGTTTTGAGATGGTTTCTTTTGTTGTACTTGTTAGAACAATGAACTTTCAGTTTACTAAAACTCATTCCTATTTGGATAGTAGTATTTGTGTTTTATGTTTAATATATATGATTGCTAGTTTGATAAAAAAAATATGTAAAGAGCAACGCTTTTAGTTGGACAGGTTTGTAGTTCGGATAGCGGTCTAGACCGCAGTTCGGATCACGGTTTGAACCGTTTATGAAACCGTGGTTTGAGATCGAACCGAACCAAACCGAGGTGGTTTGGTTTGGTTTGAAATTTTCTATGGTTCGGTTTGGTTTGGGATTTTCCCAAACCGAGTACTAGCGGTTTGGTCTCCAAATTCCTTCCAAACCGAACCAAATCGAACCATGTCCACCCCTAATTTCCTCCACTCATTCTCTCTCCTATTTTTAAATTACACTCAAACATTTACATTTTTCTTAATCCCCGTGCCATTTCAAAAATTCCTAAGATCGGTGGGACGGAGGGAGTATGTATAAAAAAACAACACACAATAATTTAGTTTTGATAATAATATAAGAAAATAAAAAATAAAAGTAAAATTTCCTGAAACAAGCAAGTGAAAGGAAAGAAAGTTAACAAAGGTAGGCAAAGGAAAATTAGGCTTCAAATTTCCATGAAAATCGTGTGGGGTGATTTGATACCAGCACCTCAAGGAACATAAAAATGAAGTTATTCAACCAAGCTAAATGCATTACATGCTACATTATCACATTTAAATTTATATATTATTACTAGCATTTGGGCTAGGTTTTTGAAGTGGGGAAAAATATGAGCCCTCTAAAATTTTGAAGCCTGTGCAATTGGGCTCTTTGAACATCCTCAAAATTGGGCCTGCCAGCTAGTCCATGTGGTCCGTTTCACTTTACATAATATTACCCAAAATAAAATATTTTTATAATTACAACATCAATCAAATTACTATTACCCTAACTTATTCTCTCCTACTTTAATTTTCTTACTCACAACACTTTCTTCTACTAATTTTCTTTCATACTTTTTCTTAATTCTTTTATCAAAAATTTTAATATCAAGTAAAGTGAAAATGAGGCAGTATATATGTATATTTGCCCCTGACTATAATATCATTCATTATTGTCATGATAATGGTGAGCTCTAATAATTTATAGCCATAAGATTATTCATAATAATGGTGAGCTCTAATAATTTATAACTGTTAGATCATTTATAGAAGATCGTATTGTATTGGCACAAAGAATATGCCCTTCTTCGCAATATAGGAGTCCTACTTCTCTTTTTGATATGTCCCATAATAAAAGTCAAATTCCCAAACTGACAACTAATTAATAGAGTTTTGGATAATTTTATTCTTATAAATGGTTGTGTAATTACAAAATAATCAACACTTAACTACTTATTTTTTACCCACTTACTCCCTCCGTCCCAGTCGAGTGTATACTTATTTCCCTAGTGATTCGTCCCAGCCGAGTGTACACTACCAAAAATGGAAAAGGTTTTAATATTTTATATTCTCCATAACCCACTCACTCATTAACTCCACTCATTCTCCACCATACAATTTATTCAACCAACCTACTATTTACTCCACTCATTCTCTCTCTTCATTTTCTATCACACATTTTAATTATCTTAATAATATTTCTTAATCGGCGTGCCTTGGTCAATGGTGCACACTTGGGTGGGACGGAAGGAGTACATTATAAATAGTATTTTGAATCATTAGACTATCATTATCAGTGATCCTGACCCAACCCAACCTCAAATAAAATATTAATTACTCTCACTTCCATACTCCCTCCGTCCCGCTACAAACTGCACACTTTCCTCATTGGGCGTCCCATTACAAATTGCACACTTTCTAAAATGGCAAAGAATCTTTATTATTCCCTCCACTCATTCTCTCTCCTACATTATTTTAATACTCACAACACCATTATAATTTACTATTCCCTCCACTCATTCTCTCTCCTATTTTACTTTTACATTCACAACATTTATATCATTATTTTTTTCCTTAATCCCCGCGCAAACAGTAACGGTGCGGTTTCTACCGGGACGGAGAGAGTATACACCACTCCCAACCTTATATAATTTAGACAAAGACTTATATGAGAACAAGAATACCCGTCTCATTCATGAGACGGGTCGAATCCATGACCCGCCAAAAAAAAAAAATTGCTCCAGGACCCATGGGTTCGACCCTGACACGTTATATGAGAACAAGAATACTCGTCTCATCCATGAGACGGGTCGGATCCATGACCCGCCCAAAAAAAATTGCTCCAGGACCCATGGGTCCGATCATGACACGTGGCAGCCTCTCATAGGCCAAAAAAAAAAATTTAATTTTTATATTTTGTTTTTTTTTTCGGTTTGTGAAAAGTAATAGTTACTATAACATAATGTAATAACTGTATACATATAAAGTAATAGTTTGTATACATTAAAGTAATACATATATACAGAAAAGTAATAGTGTTTTTCCCTATGTTTTCTTCGTTTGACAAAAGTAATACTTATTATAACTAAAATGTAACAAACGTGTTATTTATATGTAATAGTATTTGTACATAATTGTAACACATATGTATAGATATCTACATGTTTTCAAACAATAAGTTACAATGAGTTCAAATTTATCATGATACATGTAAAAGTATTACATTATCTATAGAAATATGTCATAATTTCATCTATCAAAGTGTTACATTTACTTGTATAAACTATTACATTCATATACATAAGTTATTACATTTCAAATGTAATACATATAGTTTGTATTACATTTAAAAAAATGAGTGAAAACGAGCTTTTGTTTTTTTAAAACAGGTATTACGTTTACTTATGAACAATGTTACTTTATATGTATACAGTCATTACATTAAGAGATGGTAACTATTACTTTTTCTAAATCACTGAAAAGCCGAAAAAATAATATAAAAACTAAAAAAAAAGTAAAAAGCAAAAAATAAATAAATAAATTGGGCCTATGAGAGGCTGCCACGTGTCAGGGTCGGACCCATGAGCCCTGGAGAGAAAAAAAATTGGCCTATAAGAGGCTGCCACGTGGCGGGTCATGCCCCATGGGTCATGGATCGACCTGTCTCATGCATGAGACGGATCCCCTTGTTCTCATGGGAGACCACCTCTATAATTTATACTCCCATCAGTGACTCAACCCCAACCTAACCTTTTAATAAAATATTTATTTCTCTTTACTCCAATTTACTTAAAATACTTATCATTTTATTTTTTTAAATAATTTATTAGTAATAATATTTCAAAAATTATCCGTACAATTATTAAAAATAATTACCCATACAATTATAGATAAAAAAAAATTATGAATTTTGATATATTTTTTTTATTATTTTATATAATTATATAAAATATATTAATTTTAAATATATATTTACTAGTACTTAAAAGCCCGTGCCATTGACACGGGTCAGTACAAAAGGGTAAGCAGTAAAAATTAATTTATCCTAGTCTAATGTCTAGTAGCAGCTTGTCATTAAGGATACATTTATCTGGATGGGAGGATAAGAGAATGATATAGAAAAGAAAAGATGTTTTATATGGAACTTCCTATAGTAAGGAATACCTCAATTTGCTTTTATGTCTCTTGTCTGTTTTCACGAACCAGACATGTACGTGTAACGTGTCTGAGCTCCAACCAAAAGCTCAATGACTAATTCGCTGCACAAAGAGAGCCATGTTCAGTGAATAAATGAGCTTGAACATTTTGAGTTGAGAATAGAAACTGAAATTAAACAAACATGTAAGAAACCCAACTATTGGAACAGGTTCTAATGCCCTTTCAGTACTATCGAGTCTTTGCCTGAAATGAACAACTATAGTTAGATTCTTCCTTATAGTCTCCCTTTTCTTTTTCTTTCTTACTACCTCCGTCCCAAAATAAATGTCCAGAAAAATTACAAATTTGCTCTGGATCAGCAATTTGATATTTTTTAGAAATTCATTTTGGGACCGAGGGAATATAAAATAAACAAACAAAAATCATTACCGGGTATATTTGCTGAAGAAAGGATCCCTCATAAGGTAAAGTGCCCACATCATTTTCCGTCTTCTCAACTGAACAAAATGCCAAAACGTGAACCATTTATAGAATTACGAATTTTTTTATCCCTCTATGATTAGCATCTGAAAGTAAAGGAAGTATAAATAAGAAGAATGCTAACCTCATCCTTGTCCGAGTTGGAAAGATGAAAATATTGGTTGTTCCAGCTAGTTCCCGAAGTTGTGGCAAAAGAAAGGCTGCCGAATCCAATCAAGTCCACAACCAGTGAAATGAACCACGGGAACCATGAACGAACTCCATATTTTCTTATTAGCAAAACATAAATTAGAGGTCTTGAGATGAATAAAACCTCTCCCATCATAAATAGGCCTCCAGGAATACCCTTCTCAGATAGGATACTTGAGAGAGTAGGTCTCTTAGATTCGATGTCTGTAATAATAACAAAATTGATTATATTTGATGTATTAAATTTGATTATATAGAGAAAAAAAACTCCCACGTCCCCAAAGATAGTCCCATTTTTAAGTGACTAATTTGATTGAACTTTGTTAATGCTCAATTCCAAATGATCTGAAGTGGAATAGAATTAAAATTCTGACTATTTTCATGATCAAATAAGCAATTGGTCAATCTTACTTATTTCTTTTTCTTTTTTCTCTTGGTTAGGGGTTAAGACAGTGAATGTGATAATCAATGAAGAATGTGACCGCCATTCAGAATAGAGAAAAACAGACTTTATAAATAAAATGCAACTCAGCGCAAGGATCAGAGGAATTTCACACCTGTAAAGGACCCGTATTTCACACAGCTACGATAAGCAAGCACTTTGAACATGTGAATCTTAAAAAAAATATGTCGGGTACATATTAAGATTGATCAAATATCATGTTAACAATTTACCTCAATAGTAAGTCATGTCAGAGATGCAACATCCCTCACAGTGGCCATTGCATTCTGCATTGTATAAGAAGCATCACAATCTTAATTAAATCGATCAAATAGTAAGTAATTAAATATCATAAAGTAATACATACCATTGCATTTATAATTTGATTTTGATCATCAGCAGACCTTCGCTTATCCCAATGAAGATCTTAACTACTAACTCAGTTTCCGTTCTTGATAAAGAACGAAAATGAACATTCATTTTGAGATTACAGAGTAATATAAATCATGAAATCCAGATAAGAACAAACATCTCTACATAATAATCATTTAAAAAAAATTAAAGGCATAAATCCATAAGAAACAATCACAACACATTAAATCACAGATAAATAACCAAAATAGAGAAAAACAGTAAGGATCAGAGGAATTTCACACCTGCAAAGGACCGGTATTTCACACAGCTACGATAAGCAAGCACTTTGAACATGTGAATCTTAAAAAAAAATAGGTCGGGTACATATTAAGAGTGATCAAATATCAGGTTAACAATTTACCTCAATAGTAAGTCATGTCAGAGATGCAACATCCCTCACAGTGGCCATTGCATTCTGCATTGTATAAGAAGCATCACAATCTTAATTAAATCGATCAAATAGTAAGTAATTACATATCATAAAGTAATACATACCATTGCATTTATAATTTGATTTTGATCATCAGCAGACCTTCTTCGCTTATCCCAATAAAGATCTTAACTACTAACTCAGTTTCCGTTCTTGATCAAGAACGAAAATGAACATTCATTTTGAGATTACAGAGTAATATAAATCATGAAATCCAGATAAGAACAAACATCTCTACATAATAATCATTTAAAAAAAATTAAAGGCATAAATCCATAAGAAACAATCACAACACATTCAATCACAGATAAATAACCAAAAGAAAGCTAAAAGTGATACCAAAAGTAAACTCAAAACGTCATAGATTGATCATAACTCATAACAGTATGCATATTCAACCAACCAATCCACCAAAACTCCTCTCATGTTAGCAGTCACATCTTTCTGAACCTTTTCAATGTACATTGACAATGGTTGTCATTTCTCTTCCATCTAAATCAAAAACTCAAATCAATAAAAAACCCCAAATTTTCTAATTTACCAATCAAATTCATCCAATTGACCATCACATGTTATAGCCATTAACATGAGTGAATAGATTCACGAACCCCATCATAATCCCAATATGCCGAATCTCCGTCATAATTGAAAGAAACACTTAAGAGGCCCTAATTTGGAAGATTCAATTCAAATTCATGTTTATGCAAAATATCAAAACTAAAGCCAATCCCGTCCATATTCAATCATATCAACTCACAAACAAATAATTATACCAAAAAAAAACAATCTACATTTCCAAATTAAGCCCAAATCATATTACATAAATTCACCAAAATACACAAAATGGGATAGAACTTATCATACCTCCAAGTGATGAAGATACTCATAAATATCAAAAACATAAGCATCGCACATCCGGGGATCCTTTGCATTTCTCAAACACATCAATCCCATGTGATTCAATCACACCTTTCTTAACTTTCTTTGCCCTAGATTTTGCCTTCTCCGTCCCTGCCTGAGAACACAACTTGTGATTCAGCAACCCATTTTGGTGGTTCGTAATCTCACCCAAAACCACCCTTTTCTTATGATCGGGTTGCTGTTGTGCATCCATTAATTCAGCAGCCCTCTTCTTAGCCAAACGCGTAACTCGAACGCAATTCTCCTGGTTCGCCATTGACGTAGTAATCGATCAGGGTTTAATCGGAGAGAGGGTAAGAAGCAGGGGTAGGAGAATTGGGTTTAAAGTGACTGAGGGAGATTTTGACGATTTATTTCATTGGGTTAGAGCACAAAAAACTGTATCTTGAGGTTTTGAGATGAAAGGGGTGGGGAGTTAAAAGACGGTTGAGGGAGGGAGGAATTATTTTCAGCCGTCGGATCAGTTTGCCAAGAATCAATCTCAGCCTCTCTTTATGGGGGGCTAAGAGGCGGTTTTTACCCCCTGTATTGTATTATAGACTAGTACTCAAAAGCCCGTGCCAATGGCACGGGTCAGTACAAAAAGGTAAGCAGTGGAAAAATGATAAGTAAATTTGGCACGGGTCAGTACAAAAAGGTAAGCAGTGGAAAAATGATAAGTAGAATAAAACAGCTTCTCCATGAGTTATCTTATTTCTGACTATCAATGTACATCCATTATGCCTTACATCCTTGGTTACCCTTTACGTAACGAAAATGACTAAGGGCATTCTAAAAAGAGGCACTGAAACTAAAAACAGACTTCAATTATTCGAAGACAAATAATCATAAATTATAAATTATTTAGAGAAATAATATAGAAACAACTTTCGATATTTGTTAACAATAAAACATTAATCCGTTAAGAATCAACTATATATATATATTTCCTACGTCCCACGTGAATGTGAATTTATTTCCTTTTTCGTCATCCCACATGAGTGAACTGCCTAAAATGCCAAACTTTTTATAATTTTATATTCAAAACATCTCACTTGTCATACTAACAACAACGATCCATTTATTATTCCTCTCACTCGTTCTCTCTTATTTTACTTTTTATACTCACAACACCTCATCCACTATCTTTACTTTTCTTTATTTTTCTCTTTTTAAATTATTATGCCCAAAATTGTGATTCACGCTCCCGGGACGGGGTATATATATATATATATATATATATATATATATATATATATATATATATATATATATATATATATATATATATATATGGGTGGCTAACACCTCGAAGATAGAAAATAATGAGCCTGCAACAACAACATTGTACCTCAAATCATAATGAAGGACAATCTAACATAACAAAAGAGTAACAAAAGAGAAAGTACTTAGACCCCAAAATGATTGTGTTAGGCCATTCATTCTAAAGGATATCCCATTTGATCCCTTCAAGCGATGTACTATTTTTTCTTCTTTCTCATCTCCAGGAGTAGATATAAGAATTTACCGAATTTCTAAATCACTAAAACAATCTTCTAGTTCACTGATTAAAGGAGTCAATAATGCACATATAAGCTGCAGGTGTAATTAAGATGAAATAAAATGCAAGACGACCTAAATTGAGGTTACCCGGTTAACACCCCCCCACCCACACACACACCATACCTCCCCAAAACTGGAACGGAGTTGGAACCTTCAAGTGAACTATAAATGTGGTTTTTTTTGCCCCTCAAGCTGCAAGGACTATTCCACTAAATCTATCAGATATTCACCATTTACGTCTACAAAAGATAAGTTATGTGCTTCGCTGAATCTCCCAAGTACATTATTTTGTGAAAAACAACAGGAAGAGTGACCCAGTGAAGCTGCATGAAAAGGCATAAAAGGGAAAGGACGTAAGGTTTAGAACAATCTCTAGCTGGCAGGATAAGGAGAGAGGATATGCTATAAGTTTCAATCTCTGTAGCTTCTTAAGTTCCGATTTGTGGAGTTCCTTAAGTTTCAAACATATGAAGAAAAAAAACTTTTGTTATCATAAAACTGAGTGTAGTAGGCTCAGAAACAATGGTCTCCCTAGTGCTCAAGTTCAGCTTTTAAAGGATTCAAGTAGCCAACATTATACTAACCTTCAGGCTCTCAAAAATCTCACACTTCAGCCCAACCACCCCATCTCTACCCATAAACCACCCAACCCCATTTTCCATCAGAAAGTCCCCCAATTAAATCATCAAAAATCAATAAAAAAAATGGGAGTCATCCTTGTTTCTACCAATCAAACCAAAATTATCCATAAAAGCATATTCAAGAGAGGAAGCTGGTGAAACCGTTACTGTGACCTAAACATCATATATTGCATTGTATAACATAATGGTACTGCACTATCATGATATCTTAGAAAGACAAATCATAAAGCCTATTTCCGCCATGGCATCCCCTCTTTTAGAATATTTATCTAACCCAATCTTCAAAAATAGCTTCTCGTGAATCATTTTTAAATTCCTTGGTCCCTTTCTCCCTCTTATTTACTCTCACTCTCGCTAGCAACTAACCACCTCCTTTTCTTAAGAATATTATCCATTTTATTACTAACCCTTTCAATTCCCTCCCTGTTCTAGCAAAATCAGAGAGGGTAAAATGCCTTGAGAATGCTACCATTCTTATTTTGAAAATTAAATTATCTACTCAGTCCCACAATGATAGTCCCGTTTTCTATTTTTATTTGTCCAATAAAGATGCTCCCATTACTAAAATAGAGGGGTTAAAAGCATTCAACTTTCAAAACAACCCTTGTGAAAATGAGGAGATTGGATAAACTTGTCTAAGGGTAGGTTTGAACATGAGATTATGTTGCTAATATCTTTGATTAGTCAAATGAGATATTATTATGGGACAAATTGAGTATTATTTAATTTGTTTATATTCACATACACAGAAATGAAACTTCTCATATAACTTTCTGATAGGTCGCTCTTAGACCTTTTATTTATCTACAACCAATAAAAGCAACTCCATTCTTTCAATTCTCAAGTTCTTAAACTGTAAGGTTTATTTAAAAAAATTAAAAATTGCACATTACAAACAATTTAATATATCCCAACATTAGTCAAGAAAGATGCTAAAACAGAAGCTCAAAATCTGCATTATTTGTGCTTATTAAAAACCTTAGATTTCAAATTACCCTGCTATCCACCATGGAAGCCAATAAAATCGAACTCAACTTTTGTATCTCACAAAATAGGCCCACATCAAACTTAAGAAGTGGATTACTATAACACCCAAGAACCACTGAAATAATAAAAAAGGAACAATGGTACCTTAAATATTCGGCAGTGGTTGTGGCCATAACCCAGGCGGTCGGAGACAATCAGACAATGGCTATAGGACTGTGGCAAAGGGAATAGAATACAGTTGAAACCCGATTATGATGTAATACAATCTTACAAAAGCAAAAAACGATAGAGAAAAAAAATTAAGGATTTTACAATTAATTTCAGTAATTATCAGAAAAACGGATACGAAATTGTAGACTTAAACCCATCAGACACGTGTATTGGGAGGCAAAGTATGAAAAGATTGAGCAAACTTACGGGTTAAGACACGTGTATTGGGAGGCAAAGTATGAAAAGATTGAGCAAACTTACGGGTTAAGAAGTAAAAGTAGGCGAATATAGAAAGATCCCACCACACAATACTAAGCATGGCTTCTCCATACCCATCTTCATTTACCCAAACCCTATTAAAATTGTGCCCAAAAATTCGAAAATGTAAAGGGGGAGAGAAGTTGGAGACAAATCGAAATCTTTAGCTTCAACCCTTTTATGATTATCAAACGATAGGGATCTGTGAGATTGAAGAAGCGACACCCAGTTAGTCTGCTATGTGCATCAAAAACACAATCCAACTTTGAAATTAAACAATATGTAAATCAAAATGTAAATCAATAACCACAGCCACATAAATAATGCAGATTATCTGTAAAAACGAAACAATAATTTAACCCAGACTGCAAAATAATAGAAATTGTACAAAAAACCTCGATTAACAGATAGTGATTACTGTATTTAGCGAAATACTGTAGAATATACCTCGGAAGAAGTGAGGCGGCAAGTGAAGTTTCTGGTGGAGGGGCACCCGATCTTACGTTGCCAAACATCAACGACGGTCGGTGTCAAGCGTGTGGCTTCTTCTTCATTCATGAGTTTTCTGAAATCGAAGCCTTCAAGCAAACCCCATATTTTCACACACACACACACACCCAAATACGCATTTCAAAATCCATTTTTTCCAAAACCACCATGCTTCCCGTCACTGGCGTCGCTCCCCCTATCCCCTTCCACTGCTTCGAAGGCGCACCACCACAAATCAATCGAAATTCAACTCTCACATACCCACCTAGAAATCTAACCTCATGGAGAAACTGTTTGCACCGATTGGAATTGAGAGAGAGAGAGAGAGAGAGAGAGAGAGAGAGAGAGAGAGAGAGAGAGAGAGAACCGATTGATTTTCTTTCTTTCTGCGTTGAAAAAAAATTGAGATATGAGCAGGGGAAGTTACGAACGATTTTAAGGAGGGAGGACGGATTTGAGCCGTTGGATCAACTTGCCAAGAATCAATCTCAGCCTCTCTTTATACCAGGCTAAGAGGCAGTTATTTGGAACCTGTATTGTATATTAGATATAAATACATGTCACCCAATCATTGGGTGACATGTGTCAAAATAAATCAAACAACCTGACCTAACTCACAAGTTGGCCAGCCGCCCAGGTTGTGCAATTACCTTGACTTTCTATTTTTTTATTTTTTTTTTTGTGTGGTGACCCTTCCTCCAGGGTCACCAATGGCTCTAGTCTTATGCCCTCAACCCATTTGCGGTGTTTACCATTCTTTTCTTAATAAGCGTATAAAACTAAAGTAAAATTCTTATTTGGAACGAAAAATAATATTTTATAAGAGTCGGTCTACAGAAAAACGAGTTTCTCCGTCGATTATGGAGAAACGGGGCAACGTTTGTCGCGCGACATACTTAGCCAGATTCTGGATATCACTTTCATCAGTTTTTGGATATCCAGAACATTGAATATGGATATCCAGAAACTTATGAAAGTGATATCCAGAAACCAAATATTTTTTCTGAATATCCTTTCCAAAGCTTCTGGATATCCAGAACATTGAATATGGATATCCAGAAACTGATGAAAGTGATATCCAGAAACCAAATATTTTTTCTGGATATCCTTTCCAAAGCTTTTGGATATCCATATTCAATGTTCTGGATATTCAGAAACTGATGAAAGTGATATCCAGTTGTTGTGGCTAAGTATGTCGCGCGACAAACGTTGTCCCGTTTCTCCATACGCGATGGAGAAATGCGTTTCTCCCCAGATTTTGTGATTTTATAATACCGTGAATTTGTGAATTATATATATATTCAAATTTGTAATATAGTCTGACTGCACACGCAATAACACGATCCATAGTAAACGGATCCTTAGAATTGCTAGTAGAAAGAAAGAGCACCACCATGCAAAAGCAAATAGAGGTGGAAGAAGCTTGCAAGTTGCAATAAGTTTTGGGATAGGAGACAATAGAGAACAAGGATGAGCTGTAACATGATACTCCTTGTAAGAATTATTAGTAGGCCATTGTATAGCCTAGGTCGGTATGGCCGGAGGAGATTGATTAGAGACCCACATGTTGATGTTGGTGCCGGAACATGAATTTATTAATTAATACTCCCTCTATCCCGGTCAATTTAGGATTTTTTGAAATGGCACGGGGATTAAGGAAAAGGTAAATGTTGTGAGTGTAATTTAAAAATAGGAGAGAGAATGAGTGGAGGGAATAGTAAATTATAATGGTGTTGTGAGTATTAAAATAATGTATGAGAGAGAATGAGTGGAGAGAATAGTGATTTAAGGTTTCCATTTTGGGCCGTCCTAAGTCGGGTGGGACGCCCAAAATGGCAAAAAGTCCTAAGTCAGCCGGGACGGAGGGAGTACTCTTTTCGTTCCAATTTAAAATTTTTAATTTTTTTTGCTCTGTCTCATTTTAAGTTTTTTTATTTGTTTTATTATCTAAAATGGACAGTAGAAAATTCACTTGCATTCTCAAAACAAAAACTCTCTAATCACTTTCGTTCTCATACTTTACTTTTCGTACTCAATCACGACATTTACTTTTTTTTTTAATTTTCGTAACAAGTTAAACTAAAAATATTAAATCGGAGCGGAAGGAGTAATAATAAACAAACTTTAAGATTTGATCAAAATTTGGTTTCCGACAGCTTGATGCCATTCCACCCTTTCTCCAACACCCTCCGCTGTCTCCCAGATTTCCACCGGTGCTGTACCCACACACATTCTCCTCACTCATATTTATCCATTCATTATTTCCTTCTTTTCTCTAACACATGTTTGTTGACCATCATGTTTGACCATCATACCAATTGTCTATTGGTCCCTCCGTCTCCTCTTAACCATTTACAATGGGCTATTGAAATTCATTTTCAATTATTGAAACCCCATTTTTAATATATTGAAAAGAAAAAAAAATTGTTGAAAAATTCAATAGGTATTGAATCCCATTTTCAACTATTGATTTGGCCACTTGGCACATCATGATTGGTCACTGAATTTTTTTTTTTTCTAAATCTCATTCGAATTTTCAAAGGCAATTATCTAATATAAAAAATAATTAATTTTTTTTACACCATAATTCATAATTTTTTTTTTCTCCATGAATAGAATCCTCTTTCATTTGATTTGGACAAAAAAAAAAACACTTTTTTTTTTCATATAAATTTCTCAATTATCCTTCATTTTTCACAAAAAAAACCCTCTTTTTAGTGAAATGGATGCCAATAATTAAAAAAATTAATTAAGTATGCAGTATTTTTTTATCGTCATTTTTCGTATTTATTTAATTGCAATTAAAAAAATTAATCAAGTATGAAGTATTTTTTTTTAATTATAAATGATAATAATTATTATTATTATTTTACTAATCATAAAAATAAAGAATATAAAATAAAATAAAAATGGTGGAATATAGGATGATGAGTTGGAAGGGTGTTGAATTTAATTAAACAAAATCACTGTAGGGTTAAAAATTGAATGGGGTGTTGAATTATTAGGCGAAAGAGAGAGAAGCTGATGTGGAACGTTAAAGTGGGTGTTGAATGTTTGTGAGGGTATTGAAACCATTGTAGATGGTCTTAGTTTAATTTTTCACGAATAATAAAAGTAAATAAAATTTGTGAGTGAACGGTATAAATCGAGTTACGAACGTTGATTAGGGCCTAGCAAACCCCAAAGGATTGGACCCAAAATATAATTAATACAAGTCTCAATTACGACAAATGAAGTGAGTCTTCCATACCTTTGCTCGTCATACTTTCTCGTCATTCCCTCTATGTCGATCAAGACATAACATAGCGAATAATGACTAATGCATTGCAATTATACATGCCGACCAGGCATCATCTCATATGTCAAGTAAGGCATTCAATAATACCGATCAAGGCCTTATCAAAAGACGAGAAGCTCCCTATTCGGTCTCCATATAATACAAGAAAATGAGCTTCCCTCTTCTTAATTCTCTCTTCCTCTATGCCAAGTAAAGCCAACCAAACAACACATGCCGAGTAGCATGCCTCCAGGCGCACGTGAAGAATATGTTGCCTAATTCTATCCAAATAAGGATAGTGAATAGTTATAATCATTCTAGGATTATAACCAGCACTCGTACGAATTCTCATTCAACATGTATTCTACAATACTATGCATATATATACAAGATATAATTCACATTATTTTGGTAATACATATTTTGACTCTAAACTTTTATCAATTGATTTATCTCTCTAAACACAAATACATACTCTCACGCCGGAGGACATTCGCCGGTGAAGCACCGACTTAATTAGTTTACGTGTTTGTTTCTCTTTTTCAGCATATTCAATTATTAAGGATACAACCTAACGCTGAATTTGTGTTGATCCAAACGTTTTTGGCATTATCAGTGAGTATAAAAATGAAAAAAAAAAAGATAGAAAATAGTAAATGAATTGTTAAAAGTTGTGAGTATAAACAGTAAAATAGAATAGAGAAAGTTGGTATAAATTAGTAAATGGGTTGTTATTATGAGTGTAACAAGTAAGTATCATTGTCCATTTTAAAAAATAAAACAACCATAAACTTAAAATGAGAAAGACTAAAAAGAAAAATAAGAACTTTAAATCGGGATGGATGAGGCATTTTAATTAATTAGTCCGTCTCATAATATTTCTAAGGTTTAAATCAAAAATCGCTATGCGACCGCTGGACTTTTAAAACGCCTAGGTAAGGCCAAAAATTTAGACATGATTTATAACATTTTGTTGAAATAGTTTGTTATGGCTGCAAGATATAGCAAGATGACGAAGTCTTTGATGTATTGACTCAACAATCAATCGGTGTCGAAAACAAACCGATGAAAACGAAAATGAAGATGAAGCGAGAACTGAGATAGAAAATAGTAAATGAATTGTTAAAAGACAAAAACTCATGTGATATCGTTTGCCAGCCACAAATTCAAACGCCCTTCTTCACCTCAATAAAAGGAAAAGGAACAGAGACAAGTGAAAAAAAAAATTAAAAAAATTACTCCATTCGTCCCACTTTAAATGAGTCACTTTCCTTTTTAGAACGTCTCACTTCAAATGGATCATTTCATAAATGAAAAGAAGTGAACAGTGTTTCAAACATTTATACCATCATAATGTTTATATATGTACAAAAAAATCATTCATTATACAAAAGAATGGAGAATTGGATGGAGATGTGGCTCATAGGATTAAAGCAGGTTGGTTGAAGTGGAAGAGTGCTACAGGGTTTCTATGTGATCGCGGCATGCCCAATAGATTAAAGGGAAAATTCTATCGCACGGCAATTAGGCCGGCATTGCTTTACGGCACCGAATGTTGGGTCGTGAAACAGTGTCACGTGCATAAGATGAATGTGGCGGAGATGCGTATGCTTCGATGGATGTGCGGTCATACAAGAAAGGATCGGTTGGGGAATGAGGTGATCAGAGGTAAAGTAGGAGTTGCGCTCATTGAGGATGAAATGAGGGAAAATCGTCTACGGTGGTTGGACATGTGAGAAGGAGACCGACTGATGCACCGGTTAGGAGGCCGGAACAGTGGAGAAATGAGAAAATGGCGAGGGGTAGGGGAAGACCCAAACAAACTTGGATTAGAGTAATTGAAAATGATATGAATTTACTTGGAGTGAATGAAAATATGGTGTTGAAGAGGACGGAGTGGAGGGCAAAAATCCATGTGGGGGGTTGATTTTTTTATTTTTTATTTTTTTACTTTTTTATTTTTATTTTTTTATTTATTTATTTATTATTAATTTTTATTATTATTTTTTTTAATTTAATTTAATTTATTTATTTATTTTTTTCACGATAACATATGAGGATTCATGTTAGCCGACCCCAAATTATTTTGGGACTAAGGCTTTTTTGTTGTTGTTGTTATACCCTTATAATTTTAACATATTTACAAAAAAATCAATCATTAACTTACAATTCCTCCCACTCATTCTCTCTCCTATTAAATGTTTTTAATTTTTACATTCTCTCTCCTCTAATCTTCTACTCACTTTCAATTCTTTACTCATTTTAAAAAAAAAATCTTAAAAAACGTGCAAAGACGCCATGGTCCATTTATTTAAAGTGGGTCGGAGGAAGTAAAATTTATATAAACTTATAAACTTTTTTATATGACAATTAATGATGGATAAATTAGAACTGTGTATGGAATATACTCCCTTCGTTCTATAGTAATATGCAAAATGACATCTGATGCTGCAGGAAATGTGCTTATCAATCTTCCTCCACGTGGCAGGACTGATCACCTGGCTCCTTGACCTGAAAACAGAACCCACGACTAGCCGGATGTGTCTCCGGCGAAGACGCTCGGGCGTGAGAGTAAGATTATAGTTGTATATAGCTCAAAATGTATTGAATAATGAACTTAGAATACAAAATGGCAGTTACCTTTCACCGTTTGGTAGTGATGAAGTATTTATAGGCAAGAGTGATGTATTTTTGGGGAGGCGGCATGTCCTCCGAGATTATAGCGGCGGTTACTTGGTCATGGGCACGTGTCTATAACGGTCCCCGATTTGTAGGGATGTAGTTGTGAGCATTGATTGACCAAATAAGCCGGCAAGTGTCAGTCGTCACTTTGATTTAGGTCGAGGTCGCCACTCGTGGAATGGTCGACTGTCGGGTAGAGCATGGTTCGTACCCGAATAGTAGCATGGATCATGAGGTCGGACTAAGTTAGGTCGGGACTTGTAAGTCGGACCACGGGCTTAGTCGGCGATGTGTGAGATGGGCCTTGGGCCTTGTTCCGATTGGACTAGTTTCATTGAGAATGTGGGTGCCAACGCTATCTCGAGATTGGGCTTTACTCGTTTGGCCCAATTCGACACTTTGGTATGTTCGGTGGCCCCCAACTTTCGAGTTGACTTCGTCGACTTGGAAGTTAAGAAGATTTCTTTGCCAAAAATTGCTTTATTCGAAGCTCGATACTAGTAGGTCGACCATGATGACGTGGCAACATCCTGATCGTTGGTGACGGACGGTCGGAGATGAAGGAGCGCCGGTTTTAGTAATGATTGCAATTCTGACTCTTGGAACTCCTTCTCGGAAACCGCTTCAGCTTTTAATTTTGGAAAATTAATTTTGATTTTCTTTTCCCTTCCAAATTTAGGAAAATATAAATAGAGAAATCCTTCTTCGTTTAGAACTTTTCTTGCTTCTAGAACTTCTTCTTCTCCGGCGATAATCAAGGGATTTCAGCACGATTTAAATTCAGCTCTCGGCTCCAGCAACGAACTTCCTTTCTTCAATCAATTGAGGTATTTTCCTTGTATTTTTGTTTTAGGGCTTTTAATTTTGCACTGTTCTCCGTTTCCGCCATGGCTAGGACCTTTAGTTGCGAACCGGGAGCGTGGTACGGCTCTTGCATCGTTAACCGTAGGGCATGCAAGAATGTGAACGGTGAGTGGAGAGTGATGTCATTAGATGAGTGCGCCTCCATTTTGACTAGTTGGGGATTGAATTACACTGAGATAGGGATGCCCATTGTAGGAGAAACTGATAATGTGGTGATTGACGACTCAAATGTTGTCGCCTTTCATTTATTCCATGAATTGCTTGACCATATCACCTTATTTTATGTTAGGGACGTCCAAAAGCCCTCCTTCCTTAGAAATAGGATAGGTTTCCTGGGAGTCTAGGTCGTCCTTAGGTAGGTCGACTGATCATGATCATAGGACTGACTCCCCTGCTTCCTCTTTTGCTTGTACAGATATGACGACTCAAGAAGGGAACGCTGCCTCAACTTCTTCTGGTCCTCGAATTGTTAATGCATTTGGGTCCAATGTGGTGCCAGGCAAGAATGAGAGGGGCTATGTACCTCAACGACCTACTCGTGGGAGGAAGAACTTGGAGTCTCGTTATGATGTGATCTACAACTTCTGTGGGGTAGATAGGGCAGAATTTAGGTTGACTATCCTTAATCAGAAACAATTTTTAGCCAAATACCGTACGACCTTCACTAAAGATGCTACTAAGGTAGCTTTCTTCTATGGGCAGTTTGAGGCTGGATTGAGGTTGCCGCTGGATCCTTTCGTTAATGAATTCCTGGAATGTATGGATGCCCTCCCCCTTCAGCTCGGTGCTAACACTTGTAGAGTGCTGGTGTGCTTTGCAATGGTGTGTAGGCTCTTGGGCCATGAGCCTTGCATGAAGGTTTTCAAAGAGTTCTTTGGTGCCAAGCTAGATAAGCACGACTGGGGAATTAGCACTCCCTCCAAACCCAACTCCCCCAAGTTGTTTACCAACCTTCCCAATAAACACAATTGCTGGAACTCACATGTAGTTTTAGTTGAGAGCAGGCTGGGTTGGGAATTTCCGTTGCCTAATGATGAATCTGATGCTATCAGTGAGGAGAATTACTGGGAGCCTCCTTGGTGTAGAACTTTGTATAGAAAGCTGTGTGCTCTGGTCAAGGATGGACCCGTCGATTGGGAGTCCTTAGTGACAACCAAGTACAACTATGTTCTTGCGGGGATGATGCCTGGAGATGAGGCAGCAGAGCCCCTTGCACCTGTATTGAGAGGCCAGGTGTACCCTGATTGGGTAACCCACTCTTTGGGTAGACTAGAGGAGAACTGTCAATTTTGTCAGAAGCAAGCTGACTATTGCAAGAACAATGGAGAACACATCGGTGGTAAGGGTTTATTCGCCTTTGCTCATTAGCTCGTCCAATGTTAACTTGCATAAGTGCCTTTTTATAGGCGCATAGGATTGCTTTGATCTGCATACTTAACTTTCAGCTCGACACTTACTTGCTCACTTGTAGAATCAATTAATTCGTACATAGAACTGCTTGTAATCGTATCTCTGTATTTATCAAATGATTTGCTCGTATGTAGAATTAATTCGTACATAGAACTATTTTGAATTGCAACTCCTTGTTAAATTGCCTGCTCGTATGTAGAGTTACTCAATTCGTACATAGAACTGCTTTGAATTGCATCAATTACTTCATCAATGCTTTACTCGTAGGACTGTTTTGAATTGTCGAGCTAATACTTTGATGTCGTGCAGTTTTGACTCCCGAACAAGAAGCCGCCATGGTTCGAATTGTTGGAGTTTCTGACAAGAAGAAGGCTAAGAGGGCGCGGGCTGCGAACGCCAAGGCCGGCGAGAGAGGGATCTTTACGCAAGGAATAACCTTCTCCCAAAGGACAATGCTGGGTTGATCCCAATGGAGGAGGTCGCTATGGAGGACCTTCAACAGAGTGGTTCCCATTCCATGAATGTAAATGAGGGAGGGGAGGAATTCAGCAGGTCGCCTAGGCCAAGTCCGAGCTCTGATCCTGTTCATGAGGCCAATGCTGCGACCTCTGGGGCTGAGATGGCGGGCTCCAGCCCAATGAATGTAGTTGAAATTGATGATGTTGTTGAAGAAGAAGATGATCAGGCATTGAGGACGAGGAAAAGATCGAGGTCTGGGAAGGGCAAGGCCGTCTCTCCAAGTCTACTCCCTCCTTTAGCCCCCCCTCCGAGGAGCCGGAGTGCGTAGATGCTTTGATTCGAAGCTCGGCGATGTTCCCCTCTCATTGGGGTCAACGGCATGACCGGCGCTATCCCGACGTGGCGCTTGGTCAAGTGGTGGTGAGAAGGGCCCTGGATGTGGATCTCCTAGCCCACTTTGAAGAGAAGGGGATGACTCCAGAGGAATTTTCAGCCCGATCTGGGTTGGTACACAGCGAGGTAAACCTTTACTTTCCCTTTCTGTTTAGTCGCTTATTATATTAGTTCGTCAGTTCTCCTCTTGGTCGAGCTAATACTTCAATGATTCCTCTAATGCAGTCTCTCACCATGAACGAGCAAGCAAAAAGCTCCTGGAGGGCGTCAATTGAGAGGGAGAAGCGGGCCTGCGCGATTATGCCAAGAAGGCACAAGAGTGGGCCGACTTGAGAGAAAAATATAACGATGCGGACAACTCGTGTGAGGCCAACGAGATGGTGAAAACCAAAGCTTTGTCCGATCTGGAGGCTGCTAAATCCAAGCTCAAGGAGGTGGAGTTGGAGAGAGATACTGAAAAGAAGAACCTGGAGAAGACCAATACTGAGCTAGCCACCATCAACAAGCTCTTGAAGGATAAAGATGCCCTAATGCTCGAGTGCGGGAGGAGCATCGACTTGAGAGAGAGAAGGGCCGAGAAAGATCTTCATCTTGCTTTGTAGAGAAGGCTGCTAAGGACGCCTCTGAAGCCGCCATTGAGAAGTTCAAGGAAGGGGATGAGTATTACAACGCCATAGTGTCCAAGGCCCAAGACTTCCTTGAGGTAGGGAAGAGGCATATGGCTCGCCGTGCACTGGTAGATCCAACGGCCACAGTTACCATCGAGCAATTAGCTCGTTGGTTTTACGAGTCCCGATGCGATATGCCCGGCTCGCCAAGGTCACTCGCTTGTGCCTTATCTCGAGAATGACTTGGCCTTTATAGCCCAGGAGGACGAGGATGATCATTGTGAGAAATGGGAAGCTCCCCCTATAGCTGATAGGAACTTTGATGTAGTCTTGGCTGAACTTGAGGATGTTGAAGCCATGGAGACAATGGATGAACAAATTTATTCGGAGTCGGGCAAGCCTTTGGAGCCTCAGCAACAAGGAGAGGAAGAGGGTCGAGCTGCTATTGACGACCAGGCTGATGTTGGCCAGGACTCCTGAATTGTTTTGTTGGGTTTGTAATGAACAAGTTCCAAACAATTTCTTGTTTTTTGCTTTAACATAATTCAAATGCCTTGGCCCAGTTTTTTGGGAGGCAAAATATTTTTGTAAGTTTATTTTTCTTAAGTCTTGGCCCGCTTTTGGGAGACTTATTATATCCAATCTTAGCTGACTTTTGATTCATGAATGTTGTACGCTTGTTGAAATAAGTGTCGAGCTTAGATATAGATAGGGTAAATGAGTCAACTTAAGTCTATAGGCGACCTAATCTTATTGATTTAGTCGACCTCAGACTTGGTTAACTTTTTCCTTTGAACAAGATTGACCATGAGTCGAACCTGTTATTATTATTGTGGTCGACCTAGGGTCGAGATAAATCTAACAAACTGACCAAGGATCGAGTTTATTAAAACGAAGTCGACTAAGAATCGGACTTGTTAAGTGAACGAAGCTGATTTAGAATCGAGCTTGTTAGAACGAAGCTGACTAAGAGTCGAGCCTAATAGGGTGAAGCTGACTAAGAGTCGAGCTAAGATGAACTGACTAAGAGTCGAGCTCGTTAGAACAAAGTCGACTAAGAGTCGGACTTGTTAAGTAATCAAAGCTGATTAAGAATCGAGCTTTGTTGGAACGAAGCTGACTAAGAGTCGAGCTTGTTGATATCAATGTAACACTATGTTTGATCGAATAAACTGCTCTTTTCATTGAAGTGGGAATCATGCTTTACATCAATTCGAAACTAGCTTTAACATAAACTTGAACTTTGAAATTGAAACTAGAAGTAGTATTTGATGAGGTGAGTAGCATGCCAAGGATGTTTCAACTCGTCACCTCCGGGATGAGCTATCATGTAGGTTCCTTCTTTGACGACTCGAGTGACCACATATGGACCTTCCCAGTTAGGAGATAGCTTGTTCTGCTGGGTCCTTCTACCCGTCGCTTCAATCTTTCTCAACACATAATCTCCAACCTGGAACGACCTTGCCTTGACCTTCTTGTCATGGTAACTCTTAGTTCGCTGTTTGTAGTTGACCATTCGGAGGTAAGCTGTTTCTCGCTTCTCGTCGATTAGATCCAGGTCGATCAATCTGTTGGTATCATTTTGCTCTTGATTGAAGAAAGTCACTCTAGCGGTGGGAATGCGAGCTCGGCGGGTGCCATAGCCTCGACCCATATGTGAGAGCGAAAGGGGTTTCCCAGTAGGCCCCAGTGGTTGTACGTGCGCCCCGAAGAGCAAGTGGGAGTTCGTCCCGGGCCGCTTGTTGCGTCGACCTACGAGTCCTGTCTTGAGTGATGATAGGACAAGTTTATTCGCTGCTTCAGCTTGCCCATTTCCTTGAGGGTAGGCGACAGAAGATTGCCAATGCTTGATTCCTACCCGATTCATTTCTGCTTCGAAGGCTCTTGAGAACTGTAGTCCGTTGTCAGATACTATGGCTCTTGGAAAACCAAATCGGCACCAAATGAAATCATGAATGAAGTTTATTGCATTCTCCTCCGTGATGCGAGCTAATGGTTTAGCCTCAACCCATTTAGTGAAGTAATCTATAGCAACGATCACATACTTGCAATTTCCTCGGGCGGGAGGGAAGGGTCCAATCAAGTCGACACCCCACATGTCGAATGGCGGTGCAGTGCTGGAGTGCACGCTCGGTTGTAGGCATGTGAGGTAAGTTGGCAAACCTTTGGCATTGATCACATTCTTTGAACAAAGTTGTGAGTGTCGGCTCTCATATGTGGCAGTAGTATCCCAAAGTGATTAACTTGTCTGCAAGAGTCCTGGCCCCGGTGTCCACCACGAGATCCCAGCTGTGTACTTCATGTATCAATAGGGCGACCTCTTGAGGGTGGATGCACTTTAGTAATGGCCGAGTATAGGATCTTACGAGCAATTCGCCTCCTTGCATGACATATCTCGGAGCTTTCTTTTTGATAGCTCGAGCCTTCTTCTCGTCCTCTGGCAGCTCGCCACTTTGTAAGTATGCTTTCATTTCCTCGATCCAACACTTCTCCTGAGTCCAATTTCTTGAGGGATCATCTATGCACTGAATTTTTACCCTCTCATAAGCTGGATTTTCGAGGAAGGAGATAGGCTCGCCATGTGGCTCATACGAAGTAGCAAGTTTCGAAAGGAGATCGGCTAGCTCGTTATCCTCTCTTCCAATCCTTTGAATCTCCCAGAATTCTAAGTCCTTTATTAGTTCTTTCACCAGGTCGCAGTATTTGATCAATGTGGCACTGAGCACTTCGTACTCGCCTTTGACCTGGTTGACTATCAATTGTGAGTCACAGTAGGCCATGATCTTAGTCGCTCCAAAACACTTGGCGTACTCAATAGCTGCAATCAAGGCTTCATATTCAGCTTGGTTGTTGGAAGCGTCAAATTTGAATCTTAGTGATTCCTCGTAAACAGTCCCAGACTCTGGCTCGACCAAGACAATTCCGGCTCCACCGACATTTTTTGTTGCGACCCATGCTGAATATACCTTCCAACAATCGACGGGTAGGTTAATGGCGACTTGTGACTGCGGCTCTTTCCCTTTGCCCTTTTCTTTTGGAGCTCATTGCTCGTCATCTTCCTTGGTGAACGTAAGCTCGACCAAGAAGTCGGCGAGAGCTTGAGCTTTCAACGCCTTTCGAGGTCGATACTCAATGTCAAATTCGGTGAGGGCAATTGACCAATTGAGTAGTCGACACGAACTCTCCGGCTTGTGCGGTATTTTTCTTAAGGGAGCATTGGTAAGAACCACGATTGGATGAGCTAGAAAATAAGCTCGTAACTTTCTTGAAGCTACGACTAGAGCATAAGCTACCTTTCTCGGCGTTGTAATACCTGCTTTCTACATCGATAATGCTTTGCGATATAGTACACGGCTTTTGAAGCCCTTCATCCTCTCTAATCAATAGGCAAAGAATGACTTGTCTCCTACTGAGATAGATAAACAAGCAGAGTCTCACCGGTTGTCGGGCTACTGAGTAGAGGTGGAGTAGCGAGATAATCCTTCAATTGTTGGAACGACGAATGACATTCGGTCGTCCATTCAAAACTTTTCGTCCCCTCAATGCTTTGAAGAAAGGGAGAGACCTTTCTGCTGACTTTGATATGAAACGGCCGAGAGCTGCTACCCTTCCATTAAGTCATTGCATCTCTTTGATAGTAGTGGGAGCCTTCATGTCGACTAAAGCCTTTATCTTCTCGGATTAGCCTCTATGCCCCTACGAGATACCATGAATCCCAAGAACTTGCCGAGTGCCACTCCAAATACACATTTGCTAGGATTGAGTTTCATGTCGTTTGCTCGTAAATTGGCGAATGTCTCCTTTAAGTCGACTACGTGACTCCGGTCTTAGTTTTAATGACCATGTCGTCAACGTAAGCCTCCATATTTCGACCAATTTGTGAGGCAAAGACTTTGTTCACCATCCTCGATATGTGGCTCCCGCATTCTTCAATCCAAAAGGCATCATATTATAGCGGTAGATGCCTCAGTACTGAAATCTTTGTCTTGACTATATCATCCTCGTGCATCTTTATCTGGTGGTATCCCGAGTAAGCATCGAGGCGAGAGTGGAGTGACCGGCAATGGAATCAACAAGCTTGTCGATTCTAGGAAGAGGATAGCTATCTTTTGGGCATGCTAGGTTGAGAGTGGTGAAGTCGACACACATCCGCCATTTGCCGTTTGATTTCTTCACCATGACCACGTTGGCCGGCCCGGGTTGTATGAACGGCCTCTTTGATTATACACGCTCAAAAGTTTTGTACCTCGGCTTTTATAGCCTCTTCCTTGTCGCGAGCAAAGCTTCTCAATTTGGGGTCTCGGCTTAATGGTCGGGTTGACTTGAGTCGATGAACGGCGACCTCCTCCTTGATTCCCCTCATGTCCTCTACTCTCCATGCGAAGACATCACTTTGCTTTCTTTGAGTAGCTTGATGATTTACGCTCGCTCCTCAACCGATAAGCTTGCTTTCCAATTTGAATTTTTTGGTCGGGGTAGGAAGAGTTGGTGATGATTGACTCCGGCTCATCTCTGACTTCTAACTCAGTCCATCTACGAGCTGCGAGTTTCTACTATGATTTCCACGACCTTTTGTCTTTCTTCGGCTCCCAAATGCGGAGCTTCCTCTGTATCATATCATCGAGCTTGTCTGCCCGGCCTCGTTGGTAGGGGCCCCAGAGTTATTGTCTATGCAGGCATAGGTCACCTATGACGACTTGATCGACCATAACTACATGCTGGATCGACCTCGGTGGTGTCGGAGTGACGTGTCGACTCAAGCGTGACCTCGTCATTTGAGCGATAGAGTCGACTCTACCACGTCGGTGATTGTTGACGGTCGGGTAGTTTTGGTGGCCATCGAGAGCACGGCTTCAAGTAACCATCGAAGTCTCAATCTCCGGCTCCCTTTTCTTTCTTTCTCTCGAGAACATGATCCGAGATATGCACGAGCCGTGCCTTATGCATGACCCAGCTCCCGGCGGGTGTGGGGAACTTTACTCGCCGGTGAGGAATTGATGCTACCATTCCAAGAGCGACTGTCCGGGAATTCCAAGTATGGCGGCATAGTCACTATTTACATCAATTACGATAAATTGTACCTTCGAGACAATCTGAGGGGGTCTTGGCCTAGGTCGACGTCGAGCACTATCGGCCTTTAGCATCAACTCGGTGGTTGGTGAAGCCCTCCAACTGCCATCATATCTCTCAGCTTGTTCATCATTAAGACCCATCTCCTTGAAAGTTTTATAAAACAAAATATCCTTGCGAGGCCCAGTGTCGACTAAGAGTACGCTCGTCGTACATCCATCAATGAGACCTGGGATGACGAGAACTTGCTCCCCAGCCGCCATATTGGTTGCCAATTCATGGGGGTAGAAGGCGGATTGCTTCATCTCTTACTTCTCTCCTTGGAGGCACATGTGGGGCCTTATTGGTGGAATATCTTGTGCTTGATGGCCGTGTTGCTTGCTTGTTCGAATGACCCCCGAGTTGATCTAGGCTGCCTAGGTCCTTGTTGCCCACTGTGTTGCTCGCCTCCCGACTTGAGGTCTCTTCACATAAGCTTCGAGTCTCCACAGTCGACCATTCTGGATGATACGCTTTAATCCCAAGCAATCCTGCGTGAGATGACCGGTGTCTTTGTGGTAGTCGCGGTATTTCTTTGTTGTCCCGCCTAAACTTGTTGCTGGATTCATTGGAATTTGGAGGAGCCGGCTCGACGGCATTTAAAATCTCGGTTCGACTCACCGTGAGGAGTGAAAGCTTCGGGCACCT
This sequence comes from Adenophora triphylla var. japonica, assembly GCA_022495995.1. Lineage (NCBI taxonomy): Eukaryota > Viridiplantae > Streptophyta > Magnoliopsida > Asterales > Campanulaceae > Adenophora > Adenophora triphylla. The sequence goes on along the minus strand of JAFEMH010002657.1, from coordinate 279,160 downwards.
TCTCTGTCGCCCTAGATTACATTCTTTCCATTTTTATTGTTCCCCCCATTCTTGTTGGAGTCTTTTTTATCGTCAGCGACTTCCACCTTGGGGCTCTTACCACTCTTCTTCTCCTTCCTCTCCTCAGCAAGAGCGACATTGTATACCTTCTCGAACAACTCTTGTCGAGTTGTCACTTGTCTGAACCGTAAGCTCATAATCCATGTCTGTTTGAGGAAATACCGTTTCAGAGCAGGTTGATGACTTCCACTATCGGTGATGTCCTCCTCTATCTTGTCCACCATTTCTTTGAACTTGGTGAAGTAGCTCATCGAGCTTTCATTCTTCGCTTTGCACCAAGTTATTCAAGTACGTGACGGTCGTCTTCCGAGCTCCCGCAATCGAGTAAGCGATCTAAGAACTTTGTCTGAAGCTGTCAGTGGTGATGCTATCAGCAGCCAAACCATTGAACCAAGTTAAAGCCGCCCCGGTAAGTGTGCTTAAGAGAGCTTTGCACATGTTGTCATCTTCATTGGCGACAAAGCACATAGTGGCCTCCAGATGTTGTATGTGACTCTTTGCATTGGTGGATCTGAATATTTCTCCGAGAAGAGGCGGCTGAAGGTAGGAGGAGGTCGTATCTCGATTTCTTTGGAGAAGGGTCGAAGAGTAAAGTCAATTCGTTCAACCTTTCCAATCTCCTTTTTCTTCTCCTCCTCCCATTGTTCGAACTTCTTTTTTCATCAACGGCCATTCCACTTGCATCGGGTCTTTCGTCTCTGGAGGAGAACGGCATTCGATCTACGGCCTTCACTCTGGGAGGAGTCACCGCCTACTCCTCCTGTCTCTATGGGAATTGTCCCTCTACGATCGAGTGGGGATCTATGCCTGTTACTTCTTTGAGGCGACTGCGCCTCTCGGCAACGAGATGGCGACTGCGCTGTCATATTCAGTGGCGACTGCGCCTCTCCTCTCTTATAGGCGACTGCGCCCATTCCCTGTCTCTTTGAGATCTGATCTTTGCGTTCGGGCTGGAGAAACATGCACATTTACATTGGCCGTTGGCGAGTCCTCAAATCGGATTGAGCCTCCTGCTCTCTGTTTCTATTGGTGGCCCTTAGGTCGTTACTCGGCACATGCACGATAGTAGGGGCTCTCTCGAACTATCTGTTGTCTCCATTCTCGTCCCACACCTTCATTTGGCCTCATACTCCGAGCCTCGTTGTCCATTAGAGACACGAGTACGATCCATTCTTTCGCAGCGTACATCGGCTCGCTTCCGCCTCTTCCATAGCTATTAAGTCGGCCCAAAATCCGGGCTCTTTCTAACATCATCTCCTTCTTGCTCATAGGGTTGGTGGAGGGACACGCCTGTTTCCAACGTTCAACCGAGCAGCTGGACGTTTAGGAGGTGGAGCTCCTTGCCCATCCACGTGCCTTTTGCTCTCCTTGTGTCGAGCAAACCCCTGCCATCAGCAGCTTGGTAGAGCGCGTGGCTCTACCATGAGGACGATTTGGTGGGGGAGGAGGCAAATTCAAGTTTTCGCATTTGCATTTGCATTAGTGTTTGCCAGTTGTTGTTCACTTCTTCATGCCCAGTGAAGCCTCGGATACGTGTCCGTCCGAAGTCACCATTGTTGTAGGTTGTTGAAAATTTTAAGGTCAAGTTGAAGCACGATTCCCGCAATGGAACCAAACCGATGCCGCAGAAATGTGCTTATCAATCTTCCTCCACGTGGCAGACCGATCACCTGGCTCCTTGACACAGCAGAACCCACGACTAGCTAGGATGTGTCTCCGGCGAAGACGCTCGGGCGTGAGAGTAAGATTATAGTTGTATATAGCTCAAAATGTATTGAATAATGAACTTAGAATACAAAATGGCAGTTACCTTTCACCGTTTGGTAGTGATGAAGTATTTATAGGCAAGAGTGATGTATTTTTGGGGAGGCGGCATGTCCTCCGAGATTATAGCGGCGGTTACTTGGTCCGCGGGCACGTGTCTATAACGGTCCCTCGATTTGTAGGGATGTAGTTGTGAGCATTGATTGACCAAATAAGCCCAAGGCAAGTGTCGGGTCGTCACTGGCTGATTTAGGTCGAGGTCGCCACTCGTGGAATGGTCGACCCGACTGTCTGCAGAGCATGGTTCGTACCCGAATAGTAGCATGGATCATGAGGTCGGACTAAGTTAGGTCGGGACTTGTAAGTCGGACCATGGGCTTAGTCGACTGATGTGTGAGATGGGCCTTGGGCCTTGTTCTGATTGGACTAGTTTCATTGAGAATGTGGGTGCCAACGCTATCTGAGATTGGGCTTTACTCGTTTGGCCCAATTCGACACTTTTGGTATGTTCAACATCTTTTGATCGTATCAAAGTAAACAGCAAAATCTCAAAAGAAAATGAACACACTTATTATACTCACAACAATTACCCACTTACTTCCCTTTCTATCTTTTATTCAATCATCTATTTAATTTTTTTGTAGACGGGAGAGTACTTAAGAAAAGAAAGTCAAAAGATTATCGGCCTAAGTTGGAGGCCTGAAGGCACCTGCATTAACTCTGAAAAGGATACACGACACCAAGACCAAGGCAAGGCAGGCACAATTCCAGGAATGCGAGAGATAAGGTTCATTACTGAAGTCATCAATTCTATAATTAGAAGTCTGAATGCGAGAGAGAGACCGACGCAGACCCCTTGCATGTCAACCACGTCTACCTATTCCCCCCCCCCCCTAATTATCTTCTAATTTTATCTCTCCACTTAACGTTAACCGTAGGAGAGAGAAATTCTAAATATCACGATATTATAGAAATTCCTACACATATTATACTCCCTCCGTCCCAATAAAAGCTTCACTAATTACCCAAAAGGACGTCCCGTTAGAAGCTTCACCTTTCCTTTTTTGGCAAAGAATCTTTACTATTTCCTCCACTCATTCTCTCTCCTACATTATTTTAATACTCACAACACCATTATAATTTACTATTCCCTCCACTCATTCTCTCTCCTATTTTCAAATTACACTCACAACATTTTTTTCCCCTCCTATTTCCATAATTTGCGTGCCCACCCAAAAGGGTGAAGCACTTATTGGGACGGAGGGAGTATTATTTTTATAATTCTGCATAAATAAGAACTAAATAAGAACTTTCGAATCATTTCGAAACTTGATTCGAAACTTGAAGATAATTATCTCCAAATCAATTTTCGGGTCAAATTCTCCGTAATAATGTAACGGCCAAACTTGGTCCGGTATATAGGCATCACACACATATGGCCTACTATTCTACTAAGCATAATAAACAAACAAGTTGAATTCACTTTGCTACCATTAATGGCCTACTAAGACTAAACAAACAAGTTGAGTTCACTTTGCATACCATAAGACCACCCAAAAATATATAGTAAATATTTATGTGTTATAATCAAAGTCCACATGTTTTAAATCCTATAATTAACAGGAATTAGAATTTTGTGTAATGACCATCGAATGATAGATCTTATAACTAAGATAAAAATGGAAAGCCTCCGATAATGAACAAATAGGGTGCCGCAAAAGATTAGTACAAATGGTTTGACAGCTATATAGGCAGGTCGATCGAAAGATCATTATTCGTGTCGACATCCTTCCTGATTAGCTAATAGCTATGCAGTCGAAAATCATCAGCAGCATCAAATTCCTAAAATACCATAGGAAAATTTCCTACTTCTGCCTGCGTTTTTATTAGTGTGTAAAAGGGAAAGAACAGCAGATAGGAAAATTTTAATCTTTATTAATTAGCATTAATTAAACAAAAAAGGAGCAGCAAGTTGATAATGGAGCTTCTTTTACAAAACCTAATTAATTTAAACTCTTACAATGGTAGTACTAATTAATAGAGATAATTAACCAAAAAAATGATGAACATCATTAATTAATAATCATGAAAAAAACCCTAATCTCAACTTAAATTGTAAATCTAAAATTAGGGTTTTTTACCTAGAGTGTGCTTGTTATTGTGCATCCAGACCTTTAGCACCTGACGTTTAACTCCGGTCTCGGCGCAAAACTGCTGCACCGACGCCTCCTCCGACTTCTGTATCCTCCACCCAATTCTCTCCGCAAATCCCAGCATCTTATCCTTCTGTTCTGCCGTGAATTTCGTCCTGAACCTTTTCTTCGACGACCCGCATCCACCACCGCCACCGCCGCTGCTGCTAGGATTTGACATATCTTCCTGATCCTCTCGAGATGTGGACGGCAGTGCCAGCGGCCGTTGATGTGTCGGCGGCGTCGGCGTCACGTGGAGGTAACCAGCTGGTTGCCGGTGGTGGTGGTAATACGTCGCCGGAGTCAGTTGCTGCTGCTGATGCTCCTTCCGGTGGAAATTGCGGTGGCAATTGCAAGCCGCGCATTTCAACGCATCTATAGTTCCTTCATCACCTGCCGCCATGAATTCGCCGCAACCGTCCAAGGCGTGGCTGCCTATGTTCACGGCGTGGTTCTTCAAACACTCTCTATACCGGTAACCCCCACCCCCGCCAATTTTTCTCTCTCCGGCACCTCCACCTCCACCTGCCATTCTGGGTCTTGAAGAATTATCGTAATTAGGAAGTTGCACCTCTTCTTCTTGCTCTTCGTGCTCTTCAAATTCCATGTTTAATTTCTCTCTCTCTCTATAAGTATATATTTCTCTCTCTATCTCTCACCTGAAATTAATCAGAAGAAACAAACAACAAACACACTTCTCAAAGATTTACATCATCATCAGCAGCAGCAGATCAATCAACTCGGTCGCTCCTTATATATCTCGCATACATACAAACTTGTTTACATAATTAATCGTTTATATTTAAAATAAATATATTTAATTAGAAATATGGTTACACATGTGAATGATTTTTTAAGAAAAATAAAAGGAAAAAAGAATAGTGATGTGACGTTGTTCAGAGAGAAGATAAGAGAAAGAGGAGGGTGTGGACATGAATTAACCCTATGCCTGCAAAAATGAAAAAAAAAAAGATAGAAAAGGAAAGAAAGTGTGTGTTTTTGTTGGATTTTCTTCATAATTAAATAATTAAAAATGGAGTAATACTAGAAACTTGGTGTTGGCCGGTGTTACTCATGGGTGACTGGTTGCATTATTAGCAGAGTACTAGATTACCACTTACCTCCCTCCGCCTATGAGGGTACATGTCGATAATGGCAGGTCCACGAGTTGAATCGAATAAAACTCGTTACAACTCATTTAATGTGCGGATAATTAACTAGTCGTATAAGCCGATTGGCGAGTCGATTTGCTAATTTTATTTTTATAAGTGATTACTTTATTATTTCATCACAATTTGGTCGCGTGTTAAGCGGGTCGGTACGAGTCAACCCACGTCCTTAAAATAGTTAAGCGGGTCGACTCGTTAGGTCCGACTATGTTAACGAGTCGAGTCGGATAATTAACGAGTCGAGCCGAGCGGCTAAATGAGTAACAAGTCAATATTGACGGGCCTACCTCAGCCAGTCGCATAAAAATGGTTGAATAAACGAGATTTAATTATAAAAATTAAGTATCGTTAGTATAAAAATTAAAATGGAAAATAAAATATGAGATAGAGAGATTTTTGTTGCGGATGTTACAATTGAGGCTCCGTTTGTTTCAAAGGAAAATGTTTTACGAAAAATGATTTCCGTAAATTGTTTTCCAGAAAATGAATTTCCTGTAAAATATTTTCCGAAAAATGAGATAAACATGTTTTCGGCTGTTTGGTAAGGAAAACATTTTCCGAAAAAAATTTCATGTATTTAATCAAAATATTTTTCGATAAAAACACAATTTGAGATAATTTGAGTGGGGTGGGGGGCAGGGGTTGAGGGCATGGGTGGGGGGGCATGGGTGGTGGTGGTGAGTGGAGTGGGGTGGGGAGTTGTTAAAAATAAATTTTAAATGATTAATTTTTTTTACCCGACGGGGGGTGGGGTGGGGGGATGGGGGGCCAGGGGTGGTGGTGAGTGAAGTGGGTTGGAGAGTTGTTAAAAATCAATTTTAAATGATTTTTTTTTTTTTTTGAGCCGATGGGGGGTGGGGGAGCAGGGGTGGTGGTGGTGAGTGGAGTGGGGTGGTGGTGGTGAGTGGGGTGGGTAACGTGGGGGTGTGTGAGGGTGTTACCATTTTTCGGAAAATGTTTTACTTAGAAAAAATTTGTAAGTCATTTTATGCCGAAAAGAGGAGGAAACATTTTTCAAAAAATATTTTTCCCATTTTTCGGTACTTACCAAATATCGAAAAATGAGGAAAACGTTTTACGAAAAATATTTTGTGGGCAAACAAACGCAGCCTGAGTCTCATTAACATTTTGGAAAGTAACATTTGTTATGCAATTATGGATAATCCCTCGAACTCATAACAAATGTTACTACTGATTTGCAGTACTCCCAAAGAAATCCACCTAATAGTTCATATCTCACTTTTTCTTTTGTACTTCAATTTTCATACTTGCAATATTTTTAAAAAAAGATCATAGTTTTTTTTTCATGCAATTTTAAAAACATTTGTTTTATAATGGAGGAGTATATAACAATTAATCTATATACCAACAAGCAGTAACTCTGTTGGTATCTGGGTGTGTGTTAAAGGTTACACACATAGTGGAGGTTTCATATTTGACTCTTATCGAGAGCAAAGTGAAGAACTTGCGTTATTATGTCCCATAGTGGTTGTTTATGATGTTTATGGGTGAATTTCCAATTGGGGTGTGACATATATGGGTGATCTTACGGATGGCGCGTATATTATTTCTGAACGGGATATTTCCAAATGAGGTGTGACATATATGGGTTATTATGCCCCATAGTGGTTGTTTATGATGTTTATGGGTGAATTTCCCACAGGCTAAGGGAGGAGTGAAGTATGTGATTGTGGCAGTTGATTATTTTTTCAAATGGGTGGAGGCCAAAGCCCTGAACAAAATTACAGAAAACAATGCCCTAAGCTTCATCCACGATTCAATATGGTGTCGCTTTGGGATTCCAAGGGTAATTGTTTCTGACAACGGCCTACAGTTTTCTCGGAAGTTTGAGCAAGAGTTAAACAGAATGGGCGTCAAGCATTCTAAGTCGTCTGTTGCCTATCCCCAAGGCAATGGACAAGCTGAAGCAGCAAACAAGCTCGTCTTGTCGGCTTTGTGTAAAAATCTTGAAGGACGGGACACAAGATGGTTGGACGAACTCCCTTCAGCTCTCTGGGCAGTCCGCACAACCACCCGGGGGCCTACGGGGGAAACCCCATTTGCTTTGGCCTATGGCTCTGAGGCCATGGCTCCCGCCGAGCTTCAGCTTCCGACTGATCGAGTGGCATTCTACGACATTGAGAAGAATATCCACAACAGACAGGTCGACCTTGACCTTGTGGACGAGCGAAGATTGGACGCTCAACTGAGGATGGAAAATTACAAGAAAAAAATCAAGGCACACCACGATAAGAGAGTGAAGAAAAGAATTTTCAAGGTCGGAGATCACGTCCTTAGAAAAATTGAAGCAACGGGACTCAAGGCCCGCCAGAACAAACTCTCTCCCAACTGGGAAGGACCTTACATTGTCACCAGTGTGGTTAGAGAAGGAACATATCGCCCTGCTAAGCCAAATGGTGAACAGCTCAAACATCCGTGGCACGCCAACCACCTCATGAAGTATTATTTCTGAATCTCGTCGTCCCTCAGCGCCCTCAGGGCACCCTACTTGTGGTTCTTTAGTTAACTCTTGTCAAAAGAAATTTGTGAAGATTTTGGAAGTTTGTAAGGGATAGACTATAAATCCCGGTAGTTTAAAAAAGTGATTAGATGTCAATGTAATATCATTGTTGAACAGAGATTATCAATGGAAACTCGTAGCTTTGATGAACATTCTCTACAATCTCAACAAACTTAGATCGGTTGAAGCCGAAACTTCGCCCCTACAATCACTTTGATCAAGTATAAAGATCAGTCGAAGCCAAGACTTCGACACTTACACCCACTTTAGCCAAGTATAAAGGCTAGACGAGGCCAGACCTCGTCGGCTGCTAAAATGGAATAAGATGACTCGTCCGTATAATCTTGCCTACGAGCAAATACCTACGGACCTTCATACCATTCCTACGAGCCATTGAGAAGTTGAGAAAGCACAAGTATGAACAAGGTCAGTCGTATTAAGACGATCCATGTTCTGGTAGTCACTTACGACGACCATACACACTTGTCCTCAAACTCACTCATTTAAAAAAGTTATCACATGCTATCTATGTTAACATACAGATTAACAAACCAAAAACAAAGACACTGAATAACTGAGATATCAAACAAATTATACGACCCCCTCTAAACTACGAGGAAACGGGTCAATTACATTACAAAAACTTAAAATTGTTTGAAACATTGTTTGAAACCACAAAATCAGGGTAGAACATTGTTTGAGACATCACGAATTATTTCGGAAAGATAAATTACTGGGGATCGCTGGCGTTGGATGGAGCCTCGTCTGGATCAGGACCGTCTCCAAGGAAGTAGGCATAATAAGCGTCGAAGTTCTTTGGGTCTACGGCTGAGATGGGCCACTCGTCCTTCCCATCCTTCTCGTCGTCTTCTTTGATAATAAGCAAGTCGTTGTCATTGAAGGGAACGAGAGGATGGACTGAACGAGCCTCCTGGTCATGCGACTGTTCTGTGCAGAGGTCGGCCAACTTCCTCGTAGACATCAAATCCTTGGTCTCTAGATCCGCAAGGATCCGCCTTGCCAAATGCTTAGCCCCATCCTTGAAGAAGCCTCTAGCCTTCTCCGTGACGACCTGAAGATATTCAGCACCCCCCTTGAACTCCTCAATTGCATCTAATTTAGCGTCGGTCAAAGCAACCTGATGATCAGCCCTCATCGTTTCGATCTGACCCCGAGCAGCCTCGTAGTCAGACGTCAGCTTATCAACCTTTCCCTCGGCGGCACGAAGGCCGGTGGTCAAGAACCCTGATTCCTTCTCCAGCTTGGCCTTGGCAGCTTTCAGGGTCTCCACCTCCTTCAAAACTTCATTTTTCTGAGCCATCAGGGACTCGTAGGCAATGGTCAGTTGGCCGACATTATTTTCAGCTTCCTTCAGTTTCTGCTCAGCAGCCTCCTTAGCCCCAACAGATTGGATCAGCTGCTCGTTGTCCTTTTGCTCGGCGTCAAGGCATGCCTTAAAATCTGCCGTCATGGCATCCATCATCGACATCATCTGCAACAACATGGTCATTATTATTACAAGTGTAAAACGACGAGAGATGCATGAAGAGCGCAAGACTGAATTACCTCGGTCTGGATCAGCCCGAAGCGAGCATGGTAGGTCTCAGGCTTCAACTTGGCCTCCCTCATCTGGCGGACGAGATCAACGTCCCTGCCCTGTTTTGTCAAAGCCGCCCCCAGGATGAGAAGGGGACCACTTCTTGCCAAGTAAGGAGTCCCAGATATCTAAGGAACTTTGGCGTACTTGGTTGCCATTTCCATGGCATGTTTCCTTGTCAAGGCTCCAGACGACGAGCCAGGAGTTTCAGTCTGCGGGGTTGAGGGGTCGGAGGAGCTAACAGGGTCGTTGGCAGCTTTCTTGTTTTTCTCTCTCTCTCCCCCATAACCAACGGGGTGATCTTTTCTCTTCCTGGAGACGTGGCTCCCCTCACCAACAACCTCCGAATTGGAGTCAGAGCTCCCAACGGTCTCGGGGCCAACATGTACGCCCTCAGCAACGACCAATTATCGGCCCCCTTCAGCACTTGTCCCAGCAGCTTGGGCCCCATCGCCCGTAGTCTTCTCCAGCTCGTCAACCACCACTTGACGACCCCCCAGTGTTCAGCCCCCCAACTACGGGCTCCCTTTCAATCAAGGGGATGACACCAATAGTGTTGTCCTTGGGCAGCTGTTCATTCCTCCTCTCCATATTCTCTTGGCGGTCGTAGATGGCATTGGACGCCGCTCTGTCTTTCTTCGATTTGGTTCGATCGTTGGCTCTGATTACCCCGCTCATGATGTCACGTTCAATGTGGTCAATATCCCTCGTAGAAAGAACTGCCAAACAAAAACGGAGAAAGGTTAAGTCCTTCACGACGAGACAAAAAGACAAACTATCAGAATAAATAGACAAGTATTAAGAACCCAACCCCCAGTCATTTCAAGGTAGGCGCAACGATCTTCAGGATGGTCGAAGCGGGCACCGGCACAATTTATACAATTTTCTTCCCAACCATACACCTTATTCTGAGTATCCAAAAACAAGCCTTGTACATTCCTAATTGAGGACACACTCACCACAGATTTTCCTTTCACGGTGGTTCGGATCGTCCGGTAGTATTGGCGAAAGACTTTGTTACATGGCTCGTAGCCAAGGAATCTGCAGACTACGATGAAGCAAGACAAAATCCTTACTGCGTTGCCACTTAGCTCCATTGGCACACAACCTGAATCCTCAAGGAACTCATTGATAAAGGGATCTAGGGGCAACCTCAATCCAAGCTCAAACTGTTTGTAAAAGAAGGCAACTTTCTCTTTGCTGGTAAGGAGTGCCCGTCTACGAGGCTCATATTCTTTCTGGCTGAGATACTCAAGCCTGTATGACGCAGCATGGACTCTGAAAGAGTCTCGTAGGGAATCAATCATCAGCTTCCCGGTATCTCCCATCCTCGTACTGACCTTGGTGATGGCCCGGTCCCCTTGAGCCCCGGCTCCAAAGCCTCGTTCATTTCTCCCAGCTCGTACACCGGAATGAAAGGCATCAACTATTCGATCGCCCCCAGCACTTGTACTGGTCTCGTTTTCTTCTTGGTCCGATTGATTAGGGCGGCCGTCATGATCCATGTCTACAAAACAAGGAGAAAAAGAAGGGGAATCAGTCCTAACATCCGTAGGCGACGACCTATCTAAAGGCAACCTAGATTCCCCTAAAACCAAATCCCTAAGTGAATCACGACGGGACAATGAGTAGTAAGTTTGGATGTGGTTGGGTAGGTCATTCATTGACCTGAAAGGTGTTACCCTTGGGTCATCTTCCTCAAATTCTCCAAGGACCTCTTCAGTGGGAAAACCCAGGCTCTCATTTTCAAAACTGAACTTTACCAGAATTGAAGAACACTCAATCAATGGGATTTCCCTCCAAATACCCCTAGCACATTTATATACCCTTTGATTTAACCCAAAACCAAATTTAACTCCTCTCTCAAAGCTCACCGTTCTGGGTCCCATTAAACAAATTCTTAAACCCCAAGAAAAACCCAGAAAATGAAGAACAAACGAAGAAATTACCTGGTACTGGGTTAAAAGATGCGTTTTTCGATGAGTTTACCAGCGGCAAGTCAAAGAAATCCCTAATCCACGCTGCTGGGTTGTTCAGAGGCGGAGAAGCCAGAATCCTCAAATCGCCAGAAAGCGTAAGCACGGTTGCCGGAGTTCTTGTTGGTTGCCGGAAAACACTTTGCTATTTGCGCTCAAAATCTAGGGTGCAGAAAGTTTGAAATGGAGGAGGGAGGAAGCTTTTATACTTGGGGAAGTTGAGGGGTTTGTACCTGGGAAATCCAAACGGCAAAATGATGGGAGCATTAAATACCCGCTGTGGTTTCCGAAGAGAATGTCCCATCATGGGACGCGTATCAATTAATGAAGGAATCCTGGCCATCCACGTCATCGATGCTGACGTCATCACAATTCAAATTTCAAAACTGACGGTCGCACGGATAACCCTAAGAAAAAGCGCGAACTCCTGGCCCGACAAGACGACCCATGAGTTGGGGGCCACTGAACGGGATATTTCGTGATGGGCCGAGCCCAATACATGTCTACAAGACTGGGGCCCAACAAGCCCAATAATGGATCAAGACCAATGAAGTCCATCAAAGTTTGGGCTATGGCCCGTCGATACACTAGATGGCGGTCGTCGCCAATGAGCGACCAAGCCCATCTAACGACGAGCCTGTTCATCCACTTGGGATAAAGCCCGTCCAGCGAAGAGTGACCGTCGTCGCCATCGAGCGACCAACTCACCCGGAGAACGAGGCAACTCGCTCGTCCACTCGCTCGTCGAGTCCTGATAGGGTGACGACCTTCCTGGACATACAGCTTCAAGGTCGTCCCTTCACTTAGCTTCCTCAATAAGCTTGATTAATTGGCTATATTTGGATAAAGTCAGACCTGACACTGGGACATTCTGTGCGTGCAATCATGGAAGCAGTAATAGCGCCAAAAGGCGTGCAGGTTGACTTTCCTTTATAAGCCAAACTACTTATCCGTGTCAGACACAACAGTGTCCTTACTTAGGCGGAGCAATCTCGGCGTGACACGTGTACGCCTAGGGAACCATGATGATCCGACGGATGGCAGCTACCCAATCCAACGGTTCAGATGAAAACCCTAATACCACTTCATCCACTATAAATATGGGAACAGAATCATGGACTAAGGTAATGCATTTCTGCATATTTACGTACACACACACTCTCCATACTATTTTCACTATTTTTCAGTCCATACGCTGATTCTCACGCCGGAGGGGCTTGCCGGAAGACCCCCGACGCAGTTTCACGATTCTTTTCTTGTGTTGTGCAGCTCACAAGTCAGCTCAATCATTTGCTGGACACGATAACTGAGCCCAAACACATTCCTGCACCATCAATTTCTAATATGTAGTAGGATCTCTAAGGGATCTTATAATAAATTAGGGATTATCTATGTAATAGACTAGAATGTTGATTAATAATATGATGGAAATTTCCTTGTTACGTACCAAACTTTCTAAAAATTAAACAATTAATCTATATACTCCCTCCGTTTCAAAATGTTTGTTCCATTTGACTTTTTTGTTGAACTTTGACCACAAATATATGACAATTTAATTATGTTCATGAAATTCTAAAAAATCCTATTGATTCACCATTAATAATATTATCAACAACAACTTTTAGAATTTCATGAACATGATTAATCTCTCATAAATTTGTGGTCAAAGTTCAACAAAAAAGTTAAATGAAACAAACATTTTGAGACGGATGGAGTATTTATTTATTCTTTATTCGATATAGAAATTTACTGAATAAAATGAGATTTATAGGTAATACAAGTATGTCTAGGCAACAAAATCAATAGGGGTGTCAGCGGTTCGGTTTAAACCGCGGTTTGAGATCGAATCAAATTAAACTATGTGGTTTGGTTTGATTTTTAACGATTAACGGTTCAATTCGGTTCCAAAAATTTATAAACCATGCAGTTCGATTTGGTTTGTGGTCTGACTCCTCCAAACCGAACCAAACTGAACTGAACCGAACCATTTCGAGCTAAACCGCCAAATCGTTATCTTAACCGTTGATTATTTTTTATTTATTTTCCACCATTGATTTCAAACCCTAATCACCTATTCCAAAATCCAAATACCTTATCCTTTTTCCTTTCTTTCTCTCTCTCTCTCTCTCTCTCTCTCTCTCTCTCTCTCTCTCTCTCTCTCTCTTTCTCTTTAGCGCCTTTCTATCTCTCTGCGCCATTTCCATCAAGACTACCAGGTTTCCGACCTCACTCTTCCTCTTCCTTCGTCCTGACCTCACTCTTCCTCCATCTCACTCCCTTTTCCTTTCTTTCCAGTTCCAATGCCAACGCAACGGGCGCCTTTCTCACTCTTCCCCTTCCTTCGAAACCCTAACCCGCCTCACCAATTTCCGGCTATTGAAAGGTAATTTACGAAATTTCTATACAAAATTAAGCTCTCTCCGACCTCTTTCTATTTCATTCAGTAATTTTTCATTCAGATTCTCACTTATTTATAAAATATCTTCAATTTCTTTTTTGGGCAATAGTTTGAACAGAATGTTCTTGAATATTGGGCAATAGTTCTTTATCCGGGGGAAAAATGATTGACAAGTTTGAACTGAATATTCTTGAATATTGGGTAATAGTTCTTTAAAGTTCTTGTTAGAGGGATGCACTCTGTTAATAGACTTTGAAAATATTTGTGATTTCACTCTCTTATGTTTGGTTCAAATATTAGTTTGATGTCCAATTAATAGTTACTTGGCCTATGTTATATTATATTGATTTTATTTACAAAGTATGGAAGTCACCAAATGAATCAGGTTGAACAAACTTGATTGTTCAATTTTGCATTATTTCCTATTACGAGACTTATATGTTGTTTCCTTCGGTGCATACATGTTCCCTCTATTGTATATCATGTATGAATCATTTGAGCAAAGCAGCATCTGTGGCTGATTTTTGAAATTAGAATAATCTTGATGACATATGGAAATCAATGCCAGTCGTTAAACTGGTAAGCTGAATAATTTATGTAGGATTGTTGAATGTTATTGCTTAGTTTGATGCTCATATGCAATCTGAATCTGTTGAGTATACTATGAATAAATTTCTCTTGAACACACTGCATTTTTGTTGATAATGAGTATTCATATTTCTCGATGTAGGGACCTGCTCAAGCTCAAAATTTAAGGGATTCCCTTGCTGAAGCAAAATCTGATATTGTGGTGAGGGTGACCAAGCTTTCTATTTATCATTCCCACCTATTACTAATTTTTATAGCCTATTATCTAAAGTGTTTTTGTAATTTTAATATGTATTTTACATAAATAGGTAAGGAGGAACGTTTGAAGTTTGGACATGTTTGTAGTTTGGACCGCGGTCTAGACCGCAGTTCGAATCGCGATTTGAACCGTTTCTCCATAAATAGGTAAGGAGGAACGTTTGAAGTTTGGACATGTTTGTAATTTTAATATGTATTTTACAATGATAAATATTTTTTCTAATAAATGTCCCAAAATGTAAAATTGAACCACAATTAAAAGACAGAAAATTTTGGGGGAAACCTGTTTCTCCATAAGTTATAAAAAGTTCTGTTTAAAATATATCGACTTGGTGTTTTAAAGCCTAAACTCACTGTTTTAAGGCCTAAACTCGCTATTTTATTTTCTAGCTTAAACTCATTGTTTTAACGCCTAAACTCACTATTTTATTTTTTAGGTAATTTAAGGCATGTTTTAACGCCTAAACTGACTATTTTATTTTCTAGGTATTTTAAGGCCTAAACTTAATGTTTTAAGGTCTAAACTCGATATTTTTAAGGATGAAAAGTGGACTTTTTATAACTTATGGAGAAACATGTTTCCCTTAAAACTTACTCATTAAAAGAAGTACCTCTCTCTCTCTCTCTCTCTCTCTCTCTCTCTCTCTCTCTCTCTCTCTCTCTCTCTCTCTCTCTCTCTCTCTCTCTCTCTCTCTCTCTCTCTCTCTCTCTCCCTCCATGAGTATAAAGAAAAAAACCATTCCCCTCAAGTTTGTAACTCTTAAATTGATAAAGCCTGAGATTCAATTTCAATATCAATTATCGATGAGAATAGTAGTTAAGGATTTTTACATGTTAAATACAACATTTGTCTAATTCCAATGTGAGATAATTGATTCAACACGCCCCCCATGTGTTGTTAATCATTGGGGTTACTCCGTTGGTCTGAGTGACGCCGAGCTAGAAAATTGTGCACCGTTGGACTTATACGTATAGAGAATCTGTCATGATAAAGTCTTAAACTTCATCTCAAAATCAATTAGAAATGAGAGGAATAGATCAACATATTTATATATTAAGTGCAAAACTTATTTAAATTGTGAAATAATTACTTCAACCTACCTAAATGAAGAGTTAAATCTTTAAGGAAGTCAATAATTGTGGTGAAACATCAAGATTACATAAAAAAAATATTAAATAAGTCTTGAACAAAAGAAGGTAATTTTAAGTAATTTAGTATCAACAAATATACATGAGGTAAACACATTACTTTAAAATATATTGACACTTGGCAACACCACATTTAATATTTCCCCTCCATGCTTCATGCTAATAGTACATATTTACTGTAAACACTTTACTTTAAGTGATTTATTAATTTATTTTATTTATTCAAGCAAATTACATGTTCACATAAAATTCAAACCTAAAGGTGAAGGTGGTGTTAATTATAACATTTAAGATAACTTTATCAAATATATCTAAGCAATAAACACTAATCAATATAAAAGGACAACAAATGTAGTAGTGAGATTTTTTTTTTCATTTTTAACATTCAAGAATAATATTTATTTTTCGCTTTAAAGCATATTTTGTATGATGATATTTCTAATTTATTTTTCGACAACATATGTTTATCTTATAATATTTTCATTTTCAACATTCGTGAATAAAATAAATAAAATCGATTTGCAAATATATTCTATAAAATGATATTTTCTATTTCTTTTCGGCATTATTATATGTTCATGTTAAAATAACTTATTTCATATTTTCTCTTGTTACTAAACCAGCAAAGTTTTCATTTTTGGTGAGACTTTTTATGATTTACTTAAATAATTAAGAATTTTTAACACTCCTTCATTCTCTAAATGAATGTGTAAAATTGATTTTTTTTTTAAAATATAGCTTTTTAAAATTTTATATATCAAAATAACATTTTCAAAAACTTAAGTACCAAAGTAGCACTTTTGACTTGAAATCCGGAATTGGTAATTCCGGATTATGAAATCCGGAATTACCAATTCCGGATTTGATTTTTTTATTTTTTTTTTTGTTTTTCAAAATTGAATTTTGGAAAATAATAATTCCGTAAATAGGGGGCGATCGCGCCCTAAAATAGAGCGATCGCTCAAGTGTACTCCGGAGGTACCAATTCCGGATTCTATTTTAATTTTTTTTTTTGTTTTTCAAAATTGAATTTTGGAAAATAATAATTCCGTAAATAGGGGGCGATCGCGCCCTATAATAGAGCGATCGCTCAAGTGTACTCCGGAGGTACCAATTCCGGATTCTATTTTAATTTTTTTTTTTTCCAAAAAAGAAATAAAGCAAATAAAAAAATATATTCTGAAAACAGGAGAGGGCGATCGCTCTACTTAAGGGGCGATCGCTCCTTAGACGCGTATCTTCAAAATCCGGCACTGTCAATTCCGGATTTGCTTTAATTTGAATCCGGGGCTGCCATTTCCGGATTCAAATTTTGAATTACTTCCTTGCTGATTGTTCATGGAATGGAAGAAAGGAAGAAGAAGAAGGAGGGAGTGCAGAGAGTGAGATAGAGAAAGAAAGAATTAAGGAGAAGAGAAGAAGTTTAAAGAGTTGTGAGAGAAAGTGTTAGCTTGGTACTTAAAAATGGTTAGTTATATTTCTTATTTTAATTTGTTTTCAGTTGTTAATTTTAGCTATATAAATTTTTTTAAGAATTTTTATTTGTGCATTTTTTATATTTTGTTGTTAAAATGATTTATGTACTTAATTTTTGATTGTCAATGAATTAAACATTAAGTCCCATTTAAATTTAATTACTATTAAATTTTTTTATTTCGTATGAATGAACATGTACAACAACAATTTATTGATCCCGGGCCAATCGATCCTCATGTATTGACTTCTCAGGATACACATAGATCTAAATATATTTGGGAGGACAAGAGTTACCCAATTTAAGACCTAGGCGTGGTCCAAGATTTCCACCTAGAGTTGATTGGAGGATAGAAGAGAAGCTTATAAATACCGGATTTTATGGAGTGTATTTATTAGGTCATATACAATATGATTGGCATTTGATTGAGGCTTTGATTGAAAGATGGCGTCCAGAGACCCACACTTTTCACTTACCCGTAGGGAGATGACCATCACCTTAGAGGATATTGGCATGTTGTGTGGTCTTCCCGTAGACGGAATGGCGGTGACTAGTTCGAAACTAGTAGGAGTGCTTTGGCATGGGTTGAGATTGTTGAGGATTTATTTGGGGTTGCACCCTCAACCTGCAGACATCAAAAGAGGTGGAATGATATCAATGAGATGGGTTCTAGGACACTTCCCTCATTTTGAACAGCCTTTCCCAATAATGCGTCCGAGCATATGATTGAGACATATACTGAGCATACATTTTCTTATTATTGGGGTCATACATTATGCCCGTCTCTGCCCGATAACCTAGTTAAGTTGATGTACCTCGCACTTCTTAGGGATATAAATAATATTGGTCCGTACTTGGGGTAGTGGAGCGTTGGCCTTCTTGTATAGGGAGATGTGTGTAGGATCTCAACACGATTCGAAAGGGTGCGGTGGCTTAACCATTGTACAGGTATGTCTATTATATATGATTACATTATGCTAGCGGACTTAACCTCGTTTTGTACGTAATGATAATTTTTTTTATAGCTTTGGGCATGGGAGAGGTTGTTGTGTACACAACCTAGGAGACATGAAGAAATAACACTTACCGGATTGCAACCAACTGGGTTACAGTATATTTCAATTACTTCATTTTGTAAACGATCCGCTTTTGTAATATATCGCTTTTTTACTCATTATTTTTTATGTCAATTGTTTCATATGTAGGTGGAAGGGTCCATTGTCGTATACTTCGTGGATCGCCCATAACCTCGCAAGGCTATCGAGACCAGCTTGTCATATTTAGAGAATGATCAGTGTTGTGTGGCAGCCATACAACGGTGCGCCAGCTCCGAATTTCTCGCCTTCGTGGCCAAGCTATACGGAGGGCGAAGGTGCCCTCATCCGCTTTGAGAGGGTTGAATGGCACTTTCCAGATCGCGTAATGCGACAATTTGGGATGGTTCAAGGTGTGCCTCGATGACCGCGACACCAGGCTGACTTGCACGATTAGTCGGCAAGGCTCGGCCAGCGTTAACCGGATGCAACAACATGATCGCACATAGCAAGGTGGAATGAACGGGAGTTTAATGTCGTTGATGGGGAGTTTGGTGAAGTGGATATGAGCTACCATCACCCCTATTTGACATGGTATAGGCGTATTACTCGATCGCTCATCCACAATTCGTCTAATGTGGAGGACTAGGGTTCTGTGCCACGTTCGCTTAATTATGAGGGTGTGGTAAGTTATATATTACATACAATGATTTTACAAAAAACAATATCATTTTTCCGTATTAATTAATTGCACATCATTGTTTTGAACAGTATTCAAAGTCTCCAAGGGATGTACTTATACAAATGTAATGCCACATCCTTGGAAGACATGGTGAATTACACTCAACAATGTGTCACTAACACACCGACACATATTAGGAGCAAAGAACGATCGCAAGCCCAAGCTCCCCCCCCCAACTGGCTGATCATACCGTCAAGACGAGCCACGCAGGGAGAATCGGGTTCGTAGGCGTGGCGGATACCAACAATGCAGGATGAGCCCGAGATGCGGGATCAATACGGTGATATGCATCGCTTGAGTTCGCCGTACAGAGTTCACCTGCACAGACCGGTAATTCTTTTACCGAATTGATGAATCGCTTGATTTCACGCAACCGCCTCGTAGCTCCTTCCCTTCTTCTAGCAATTATAATCGACGCCCGAGCGTACATTCGGGATTCCGGGATTTAGGCCTAGTTTCCATTTGCCTAGCGTGCGCTGTAAAGTCCCGACGGATCATCCTCATCCTCATCTCAACAATCTATATCGTGGTCGTCGTATGCCGAGGAGAGGGAGTAGGATTCGCCATCCCCTAATGAATTTACCCCGTCCAATTATCTCGACTTGTATCCTACGTGACCTGGATGTGGTCAATTTTCTATAAAACTTATTATTTTATTATTGTTAATTTTAATTTCATGAAAGCTTGCCATGGAATGATTTTTCAAAACCGATCAAAAACGTTAAAAACCGACTCGGAAATTCTTAAAAACTAACCGGACTTCTTAGAAACTAACCGAAAACGTTAAAAACCGATGGAAATTCTAAAAACTAACGAAAACGTTAAAAACCGATTGAAATTTAACAAAAGAGGGACGGACAAGAGGGAGGTCGCTTCCTTATAGAGGGCGATCGCCCTAATGTACTCCGGGAATTCTAATTCCGGATTCTTTTATTATAAATTTATTTTTAATTACCGAGCGATCACCCCAATAAACGAGCGATCGCCCTCTTTTCCGTAGAAAAGGCGCGATCGCTCACTTGACCCCAGCCGCGATCGCCCTCTACGCGGATTTCCCAAAGCACGGTTTATTCCCAAAACCTTCCCTCTCCCAATCAAATAACCCTACCACCACCAACGCCTCCTTTTCTCTCTCTCTCTAAAATTTCAAATTTCAAACCCCAATTTCAAGCTTCTTCAACCCCAAATCCCTTCTTCAACCCCAAATCCAATTTTCTTCAACCCCAAAATCAATCAATCATCCATTTTGAAGCACACATTCAAGGTTTGAGGTGGATTTTGAAGATTGTCATTCGTTTGTTTTTCAACACAAAGACTCCGGCGAAATTCCGGCGACCTTCCGGCGAACTTCCGGCCAATTAAAAAGTAAGCTTCCAATTTTTTATCTTTGAGTTTTGATTGACAATGCCTCCTAAAAGACCACGAACCACTACCACCAACACTCCAACCCCTACCGGTCCCCCGTATGATGCCGCTTAAATTTGTTGGGATTCAAGCTCAACAATTCTTTGAGTTATATGAAAACAAGCCATTCAACCCGAAAGGGAATTTGATTTTAATGACTTGTATTTAGATGGTTTTGTTACCCTTTACAATTGGGGAAAGTTGGGAGTAAGCCCCCAAACTATGGAAGTTCACTTTTAGTCAAAGAATTTTATGCTAATGTTTTTGAACGGGGTATACGGGAGAGTCTTTTGTGCGGGGCTTCCCGGTTAATTATGATAGGAATACCATTAATCAACATTACGGGTTAGCCACCGACATTGAGGAGGATGGGTGTGAGTACACCAAAGAGATGGAGAAGATAGGAAAAAATGTTAGGGAAAATTTGCATTTGCTAGCTCCGACTTTGGGATAATTGACCCTAGGAATGTGAAGAAGGGGGTAGTTGTTAAGGCTCGAGACATGGATACTTGGATGAAGTATCTTCATAGATTTATTTGTGAGAGGATCCTCCCCTCCTCTCATTTTAATGAGGTTAATTGGAGACGTGCATTTCTAATGCACATGATAGTTCAACGAAAAAATTGATTTTGGAAAAATAATTAGTAAGGAGATATGGAACACGGCTAAGGGTACGGCCAATACGAACTATAATTTTCCATTGTTGATCACATCCCCGGTAACAAAATCGGGGTTTAACCTCAAAGTTAGCGAACAAGGACATTAAAGGAGGTCCAAAGATTAACTTATTCACCCTCACCACTAAATGTCGAATGTAAAGAGGGGTGAGGGGTCATCTAGAGACCTCACGGTGGAGATGATGATGATGATGATGAGGAGGAGGAGGAGGAGGAGGAGGATTGGCGAGCGCACCCTTGGCCGAGGCCGCTTATTATCCGTCGAGTGTGTCAAGCTACGTGGAGAGTCAAATTAGAGATATGAGGCAAGATTTTGGACATTTATCCGTCCGCGCGGATGCGGAGATTGAGACTAATCGTGCTCGGAGGGCACAACAAAATGCTTGGATGGCACAACATGATCGTGTACATGAGGAGCAGACTTGCTTGCTCCGTAATCATCCTCGATCGGATGCCACCACCACCACCGGGAGATGGTTCAAGGGCTATGGTGGACAAGATTGAAGATTAATGCTTTTTGTTGAATTTTAAAACTCTTTGTTAATTTCACTTTGATTTGTGGTTTAATTTGATGAGGGGATCCTCATAAACAATATTTCATATTTGGTTTGTATTTTAATTCGTCATGCCTTTGTTGGCATGCAAACTTGGTTTTATGTCAGCGTGTCCCAAAGACATCTTTATTTTTGGTTTGTAACAAAACTCGTAGTTACTTTCATCTTTGGTTTGACTCGCTAAATCTATTTTATTTCTTCCCTTCTTGTAGTGTGCCTCGGTGGTAATGGCCGAAGTTTGGTTTGTAACAAACTTGATTTTATGTAGGAGTAGTAATTTAGGAATGTTAGGAGTTCCAATATTCAAGAGATGGAAATATGTAATTTTTAAAAATTAACAATTACAATTTATGGAAGTAATTATTAAATATTAATTATGGGAAAATAATTTATGAAAATGTTGATAAACACAATATATATGGAAATTTCATTTTATACAATAACAGTTCAACAAAAAAGTCAAAAAGTGGAAAAACATTTTGGGACTGAGGGAGTATTACAAGAGTTTTATACAATAACGGGTTAATTGAAAATAAAAAATGGGACAAACATTTTGGGACGGAGGGAGTATAAAAAGCTTATTGGCTCGCTTTGGCTTTGGAGCTGCCGCTCTCTTCCATGGGAGCGATCGCTCCCAAAATTCCAAGAATCTTTGCGCGAACGCGCGGATGGGAAGGGGCGATCGCCCATTTTTCCTTATTTTCCATGTTAAAAATATTAGTAGTTATCATATTTTTGACTATACATGATGGTATGGGTTTATTTTCCGGCTAATTTAAAGTGGGAAAACTCGATTTTTTAAAAATATAGGACATTAAAATTTTATATATCAAAATAACATTTTCAAAAGTACATTAATTGAAGATAGGTTGAACATTTATAATATACGTTCAAATCCGGCACCGCCAATGCCGATCTTATCTTCATCGACAAATCCGGCACCGTCAATGCCGGATTTATCTTATCTTACAAATCCGCATCGCTAATGCCGGATTTATCAAATTTGAATTCCCTTTAAAAGGAAGGAGTAGTTTCATTACAAACATCTAACCCTCAACCCTCTCTCCTCTCTCGAAATATGGATCGTAGACTCAAAAATTCTTCTAATCTCCGTCCTCATTTTGAAAAAGGCCAAACATCTAACCCTCAACCATCTCACCTCTCTCAAATAAATCTGCCTCAACGCGAAGGAGAGCGTCTCGATACCCGGTCCACCGGTGACGTGCGCTGGCTTTGCGCTGCAGAAACCTCGATCGTCGAGAGGGGGATCCTCTCAGAACCCGTGATTCCGACCCAAGAGTATGTGAGGAGAGCGATTGAAGATCCCAAGGAGGATAAAGATTTCGAACGCAGCCTCGGCTCTCCGCACTTGAACCGCTCGGGCGATGGTATGATTGCCGCTACCCCTTTCATTACTATCACTAGCGGATTTCCTAATGGATTTGATAGATTAATGTTGCCGTTGGTGTTGTCAAGACCATCACACGAAATGAATTTGGTGACGCTACGGTAACTTTCAAGGTTAGCATATGCGTTTTGTATGTTTTCTAGCATGATTAGTATGTGTCTTATCTTACTAATTAAGATAAAATTGATAGGATCCAACGGAACAATAGGTGGTGCAATTCATCATAAGGTGTTTACCGAGAGTGAGTTCTGAGATGACATAGTTGTTGGTTCTGTTTCCGATACTTCATCGTGTATGATGTATTAAAAATGCAACAACTTGAACCTATTATTAATATTGCCATCTAATCATGTTTTTTTTGTAATTTTTAGGTTGTTGTTTTCTCCCCTCACGTAAAACACATATACTCAACATCACACTCCCCAATGTATTCAAGGTAAAATTGTTAGGTACAGATCGTGAGTGGTTGATTGTTCAACAAATGACATTAGTTTATTTGTGTTGCAGTGTATTCCATAAGGATTTCATCCCATCTCGATTTTCCATGAAGGGGTTTTTCATGTAAAAGTTGTTGAACCGTTGAACTTCTATTTCTATCCTATGTGATCGGGATGTGATCACTAATTTGAACTCTTTATTTTAATGTTTGATTAATGTATGTGTTGTTGAACCGTTGAACTTGTATTTCGTCCTATGTGATCGGGATGTGATCACTAATTTTAATATTTATTTTAATGTTATTTCAGCTTTTATTCATATTTTATTTGCTATAAAATGGAGCGGTTGACCCATTTGGTCGTTTTAAGTTTCGCAACTACAAATATATTTGATGTCATACTCCACCAAGAGTTAAATATATTGCAAGTTCAATATATTACAAGTTCAAATAAAGCAATATTACAGGTTCAAATAAAACAACAATACTTAAATGTTCAAAGTACGTAATTTAAGAAGTAATAATAAAATAACAATTTACTCTTACCGTCTAAGAGTTGGACATCTCCTTCGCGTGTGACCTTCTAACTTGCAAATCCCACAACGATTCTTTTTTTGCAACTTGCCAATCCATAGAGTTTCGCCGCTCGACTCCGGGTCTCCCTTGCTTCTTGTCACGTCGATGCTCCGGGTTAGTGGTAAAAACGTGGGACAATATGATCTACATTCCAATAGGCCTCGTCATGGATTGATGAAAAGAGCAACTCCACGTCTTGTAGTACGAGGCAAGGCCGTAAAAAGGATGAATATAACTCATACCATCGACACTTTGCGATTTGAAACACGCAAGCACATGCGAACAAGGGTAATGATATTGCATCCATTTGCCACAAGTGCATGTTCGATCACGCAATCTCACAACTTGAATGTGTCCACCTTTGTCACCACGCACTCGGTCGTCACACTATAAACACCCACGCACGTAGTGTTAAACCTTGTGACGTGATGAAACCCAAATTTTTATCCAAGTTGTATAGGTATCTTCGATGGATTCTCTCACCGAATTGTAGCGTGGCATTTGGTGGTGGGATGCCATTAGGATCTCCCCTAAAGCACTAATTGCTTTAGTGAGTCTATCTTGAAAGTATGCCACACACCTATAGAATGAGGTCTCAACAACCGCCGAAATTGGCATTCCCCGAGCTCCTTTCATAACGCCATTAAAAACTTCCGACAAATTAGTAGTCTTAATGCCGTACCTATATCCACCATCGTGAGCCATTGTCCACTTTCTAGCATCCAAGTTCTCAAACCATTTATATGCCTCGTGGTTGATGATACGAATTTGCCTCGTATAGCATTTAAGCTTTCTATCTTGGGTGGTGCTAACAAAGACGCCAAAAAGATCTTTCAATCCAACGCCCTTGTGAGCTTTAAGAAAATTAGCTCGCAAGTGCAACATGCACCATCCGTGGATAACATTTCGTGGCCACCGGCAATGTCTCCAACCGTGCAAAGGATGCCATTATGCCGATCGATATCAAGCAAACTTCACGACCCTTAACAATATGTTTGCATAGAAGATGCGTAAACCAACACCCGCTTCGATAGTCCTCTTTTTCAACAATAGCGAATGCGAGAGGAAGTAGACTATCATTTGCGTCGACACCCAC
Organism: Adenophora triphylla var. japonica; assembly: GCA_022495995.1. Lineage (NCBI taxonomy): Eukaryota > Viridiplantae > Streptophyta > Magnoliopsida > Asterales > Campanulaceae > Adenophora > Adenophora triphylla. Next base: position 254,087 of record JAFEMH010002657.1, on the reverse strand, counting down.
GGCAATAAGAATAACCCTCTATATCTTCCATGCAGAATGTGCCATCACCGTAAATAACAGACGACAATGAGTGAATGCTTCCACACAAGTGCCAAATGCCCGTAACACACGATCAAACATACCTAAAGCACCGGAGGAGGAGGATCGTAATGCTCCACAATGGTTCCAGTGGTTCCACTTTTGGATGGCAAACCTAACAAACGTGGCGCCTTATGTAAGATTCTTCCTAGCCTCCATATGCCTCTCGCAATAGCTTTTTGTTTGCCACACCATGCCTTTCTATATGAAACTTCCTTCCCATGGGCTTTTTTATTTCCGCCTTCACTAGTACAATCTTCAACTCGGGATCGCCCTTAACCAGCCCAAAACTTCCCGCCCTATGAACTTAGCATCCATGTTTCGATGATTTTGGCTAATTTCAGCTTGCCAAACAAGAATGAGGACCCTCAGATTTGGTAATTTCCCAATACCCGCATTCTTCAAACTCACATTCACATAAAAATTGCACGGAAAATCTTTCATCAAACACTCAATAGTCCACTTTCGGTTGTGCTTCGCTTTACCTCAAGCGCAAATTTTTCTTAATATGAAACAACTTCATTTTATACCGCACATCCGTCTTCTTGAAAAGCGAATACCTTTGGCAATGTCCCGATGTTCTACATTCCATTCAAAGCAAAGTCATATTGGTTATCATCATATATCTCCGATCCTTCTCCAATATCACGATAAAATTGATACCCGACTCGTCATGCACATGATGTCGTGGTTCTTCGTAAGCAACCAAATGTAACGCCAAATCTTCTCCCTCATTCTCGCTAACATCGGTAGGACTACCGCAATCATCATATCCATCGTCACGATCCGCATTTAGAAGCAACTCAATATTTTCTTCATAATCCGAATCATTATCATCATCATTATACAATTCCTCACCCTCACCCCCTCCCTCTTCCTCGCTCTCTTCCTCCCCCTCTTCCTCTTCCTCTTCCTCTTCCTCTTCCTCTTCCTCTTCCTCTCCCTCTTCCTCTTCCACATATGTTTGTGTACTTGTTCCAAAGATCCCTCCGACTATAGCAGCTTAAAGAACCCATCCGGAAGGTATCCATGTCATTAACATACCGATTTTGTAATGGCTCCTCATAGGTTTCAAAGTCCTCAACATTCACATTATCAACTAAATTTATCTTAACATACAATTGTAAGCTACTCAACCCACCAAACCGAAAGCGTAAAACATCAAACATGACTTCCATACCCATATCATTGCCGATTACAAATGGAATGTAGTTTGCAATCCCGGAGCAACAAGATGAGGATATCTACATATAACTTGCAACCGAACAACAAATTTCGATCTACCCCAATTTTCTTAGCTAACTTTTTAATCAACTTCTTGTAACTCCACCGAGTTTTAGCCCTAAGTGCACATTTTGGTCCCCTTTCAAAATGTTCACCTTCAAACGGGTGTTCATCATTTCCTCCCCAATAACACATGAAAACAATTGGAACTCCACCCATATTTATTCCTAGAAATTGAAAAATAAATTATAAAAATCTAATTTAACAATATCACTACATTCACAAAAAAATTTAAATAAATACTAAATTTAAATTTCGAACAAAAATAAGAGGATTAAATGTACCTTCTTAATCACCTCTTCTTCTTGAACTTCTTAATCAACTTCTTGAATTTTCAATATTTTTTGAAAAAAAATCACCTACTATTCTTCTTCTTTCTTCTTTTCTCCTTCTTCTTCACCGGATTTTTTGTTTTTCGATTTCTTTACGTATTTGCCGAGGAAGATGGGTTTTGTAAAGCAAATCCGAATTAGCATTTCCTGATTTGAATTTTTCAAAAAAACATTACTTATTCAATTCGTATATATTTCTTTTTTGGAAAAAAAAAAAAATTAAAATAGAATCCGGAATTGGTACCTCCGAGTACACTTGAGCGATCGCTTCTATTATAGGGCGCGATCGCCCTATTTACTTTAATTATTATTTTCCAAAATTCAATTTTGAAAAACAAAAAAAAAATTAAAATAGAATCCGGAATTGGTACCTCCGGAGTACACTTGAGCGATCGCTCTATTTTAGGGCGCGATCGCCCCCTATTTACGGAATTATTATTTTCCAAAATTCAATTTTGAAAAACACAAAAAAAAAAAAAATAAATAAATCCGGAATTGGTAATTCCGGATTTCATAATCCGGAATTACCAATTCCGGATTTCAAGTCAAAAGTGCTACTTTGGTACTTAAGTTTTTGAAAATGTTATTTTGATATATAAAATTTTAAAAAGCTATATTTTAAAAAAAAAAATCTGTAAAATTTTATTTAAAAATCTATAATATGTGTCCACTTTATTGAAAAACTATTATATCTAACTTTCAAGCAACAAGTTTTAATTCATTTTTTGATTCATGTTTCATTATGGTGAAATCATAGAAGAATTTTATATATTTATGCTATTAAATTTACTTAAACGTTTGATGAAATAAAAATTAAATATTTATTTAAAAGTATTTGAAATAATAAAATTTAAAAAGCCGCACATCACACGGGGGTAGTAGTAGTCTAGTATATTTATATATGTATTGCTACAATGACAAGCAATTATATATGTTTGCTGCATACTTTTGATCAATTCTTTGCAAAAATTAATACCCTAGTATTTAAATAATTATTTATTTTAATACAATTATTAATAAAAAAACTCCATTCAATAAGTAAAAGTGCATACATAAACTGATTATAAAATTGTCCGCAAAGGAGTGGCACAATCGTAAAGTCAAGTCTCACCATCGGCGAGCTCTAGGGTTCGATTCATGTTCTTGCTTCCTAGCATGAGACATTATAAAAAATAAAATACTGATTATAAATTTAAATATTTAATTTTTTGACATGTTTTTTGTAAATAATATATGTAATGGTAATGTTTCATTTAAGATAAAAACTTTTAGAAAATGAACAATCTTATAAATATATTTTCAAAAAAGTATTTGTTGGATAACATCTTGTAAATATAGAAAGAAAAACAAATTACAACATTGAAAATACAATATACAACAATTCTGAAAAACATAAAAAGAAAGATACAATCGTATTTGATCTCTTCATTGGGTTTGTCCATCTTTAATCTCTTGTATCCGAGTCGTGTGAGAACACACTCTCCTTAAGACTAATTCGTCCTCCTCTCTACGAGTGCTTGAGGTTTCAACGGGCGTTAGTCTTCCAGGATAAAACGGATTAACCGGAACCACTCCGCACTTGAGCTTTTCGGCGAAATGAACTAATATGATTGGACAATATCACCATTCCAATTATTCAAGGAGGGCAAAGGAAGAAGATTAACAAATTGCAAGAGGGTAGAAGAAGATTGATGGAAAAAGCTTCTTTTTGTGTGTTTTTCTCTTATCTTTATCTCTATTTTTTTTTTCTTCTCTTCAAAGAGTTGTGGGTATTTCTTTTATAGCTCAAAACTCCCCAAGGATTAACTCTCCAATTAATCCACATATTGATGATCATCTTAATTCAACAATTAACCTTGCCATCAATTTCTTTTTGGAGTTTCATTTGCCGATCATAAATGGACATTAACCTTGAAAGTTATTCTTGGAATTAATCTTGAATTAAAAGAATTATAATTCAATAAAAAATGGCCAAAATTATCAACTAGTTTTTCCATTCTTTTCACATGTGAGACAAACTCACATTTCCAACTTCCATCCATTTATTTAAGCTGTAATATTTTTATCATCCAATCTTCAAATTGAACAAATAAAATATCATTTTCATGTTCTTACGGAGTAGAATATGAACCCACAATAATCTTTGTCCAACGACAAACGATTTTTCCAAGGAAATGTACACAATCTTCTTCACACACAACATACTTTTCCAACAATCCCCCACATGAAGGAAATTGAGGACGAGATTGGTGATAGAGTCCGGCAGACAAAACTTGCATACGAAGGTGTGGGGATATTGCCCATTGAACCTCCGCTCGAACTAGCATATTTACTCTACTCGCAAGTCGATAGACGCGATGTCCTTGAATCGATATGTTTTTTGTGTAGCCGATCATATACTAGACACAAGTAATGTCCTAACATATTTCATTTCTCATGGCTATGTTCGTTCATGGCCCTGAATATAATGCCTGGTTCTGTGAGAGGGTTTAAGAATTGAGCCTCACACAATTCTCCTCGAAGCGGCCCCATTTCCTCTCACATAGGTGATTTCTTAAAAGTAACCCGTGTTACCCCGCTCGAATTTTCGATGCGTAAGAATCATTAATATATATTATAGGCTTATCCTTGTCCTTTTGGGATGTCACTAATAGGAATGGACTTGGGGTTGATTCCCCCATAGTGACGCTACAAGTCTTTTAACAGTTAGGTTGTCCCATTGAATCTAGTTCTTGGGATCTCCAGTCATCTAGATTGAGTTTTCCGCTGTGTTTAACTTTTAAGAGGCTTACGTCTCATTCCCCTCATCGAACTTTCAACTAACTCTCTATTTAACCCTTTGGTTAACGGATCCGTTTATCATTTGACTTCACATTGTCAAATTAGTTGAGAGTAGTTATTTAATGGTATTATGTCTTAGACATAAATGTCTAGACTACCATTACACACATTGCTATATGTCATGTCAATCATAAATTGACTTTAGCAATATAACATCTTGTTAACACAAGCTTTATCCATGGGACAAGTGTTAACGCAAATTCATTTTAGTGATTTTATATTGATCCTATCAAATTTATCAAGAATATCCATCTAATGACTTGTTTAACAACGAGTCCATTAGTTTTCCTTGAATTTGAATCAAATGATCAAATTTACTAGAATTTTTCTTAGTTAACAAATTGTATTTTGGATTTAATTAACAAAGTGATGTAGTCACTCTTGTTTAAATCCACACAATCAAACCTTTGATGTCATTATCTTTGTACTTGTCTCAAGTCATACAATGACTTTACAAACTAGCACATTTTCTTCTAGGTTCCATTTCTTGAGCCGTTTCGACACTTTGATCTATTTCATTCAAAGTATTATATATTCACTTCCATGAATTTGACATCAATACTTGATTTCCATTGATTTTATTTTCTTTTGATTTTTATATTTATTCAAACTTATTGAATCATATATAACAAACCAATATGCACAATTTTTATGAACATAACTCTTGAAACATAATCCACCATTTAGTAACCAAATTCAATTTCTTTGGTAATTGGACTTGCTACTTTGCGAAACACCCCACATTCACAAGTGTACGTAGGCCTATGTTTTCATAATTCATATGGACATCTCATTGTTTTCTTGGGGAAACCTTTCCAATAGGTAATTATTTTCCAAAGTATACTCACCCCCACATTTTCGGGTTAGTCCCAAAATTAGCAATAATGCCAATTTTCATTATTAACACCATTTGATCATGGTGTACATTGTGGACACTTTGTTTCATTGTTCATGTACAACAAACCCCTCGGGTTGTTCTATATAAATTTTCTCTTCTAAATCGACATTTAGAAAGGTTATTTACATCCATTTGATGTATTTCAAATTCTGCTATGCAGCAATTGCAAATACAACTCTTTATTCTCGTGATGAGAGAATAAGTATAAAAGTAATCAAGTTCTTCATTTCCTTGTAATCCTCAATTACAAGTCTAGCCTTGTACTCATTGATTGTTCCATCGGTCTTCATATCCTTTTTGAAAATTCACTTATATGCTAGTGATTTACTACTCGAAGGTAAATCCACTAGTTTCCAAGTGTGATTTTCCAAGATGGAATCAATCTCACTTTTAATGGCCTCTTTCCACAAAGATCCTTCCAAAGAGCTCAATGTCTTTATAACTTTGTGATTCATTTTCTAGCATGGAGGTTAGAAAATCCGGGCCATAGAATTTTCTTATCCTATCTCATTTGCTATGTCGAGGTCATGCCTCTTCTTTATCATTTCTCATGATAAGTTTCTTCTTCTATTGAATCATGAATCCGATTAAATGAGTTTGCCTCATATTCTTAAAGAAAGAAGTGATTCATGATTCCATTATTGAATCATGAATTCATATACAAGAATTCTATAATCACAACTATTGTAAGCATACCCAACCATATGCAATCAATAGTATTTAGTGTAACATATACACAAACTACATTTAGTTGTGTTTTATCACTACCTCTTTATTAAATTGATTTCCAACTTTTTCTTTAAAGAGATAAGATTCAACATTTTTCTTTTTAGCAAGAAAAATTAAAGGTAAAACTTACATTTTACCATCATCTATGTGAATAATATTCACATCTCAATATTGATCACTTGATCAATATTCACATCTCAAGAATCAATATGCCTTGATTATAACTTCAAGCACATATATGATGAGTCTTGTTTGTATCTATTTTGACCATATAACGAGATTCAATCTCATTATTGATCACTTGAACACCCTTCCCTTTTATTCATTTAAACATCATGAATGACATCACAGTTGTCTCTCAAGACACAAGGTATATGTTCAACTTTTCAAACAAGTTTGGCTTTTTAAACACGTTTGACTTTTCAAACGATTTTGACATTTCAAACAAGTTTGATCAACTTTGTTTTTGTATTAAGCATTTCGGCATGCTTCATCACATTTTCTTTCGCCACAAGAAATGTTAGACAACTTTTTCTCCAAAGTTCTATTCTCTTTTCCAACACAAAGACGAATAGCACATACCTCAACATTCATTTCCATTCATTATGTTTGAGGTGATTTTAAAATATTTTCAAGTGGAAAGCAATTTCTCAATTATTGTCATCACTTGAGAATTTCACTCAACACCATCCATTCGACATGGTTTTTCATGGAAGACTATTTTCACTTCTTCCATATGATTTTTTTATTTCATTTATGGAGTCCACTATTTAAAATCAAGGAAGCGAATTACGATGATTTTCAATGCACCCGCATTCTCGATTTTAGATTTATAGTTCAACGACTCCCACAAATATTTTGCCATTTTCTTGGTACTATACACATTTTATAATGAATCCGACAATTCATTAAGTATATAGTTCCGATAAAGAAAATTCACATGCTTCAACCGCACTCACGGCTTGAACATCCATCACATTTTCACCCAACTTTGTAGGATCTTCCAAAAGAAACCTCTCTAAGTTCAAGGTGGTCAAGTAGAACATATTTTGTTGCCATCACTTAAAGTCAAGGCCAACAAAATTTTCTAACTTTTCACTATGGTGATCCGAAAACTTGGAACAACCACATTCCATTAGAAATTTGTCTCTACACAAACCAACCATTGGCTTTAATTTTTTTTTTTTTAACAATTATAACTTTGTTGTTAAAAATATAACTCTCTAACTTAATTAGAGAATTAACTCCAAGAATAAATTGCTAATTCAATAGGAGAATTAACACAATTTATTTCTTATAACCACTCATATTTATAAACCTCTAAATTTCTTAATGGAATTGTAATTGAAGGTTAATTATTCCAAACCATTAAAGGTCTCATCTTGGAGCACCTCTAGATTAGAGAAAAATCACATTCTCATTTACAAAATGCATAATTTCTTTTAGAAGTTCTCATTCTAAATATTTTGTGTTATTTGTCATCATCAACAACAATAAGATTTAACAACTTACTTCAAGAAGTCTTATTATTTTTATCTTTATGACATTAGTCACATATTCCCCCAATAGGTTTTAACAACTTCTTTCAAGAAGCCCTATTGTTTTAGTTCTTGTAACATTTGTCAATGTTCACAACAATAGAATTTAACAACTTCTTTCAAGAAGCTCTATTGTTTTTATCTTTGTGACTTTTGTCACTATTGACAATAATAGGCTTTAACAACTTCTTTCGAGAAGCCCTATCATCTTTGTCAATACATCGTATAAACAATGCAACGTTAAAGACTAAATCTTTATCCGTTCATCTTCTCAACTTAGTTCAAAAGAACTTTTCATTTATAAAATGCAACGTTAAAGAATAAATCTTTACCCGTCCATCTTATCAACTTAGTTCAATGAACTATTCAATCTCTTTACATGATGTATAACCATTACATGAGGCTTAGCCACAATTGGTTTATACAATCATTGTAACATAGTTGATGTCACGGAGTATCAATCTTTCCATCTTTATTAATCTCATTAAACAGAAATTAAAAATAGTGTTTTAGTTCACAAAAACTGCTCTTGGTCCAAAATTTTTATCTTCACTTTCACATTATAGATTCCAATCGCCACCGTTCAGAATATTCTCCTAAGAGTCGTGAACATGTAAAATAAAATTCGGTCCAATCCAACGATTCACGAAGCAGGAAATGCTGTTTTACTACACCTGGTCAAGAAAAAACATGTGCAGAAATTTTCTTGATTTCTTTCTCATTGTTTTCCCGTCCCTTTTCAATATTTTCTCCCGTAGCCACCACGCTACAAGAATCCTGTAATCTGCAATCCTTTCTCAACAAAGAGAATTAGTCTTAAGATTGTTGGATAGCATCTTGTAAATATAGAAAGGAAAACAAATTACAACATTGAAAATACAATATACAACAATTCTGAAAAACATAAAAAGAAAGATACAACCGTATTTGATTTCTTCATTGGGTTTGTCCATCTTTAATCTCTTGTATCTGATTCGTGTGAGAACACACTCTCCTTAAGACTAATTCGTCCTCCTCTCTACGAGTGCTTGAGGTTTCAACGGGCGTTAGTCTCCCAGGATAAAACGGATTAACCGGAACCACTCCGCACTTGAGCTTTCCGGCGAAATGAACTAATATGATTGGACAATATCACCATTTCAATTATTCAAGGAGGGCAAAGGAAGAAGATTAACAAATTGCAAGAGGGCAGAAGAAGATTGATGGAAAAAGCTTCTTTTTGTGTGTTTTTCTCTTATCTTTTTCTCTATTTTTTTTTTCTCTTCTCTTCAAAGAGTTGTGGGTATTTCTTTTATAGCTCAAAACTCCCCAAGGATTAACTCTCCAATTAATCCACATATTGATGATCATCTTAATTCAACAATTAACCTTGCCATCAATTTCTTTTTGGAGTTTCATTTGCCGATCATAAATGGACATTAACCTTGGAAGTTATTCTTGGAATTAATCTTGAATTAAAAGAATTATAATTCAATAAAAAATGGTCAAAACTATCAACTAGTTTTTTCATTCTTTTCACATGTGAGACGAACTCACATTTCCAACTTCCATCCATTTATTTAAGCTGTACTATTTTTATCATCCAATCTTCAAATTGAACAAATAAAATATCATTTTTATGTTCTCACGGAGTAGAATATGAACCCACAATAATCTTTGTCCAATGACAAATGATTTTTTCAAAAAAATGTACACAATTTCCTTTACACACAACATACTTTTCCAACAGTATTTATCATGGATTCTTTCTACCGTCCCTCCTTCTCATAACAAATTACCCATTTACTGTTCGTAACGGGAATTAAGATAAAAGTAGATGTTGTGATTGGGAGGAAAGAGAAACTAGGGTAGAAAATAGTAAGTGGATATTTGTTATAAGTATAACAAGTGGATTTAATTAATAAAAAGTATTATAAATTTTTATTTTTAGGAAAATGAAACTTACCAATGAAACAACCAAAATGACAAATTAGGTAATTTTGAAACATTTAATTTACGAGTTTATTATCGTATAACCCTGCGCACTATTCACTTATTACACATTTACCTTTATACTATCGAAATGACTATTATTACGTTCGTACTATTTAAAAAATAACCAAAATCGTTAAAATTGTGAATGAGCGTTAGAAGGAGTTAGAGAGCGTTAGTCATTTAACGAATTAAATACCTATTTAGTCACTAAGCTATTGAATTATTTTTGTTTTGGTCACAGTATTATAATGTTAACCATTTGATGTACAAAAAAAATATTATTCTAGATTTTAATTTAATTTAAATAATTTGCTAAAAAATAAATTAAAGGTACTAATTAAAGAAACCCACATTTCCAAATATAATTAAATACTATGATCAAACATCAATGGACAATGGCTCACACCATTTCAAATATAATTAAATATTATGGTTAAATAAAAAATAGGAAAAAACCTACCATTCCAAATATAATTAATTAGTATGATTAAACATCAATGTGTAAAATTAGATCCATTATTTTTTTTATTGACATTTTGTTTTGGCTTTATCTTTATTGTACAGATATGGAATTGTTTCAAATTTTTTGTTGTTATGTGACAGTGGATGGCGGTTGCTCTAGGTGGCCGGTGGCGATGTATGGTAAGCAAGGTTCTAAAAAGCGCCCCGCTTATGTTAGGCGGCGGAGTCGGGTCTAGCGCCTAGGCGGGGACTAGTCAGGACCTAGGCGGGACATAAAACTAGGCATTGGAGAGGGGCCGCCTAGGCGCCCCTAGGCGGAATCTTTTAGAACACTGATGATAAATCGTGGCGGCCAAAGGTTGTAGCAGTTGTAAAGACTTGCAACCTTAATGAAATTTTGGGGAAAATTATTTGCCTTACACTCACTTGGCCGGTGGTAGTGGTGGTGCTGTTTTGGGAAGGAGGGAGTATACTTTTAAAATAGTTCATTAAATTAAAATAATTCATAATTCCGAATAAATATATTTTTTAAACTCATTTAAATTATTTATGAGTAATTAATTAAAAAAATCCAATTGTGACCAAAACAAAAAATTTCAATAGGTTTAGGGGCAAATATGTATTTATCTCGTTAAATTACTAACGTCCTCTAACGATTTTTAACGTCCATTCACATTTTTTACAATTTTGGTTATTTTTTAAATAGTACGTATATAAAAATGATCGTTTCGATATTATAGATGTTAATGTGTAAAAATCGAATATTACACCTAACGGGCCTTGGCCCAGTGGTATCAAGGTGATTTTTCGAAGGGGAGGTCGCCGGTTCGAATCCCCCCAAGGGGATTCTTGGGGCTTAATTTCCTACCTTGGTTTCAGGGTCCTTAGGAGCTCTCCGGGGCACATCCGTGATTAAGGAAGCGGCATTTGGCCAGTATCCTCGGGGAGTTCAAATCTTGGCAGTGCAAAGCTGAGAGCCATTTGGTGTTGTAAGAGTAATGTAAATGCCTTTGATGAGCAAATTGAGCACCATTCGGTGATGTAAGAGTGATGTAAATGCCTTATAGGAGGGCTCCTTGGGCCTGAGTATAAGGGGTGCCGCCACCCGACCGCACAGGCAAGACATCCCGCGATTTACCTCCGCCGCAAGATAACGCGGACTGGTCTGCATTAGTTCGACGAAACTGGGAACCTGGGTATAAAAAAAAAAAAAAAATCGAATATTACGAGAATAAACTCTTTAATTTACAAATAAGTAATTTTAATGAAATTTTTAGCATTATTTTATCTTTTTCTTTTACTTTTACTTGTATTGTCCTTGTCTAAGTGTCAGAAAATGATGGGTAAATAAAGCTGATAATCCCACCCTTCTTTTTCTAGCTTTTGCTAACACTTTTCTATCTTACTTAGCAGGCATGTACATCATTCATTTATCAAAAGATTGTATGGTGTCCTTGCATCATTACATAAGAAAAATGCTTAAGAAAAATGCTAGCTGATTAATTGCTTTTAGTGCACTCCAATATACTTCCTCGTACACCTCAAATCAGATTAACTTTATATAGATATTAGTATATGCCCGTATTCAAGGTCACGTTTTTTTTAATTCTTTTTAAAAAAATTTTTTTAAGGACAAAATGGAAAAGAAACAAAATAATGAGGACAAAATGAAAATTTCGGCCATTTCTACTGTTCAAACAACTGTTCACTCTCCTTCCCTCATTTATACTATAGATGTTAATTAAGAAATAATAAAATATATAAAACGTGCTGGTGAATATAAAAATTAAAGTAGGGGATATAAAAATTAAAGTATGGGATAGTGAGAAAGAGAAATAGTAAGTTGATTGATTTTGTAAATATAAAAATAAAGTATGAGAAAAAATGAATGTAAGAAATAGTGAAGATTTTTTGTCATTTTGGATAGTCCAGTTTGAGATGTAACGGCCATAAGAAAAATAAGTATGATTGTTTAAGGTGAATTAGAGGGAGTATGTTTAAGGACTCAATTTATATCAAAACTAGGTTAATCATGTTTCATTTTATTATTAAATAATTATTTTTGATATTTTATTATTTATTATTAACAAAATAATCTTCATGTTGAATAAAGTATAATTTATAGATATTAATCAGTTAATTTATTTCAAAACTATTTTATAAGTTGTATTTAATTCACCCCTGCATTAATTATATCATAAACATATTGAGTAAAAAAATGTAGCATGCAATTAATTTATTTTAGTAGGAAATGAATTTCATGGTATACAATTAATAAAAATTTGATAAGGAAAATCATGAAAATCTAATGATAAATATGTAGTTCTAAAATTTGTACCTACACTTCCTAGGATTTTTTTTTCAAATAATTTCATTTTAAAAATATAAATACCAAAATAACTCACATTTGAAACTATTTTCCAAAATATCTCACTTTTTAGAACTCGCTACACCACTTTTTAGAACTCGCTACACGGTGTAGCGAGTTCAACATGTTACCGTTGAAACTCGCTACACGATGTAGCAAGTTCAGTTAAATTAGGGTTTAGGCGTTTTAATTAATCAGTTGTAATTAACAAAGAATAAATCGCTACACCATATAGCGAGTTTAAAATGACAATTTTTCAGTTGATAAGGTTTCCACATCCAGATTCATTCTCATATTCTCTCATACTTACTCTAAAAAAAAACTAAAAAAAAAAACTCAAATCTTCACATTATTTAATTTCGTCAGAATCGTTGAAGACCAAAAATCAAGGTAAATTAACGTCATCTTAATCATTGTTTTGGACTTGTATTTAGATATAAAATTTAAGTTTTTAACTGTATTTTAGTATATTATATATATAAATGTTAGGGTTTTGTTATATAGGTTTTAACACTTTGATTTCGTAATGTAGGGTTAAAGATGAACGGGGGTTCAATCATTTTCATGTGCTATTGGGAAGGTGATGATAAACTGTTGGTGTAATGCCCTAGGCGTTTAGTTATGTTTGACTTATAATCTAAACCGCTATGTAATCGTCTTTATCATTTAATATAGAGAAAGTTTATTTGGTTCATTATATGTTTACATGTTTATTATATTGATCTGCGTCCCTAGTTATTGTGAATAACTAGTATAAGTTGGTAATGGATAATCATGGAGATGATTATATGCATGAGATGCACATTACACTTATGGATACTTGCTAGAGAACAAGTACTGGACATGACCTATCGATGAGATTTATGACATGGTCAATAGTCATATGTGTCATGATTAAATCTCATGATAGTCGTGTTATTGAATCCTTTGTACCTGAGATTATCATCGTCTTTCACATGATGAACATTGTGTTTGATGTAGTCTAACACTATCTTTAATAGGATAGCAATAAGGGCTACGTTGGTACGATTGGATTTATGTAGGGAAAAATGATAAGTCAAGATGGGATTTGTCCCTCTCTGTGTGAGAGAGATGTTTGCTTGGGCCCCTCGATGAATGATGTTGATGAAATGTGTGGCCACACTCAAGTGATTTGATAGAGATCAGATGCATTTGGATTATCAACATATTCGGAATCGAGAAAGCATTGAACATTGTGAGTTGACATGGACCATGACTCATGTTCAATTGGACATCGTGGACAAAGGGATTGTGACATTTGATCTATCGAGGAATCAAGCTTTGATTTTATATTAATTGGGTGGATATAATGGTTTGCTAGAAACCACTTATATCTTGTGAGGTCGATGTTTCGACTCACTACCAACATAATATAATTCCTATTGGGTCACACACAAAAGAACGAATTTGATCATGGCTGAAAATTATGAATTTTGGGTTCTGGCACGACTCGTGACCAGGAGCACGACTCGTGCCAAGGGTCACGACTAGTGACAGGAGCAGTACGACTGCGTTTTGGCAACCAAGGAATAACTCGTTGACATTTTGACTTTGTGGGATTGGGCACGACTCGTGCCCTTGGGCACGAGTCGTTCCCTTGATCAGCACGAGTGCAAAATTTGTCACGAGTCGTGGTACGGCTGAAATTTGGCTTGGACCACTCGTGACTAGCTGGAACAACTCGTGGCAAGAGTCGTGCCCAGGAGCACGAGTCGTGCCCTTGGCGAATTTCAGCCCGTACGCGTTTCCTTTGGCGGATTGGTTTTGGTTTTGGAGAAGGATTATTTCCTAATTGTTAGGATTTATATATTGATATAAATACAATCCTTTTGCAGCCATAAACCTCTCTCTACAACATTGTTCTAGGTTTATGAAACTCTAGAGATTTGATCTTTGATTGAGAATCAAAATCAAATAAATCCCAAAATCAATTCCATTGTTTTTGCCATTGATTATTGAAAGGAGTTTCAATAATCGGAAAGGGTCATCTAGCAATCCAACAAGAAGTGTTCTTGGTTCGTTCGCGTGTGGATCACCATTAGAGGGAGGTTACTTTATCTCCTAAAGCTTGAAGATCTCCATTGTTGATTCATCACCAAGGTAGAACAAGGAAGAAGAAGATCCAACGGTTTAAAGATTCAATCTTTGAGATCCGTTTTAAGCAACATAAATCGCATTAAGGTATGTTAATCTATTTAATATGTTTCTAATATCTTCATGCTAGACGGATTAAAGGGCTAGGGTTTTGTTGTTTTTCAAAGTTCTTCCGCTGCGTTTGTAACCCCAAAACCCAACATAAACAACCATTTGATGGTCCTTATTTTAAAAAAGGGCCAAAATGTGCAATTAGAGCTAATTGTCGATGGAGATACAATGAGTTGATTGATGAATTATATAAAAGGCGGGCTTAGATCGGTCTCAATATGATTCGTAAGTCATTTATAGATGTCCTCATACTTTTGATAGCAGGATTGATGAGTACTTTTCTTTCCGTATTGAAGATGATGCATGTATGGATATAATGTTCGATCATTTAGCTAAATTTGGGGGAATGAGTAATTTGCAGCTGTTTGTGGTTGTAAAATTGATTGAAAATCGACGTTATCCAGAGTTTGAAACACTGCACACAGAGACCATTTATGGGTATTCACTAAGTTGTAACAGTGATGCAGGGGTTGATCCAAGTACCCAAACACTTGTATCAATCAAAACACCAAATTATGATGATGGGGCATGCCAAATGATCCTGTTAATGATGATAATTCTGAAGATGATGTAGATTATGAAGAAGAAGAAGACACTGATGTAGATGCAATGCTAGACGATGATGATGATGAATATCGTGAGGGTAGTAGTGATTCTGATGTCGATTTGGGAGAGGGTGACAATTGGCCGATTGATGATGACGTGGAAACACATTTGATTCATTATGAAGCGTCGAAAAATTGAAGGTATGAGAAAGCAGATTATCCTTTTTACAGTGATATTGGTTGTTCTGCTCGACAAGAAGAAGGCTTCATTGATTACCATAATGCACCGTTTTTCAGTTTTGGATCCGGAGAAACATGAAATTTCTAAAGGGTACACTTTTCTAGCAAGAACGATGCGCAGTTTGATATAAAAATGTACCATATTCGCACCAATCGCCGGTTCAGGGTAAGAAAGAGCAAAACTCACACATGGGTAATTGAATGTCTATTGAAAATTTTTCCATGCAATTTCTATGTTCGTGTGAGTAGGAGGAAGTTTGGCTATTGGAAATTGACCGAGTATAAGGCTCCTCATTGCTCCCTAACGTTAGTGAGCGTGTGTCTAATCAACATTCGCAGCTCAGCTTGTTGCGGCCACGACATATGCTCCTCCTCCTCATTGGTGACATGCATACGTTGAAGGTTCTGCACCTGTTTTTATAGAAAAAAATAAGTATGAGATATAAGTTAATAAATTGAAGTTTTTTTTTAAAAAAAAAAAACTAGAAATAATAACTTGAAAATGTAAATACTTACCACGCCCTCTAGGAAAGGGGCAACCGACCGGTATCCAACGTCCTCTATATGAAGGGCATTCTGCACAAATATGCACGCTATGCTCCGAAACCATATCATTTATGGATCAGTGTAATGCATAACGTGAAAGCATGGTATCCCCCCAGCCAGTAAGTTCCGCCGCTGTCCCCAAAGTGCAATGTATTGTTGATGGCGGCCGCTCCAAATCACAAGATTGTTTCCACACCTATTAACTCTATCCAAGTCCCTCCGAGTATCGCACGGTTCTGGGACCCTCTGCAGCATGCCAAACTGCCTTCGAACACTATCCGACAAATGCCACTCTATCCTCTCAAAGCATATAAGAGGGACCCGCGCCATCCATACGGCCAGTCCCTGAGTGCAGTATGCCGGAGCATATCTATCTCTATAAGGATGCGACACAACCTGATCATCTGTTAGCTTGGGCAGCTGATCATGATAGCCTCGCAAGTTATGGGCAGTAACCTCCTTGAGATACAATGATGATTCGGTCCACCTGAAATTTCATAAAAAGAATAATTAAAAAAATAGTTAAAAAAATATATAACGACGAGAAAATAACGTATGATATATGTATACCTGCATCTCAGTGGCTTGTGCTCGAAGTCAGGATCAATGTTTCGCCTTCGAATTCGAGGATGCACACATAGCAACCACTCCCAAGCCCAAATCTATATCAATAAAATATATATCAAATACTATAACTAATGCCAATAATTTGAAATCAAACTTAAAACCAACAACATAATGCACATTAAAATGAGATAAACATACCTGTAGAATGTTGAGAAATCCACCACACTGGCTCGTCAAAGGGTTAGTCTCACCACACAGCTCTCGATATAGAAAAGGCAGCGACGCAATTCCCCAATTGTACATCCAGACCCTCGAAAGCACCCGAAGCAAAGGGAGATAATACAACATAACCTTATTGTTTGTACGATCAGACATCACCGTAGAACCCAAGGCAAGCATGATATTTGCCCGAGTGTACATATCAACAATGTCATTGGGGGAATAATCAGCGAGGTCATGGAAGTGTGGAAACTGGCTCGTAATCCACCGTACCTTTAGACTACTCCCATCCATATCTCCAGGAGATGGAACAGCCCCTAAAAGCTGGTGACATACCACCCGCCGGTCAAGAAGTGGTGGGATGTCAGCATCAATAACAGCATCCCCATCAATCGGCAACCCGGAAATCATGTCGATATCCTCTAGGGTAATCGTCATCTCACCAACCGGGAGGTGGAATGAATGGGTCTCCGGATGCCATCTCTCGATCAAGGCCTCCAGCAACCCATAATCGTATTGAATTATCCCTATGTAATGAACTACACTAAAGCAACACTCGGCTAATCTCGACAAAATCCTCGGTGCTAGTCTATCCGGCAACGTGGCACCACGACGAAATGAGATCGTACTAGCAACCTGCTGTCCGACCCAAATATAACGAGCTCTGTGATCCTCATGTACAGTCAAAACAGAGTTATCGATAGGCCCGAGATCAACAAAGGAATCCATCTGTTTCAACAAAAGAAACTCAATTTCCATATCAAATAAATAAATACATAAACATAGAGACTTTAAAACATCAATAGCAAATACTTCTACTTCTCCAAATTTGAGTCACAAATTGAGTTCAAAACCCCAAAATTTCAAATATACCACAATGAAGTTCAAATATACAAAAAATGGAGTTCACATGTTCCAACAACTGGGTTCAATAACAACACTAATATTCAAGAAAATCCTAATTATTTCAATATATACAAACTAAAAACAAAGCATATACACAAATCAAAGCAAAAACCTAATTTTGATACTACTTCAACAAGTATCCAATTCAAAGCAAAATCATCAAAGTATATAACATATTTTAACAATTATCAAAATCAAAACATATACCCAAATTAAATCAAATACTCAATTTCAACAATGAACAATGATAAACTTTGATATAAACTTACAATGGCGAAATTAGATGGTAAAAATCGAATTTGATAATGGCAATGACAAACTTTTTCTTCTTCTCCCTTCTCCCTTAGTCTCTAATGGTTTTTTTTTTGTTTCTTCACTTCAGACTGTAAGCGGCGCTGTAGGGCTTTTCTTTTAGAACTCGCTACACCATGTAGCGAGTTTCATGACCGAGTGAAATCGCTACATGGTGTAGCGATTTAGGTTACGACTTAATTACCAATTGAACGTCGACTTGATTAACCCTAATTAAACTAAACTCGCTACATGGTGTAGCGAGTTTCAACGGTAACATGTTGAACTCGCTACACCGTGTAGCGAGTTCTAAAAAGTGAGATATTTTGAAAAATAGTTTTAATTATGAGTTATTTTGGTATTTATATTTTTAAAATGGAATTATTTGAGAAAAAAATTCACTTCCTAGCTTCATAACAAAATAAAAATAAATGTCAATCTTCAAGAAGAATTCCAACTAATAACAACTTTTTTCCTAAATGATTTATTTATCAGTTTGTTTTTACTCTTCATTATAAACTTACAAGATTAAAAGTTTGAAAAATTAATAGCAAATATTTTCATACATCATTGATATTAAAATTTACAAGAAGTCGACCTTTTCAGAATGTCTTTTAATAGATATTCATTTTAAAGCGAAGGGGGTAATATTATTAATGATAAATCAATAACAACTATAAATTTTTTAATGAAAATATTTATATTTTTTCTTTTTTTTAATCAAAACTAAATCAAACTTATCATAAAAATTTATAAAATAAAACTATTTATTCTGAAATAGACAAAATGTGTTTTTAAACCCACTATTCAAAACTAAAAACCAAAAAGATGTACTGTAGTTATTAAAAAAAATTACTCCCTCCGTTTTAGAATAAGGTTTTTAATATTCTTTTTGATATGTCTCAAAATAATATTCTTAGTTTGTTTTAATTCTAAAGTGGACTATGGGAGCCACTTGTTACACTAAATTACAACCCACTTACTACCTGTTAAGCCAAAATGAACGGCTTAATTTATAAATCGCAAGTGCACGGTGTGATTGTAATATAAATTAGGCAAATGCGGGTTGATCTCACGAGGACAACGTTACTATGTATAATACTTGCTTTTATGTAAGAATAATGAAATATAAAGTAATGATTGGGAGAAAATTTATTTTGTCGTTTATCTAGATAGAATATGCAAACTACTCTAATTTTGGGTGAAAAACTCTTATGATGAAGGATTTCTCGAATTTGGAACTCGAGCAACATGTATTAATCAAATAATCATGCATTAAATAAAAGTTTCATAAAAAATCAAGGATGACATATTATGTTTGTACTACTTCTCACGATCAATCAAGTAATACTCGTATTCTCTATTAATCATGACCTATCTCTCGATGCTACATGCATTAGTAACAATCCATTAAGTTTATAAAAATCTACGTACTTCCAATTAAAGATCATCCCTAGGCAATTAATCTGCTCTCGTGATTAATATTATCTAGTTTACTTCATATGGTTTCGTTAGTCGAGATTAACAGCTAATTACATCTCTCGATTAACTAGGATTCATACAAATATGCACGTCTTCAAATTCGTAGGCGTTTAAAAATGATATGAAGAAAATTGTTTTAAAATAAAGATGAAAAGAGAAGCACGAATTAAAAGATAAATATACGAGGTTGAGTTTTCAACCTCAAGAATTTGGGGGATTACTCACTACTTATGGCAATTATGATAACACAAGAATAAGAATAAGACATTAAAAATAAAGAGAAGAAGTAAGGGTACTTATTCAGGTAATATAGAAGACAATGACTGGAAAGTAACTTTATTTCTTCAACTTCAGAATTTTTGAATAAAAGCAACAATCAATCTTCAAAATCTTGAGAGTGATGTTGTTTATTAGATAAATATTGCTAGAGTATGATTACAATAGAATTGTAACGACCCCAGCCCGAAGCCCGACCGCTAGGTAGGCACCACACACTGACCCACTAAGCACCTCCTCAATTGGGTCAACCACAGCCCATCACAGACCTCCAAAAGTTCAATGGATGATTTGATGCTTAGTAGTAGTGTATGAGCCTTCTATATATCACAATAAATTTTCACATTTTTTCGATGTAGGATGGGGGATATCACAATCTCCCCCACTCAAACCCTTGCCATCCCAGACAAGGTCAATCAATACCTAGATCGTACCCCCGAGCTAGCTCGCAAGCCTTAAGGCCGAGGTTTAGCTCTGATACCATTTGTAACGACCCGAGCCCGTAGCCCGACCGCTATATAGGCACCACACACTGACCCACTAAGCACCTCCTCAATTGGGGCAAACACAACCCATCACAGGCCTCAAAAAGTCCAATGGATGATTTGATGCTTAGTAGTAGTGTATGAGCGTTCTATATATCACACTAAATTTTCACATTTTTTCGATGTGAGATGGGGGATATCACAAGAATCTCGATATCTGGATGTGTCTATGTGTTTAGATATGTCTACATATGTATGCCTCTAAAACTACTGATTACAAGTCCTATTTATAGGCATTTAACAAAAGGTTGTGACTTCTCCAAAAGATGTCTCGAAAAGGTGACTGTAGAAATCTGGCGTAACGGTAACTGTACGGCCGTGTGTTATGACTTGCACGGTCGTGCAAGCCGTGCAAGGCATGACATAATTTCCTTCTTTCCTTCTATGAATCAGCACGGCCGCTCCAGCTTCAATGCTCGGCCGTGCAATGCCGGTCTTGGGATGTATCTTTATTTTTCTCCACCAAAATGATCTCTATTGCTTCCTTTTCATCCGTTCCACCTTATGAGTCTTTTTCCAAACTTGATTTCACACAAATAATGTCTATGAGTATTCTTTCAACCAAAAAAAATACCAAAGCATAATATCCGCGAAATATAATAAAATAAATTAATATTAACTAAAACTAGAACATTTTCTCATAATCTATGTATGTATGTCTAAAAGAAAGAGGTAGACGACAACTGGATTTAGAGAGGGGGGAACGGGAGGGCGGTAGTCCTGGAGAAGGGAGAAGATGAGGAGGTGGTAGGGATGACCAAATCCGGTCCGGTTCCGGTTCCGGGCCTTGAACCGCCGGTTCCGGTTCGGCGAGGAGGTGAACCTTAACCGGCCCGTTTTTCTCACGGTTCCGGTTAACCGGTTCCGGTTTTCTCACGGTTCCGGTTATCCGGTTCCGGTTTTCTCACGGTTTTGGTCCGGTTCCGGGCTTTTCCGGTCCGGTTCCGGGCCGGTTCTATTGAAAAACAACAAATTTTTGTCCGGTTCCGGGCTTTTTCCGGTCCGGTTCACCAATTTGGTGAACCTTAACCGGCCCGCCTCCAAACCGGTTCCGGTTACCCCGGTTCCGATTTTCTCCCCGGTTCATGGCGGTTCCGGGCTTTTTCGAGCCGATTCCGATCCAGTTTTTCGGTTCCGATCCGATTCCGATCCGATTTGGCCATCCCTAGGAGGTGGTAGGGGAAATGGGAAAGTCATAGTAATTTTGATGTCGGTGGTGGTGGTGATCGAAATGAGAGCGTTTAAAAAAAGGTGTAATAAGTGAAATGGTGAGTGTACTTAGAGAGGGTTGGGTGTGACTGGCCCACTATTTTTTTTCTCCGGTTGAGATTATGTGTGGGCCCACACCACATTATCCATCGCGCTCCCAAACTGGTGGCTTTCAGTTCCTCTCCGCCCGTTTCTTTCAGAAAAATAGAGAGCTCTCCGTAGAGGATAACAATGTCCACCGCAACTTCTTCGCTCCCCCGCCTTCGCTCGCCGTTCCTCCATAACTCCCTACTCAAGCTCTCTTCTTCTTCTTCTCCTTCTTCTTCTTCTACTCCATCGTCTCTTTCGTACAAATTCGCTAGAAATCATCGTACGTGCATTAGAGCTGAGCTTGATACAAACACGGTAATCTTTCCCTCCCTGCAATATCTTTTCCATTCAATTAAGAAATTCTGAATTGTGATTATGAATTTGAGTTTGCAGGCAGTGACAATTGCAGTAGGGGTTGCTAGTGTTGCAGTTGGGATTGGAATCCCCATTTTCTATGAATCTCAAATTGACAATGCCGTAAGTATCCTCACTCCATCTCTCATAATTAATTCACATTTTTCTTTTAAAAAATAGGGTTTTTTTTTTATTAATAAATGTCTCAACTATTACAAGATTGACATATGAAGTGTTTTGGAAGATATTGCCTAATCTATAGAAACAAACCAGGAATATGACTTGCCCTATGGAGCTTGTGTTAGAGTTAGAGTAGGAATTTCCGGAATTTGTTTTGTTCTTTCAATTCCAAACCAATACCAAGGCTTGGATTAAGGTTGCCAAACATACCATCACGAGTGATTTAGCCCTAGGGATTTATCCCAGGGGCCATTTATAAGCTGAATTGTATATTTCTATTGCCTTTAGTTCACATTGGCTCTTTTAATCTCGGTTCTTTTGTTAAATGACTTGCTGTTGATGTCTATTGACTCATGTCAAATTTTGCTACTTGACTTCGTATATTAGCTGTAACAAGTCTGAGTGGCATGTCATCTCAACTCCCTACCACATTAGATAATTAACCTATTCTAGACATTGAAACATGGGTAAAAAGCAGAAAACTCCCCTCTGTGGTTTCTCCATTGTGCGGATGACCCCTCTATGCTTCTATATTAGGCACATAAAACCCCTCTGTTCTTTAAACAATGTTGCAAACATCAATTTTTATCATTTTTTTTATTAATGAATGACTTAATCTATTACAAGAGTGGCACTCGAAAGTGCTAGAAATTGCATTTGCACTTGAAAGTGTTATAAATTGCATTTGGTAGGGTTCGAACCCCTAACATCATTTTTTATCATCAAAATTAGTGGTTTATGTCCATGCTTGATTTTCGAGCGTGGAATTGTATTTCGGCCAACAAATCTTTCTCCCTCCGCCCCCTTACTAAAGGCACAAAAGCTCCATTTTTGTGTCATATTACAAAAGGCACGGACCCAAAAAGAAAAGTTTTTAATACTTGTCTATTCATTAGATCCACTTGTCATACTAACATCATCTATCCACTTACTATTCCCTACCTTACTTTCTCTCTCTTACATCACTTTTTCATACTCACTACACTTACTCCACTATACACGTTCCTTAATTTTGTGCAAAGCTCATTTTGTGCCTTTTGTAATGGGACTGAACGACACAATGGAGAAATGGCGGGGAGTTTTATGCATTATTTTAGATGTTTGCTACATATTTAAAGCACGAGAGGTTTATATGCCTTATATAAAAGCAGAAGGGGGTCATCTGTATAATGGGGAAACCACAGGGGGGTTTTCTGCCATTTGCTCTTGGAACATTTAGTAACTATATACTCTGTTGCAGGCCAAACGAGAGAATACCCAACCATGCTTCCCCTGTAATGGATCTGGTGCACGTAAGTTTCGATCTGTAGTTCTTGTATGGTCATCTGTTTACTTGGGTTGCAAGAATGTTACGTCTTAACACCCTTTATGATCGCAAAACTTCCTGGCATTGCAATTTAAACTTCTATAAGTAACGAGTGACCTGTGTAATTGGTCAAAATGAAAATTAAGTTCCATCCTGATGACAGCATGGTTAGTTCGCAGATTATATTGATAGGAAACAAGAAACGGAAACTCTAATCCTTTATTTGTTCAAGGAATTTAATTGGACATGTGTTTTGAACTAGTCTTCGTCCTTTATTTAATTCATGTAGTTTGATGGGAGAGGAAACATAAGCAGATTGAAATATGTAGTGCATCTTATGCTTCCCATTAGAACCTGGTCCGAAAATGTGAAAGATGAGACACTCCTTAAACGTTAAAGGATCACTTTTTGTGGTAAGTAATCGCACAGGATAATATAGACAAAACTCATTAACAGCAAGACTGCAAAAGCAATCCATCCCCTAAGGCTTGGCCGAAAAGAAGAAATGAAAAATGAGGTTATTAAATGGGCTAGTTTAGTAGACTCTAATATTATTAGATGTTGAATTCTAAATGGTAGTGAAATTGCGAGATGAAAGAAGTATATACCACTCAAGCTCAAAGGAAAATCTTGTTTTAGTAGCAACTCAACTCTTTCACGCTTTTAGGTGTGGTTTGGTCGTAAACTTTTAATATTAGATGTTGAATTTCCTCACCTCTCAACGTTTAAGAAGCTGTGAATTGGTTGTTCAACAAATCAATGGGCACTGGTATATGGTGCTCCAAATTTTGTGTTGTTCTCTAAGACTAGTGGAATGCCTGGGTGAACCTGATCAAAGATCCCTCCGTCCCAAAATGAATGATCCTTTTAAATTTAAAGGTCTTTTAAAAATATTTATTTTTAATAGAAAATATCATGAACATTCTTGCTATTCACTTTCAAAATTTTAGTTTTGCATAAATATAGTGAACTATGAAAAAAAATGATGGAAAAGTTGCAAAAGGTCATTCATTTTAGTAGGGCAAAATGGTCGTTCAATTTGGGTTAGTGGTAGTGGTTGAAAAAATGAGCTTCCTTGTAGTCTCATTTGGGGATATGGTTAAGCTAAAGATTTTTTTGGAAATTCAAGAACATACCAATATACCATCATTTGTAACTAAAAAGAGTGCATATCCGTATTGACAAGAAAGAGACGGGCCAGAATGGCTGAAATGAGTTTTCTTGGCAAACTCAAAAATATTCTTATCAGGGACATGGCTATTGGGTGATCATATGCTCGTAGCATCTTTAACAATCTTGCAGTTATTTGTTATACTCTAAAATTTAGGAATTTCCTTCCAGAACTATGCAGATTTTGCACGGGAAGTGGTAATGTTGCTGTAGAGCTTGGAGGTGGTGAGAAAGAAGTGTCACGATGCATAAATTGCGACGGTGCTGGATCTTTGACGTGCACCACATGTCAAGGCAGTGGAATTCAACCTCGATACCTTGATCGCAGGTATGGCATTCTGATTGATCAATAATTAGCAATTTGGGGACTATTGGCGATAATCGTTAAAAACTCTTATTTGGGGCCCAATATGGTCAACAATTGTCAATTTGGGGCTTGATCTAGGGATTTTTAACGATTTTCGCCAATAAGCCTCAAATTGACAATTATTGACCATATTCGGCTTTAAATCGATAAAATTTTAATATGTGGGGCCTCTGATTGGGAAAAGTATTAGGCCTAAATTGCAATGTTCCCTTTTGAGATATGCCTGACAGTTCAACAGTCTTAAGATGTTGCTGGAGCAAATATTTTGTGGATCTAAGACTAATGGAAATATTATTCTTGGTTGAGCAGGGAGTTCAAAGATGACGACTAGACTCCAGAGTTTTTGAAGGGGCAGCAGTTTGAATGGATCCTGCACTTCAATGAAAATCAAACTAACAAAAAAAAAAAAAAGTGAGGCGAAAACGTAATTTATTTTGTGTATGTAGTTTTTTGGTTTCTTGTTGGTGTTAAAGTGATGTTACTGCTGATTCTTTTCTGTGTAAATCAACATATGATACATAATATTAATGGATACCAGTAATGTTAATGGCAGTTAAAGTATGCTCCCCAGGAATATAGCAAATCCTGTAGTTATAGTGGGAAAGACAATATGCCTGGTTAGCTTTTGAAAAGGGTAGTAAATGTAAATGTAAATATAAATAGGAGGGAGGAGGAGGAGGAGAGTTAAGTGGATTTGTGATCCGACTTCAGAGAATGGGATTGTAATATGATTATCTTATGTAAAATGTAGCTCATGTCCTAAAAATGTACCTCAGTATTTAGTATTTAATGTTATTTTATCAAAAAAAAAATACTAATTAATTATTCATTTTCAAAGATAAGTGTATAATTATTACACAATTAATATAATATGATAATGTATTAATTCTTCCCTCGGTCCAAAATAGAGTTAAGTACCAACTTCGTCAATCTATTGACATTTTTACCTATTCGTCGCTGAGGAATATCTTTGTATTATTTCGTTCCCAACCTAAGTAATTAATTTAACATGTCATCCTTTCGTGTCATTTCCGTTAAATCAGCTTATGTGGCACGTTGACGTCATTAAAATGCTGATATGGCCTTTGACTTGTTGACCTGGTAGTACACCCTGGATCAATTGCTCACGAGTGAATCATGTGACCTTTTCCATTCACTGTTATTGCCAATGTTTTTTAGACTCTTTCAATTTAATCACTCTCCATTAACTTTTAAAGCTAGAACTACCACCCTAACCAACCACAATCATCAAAATTAGCACAATCTAACCATCAACACGTCATTGCCGCTGCAACTTCAAAATTTCAGGAAAAAAAATCAACACGTTTCACAAAGACATAAATTAAGCATGAACCCTAGGTTCGTGTAACAACAACAACAAAATCAATTTCAGATCTATGAAATTAAAATATTTTAAAATTAAAATTAGATAAAGCACACAAATATTTCGATTTCAGATTCAAAACCTAAACAACCTACCATTACTAGTTTCAAAAATACCCACACCCCAACACCTTTCATCTCCCTCTCTAATCTTGCTCCCCAGCTCCCCACCTTGCTCCACGCGGCCTCTGTTGACGACCAGATCCGGCATAAGTCTCCATGGATTCCGCCATGAATTCGAACCAAATCCTCAATTTTTAGGGTGGTGTAGAAAAATATAGAATTTCGTCAAAGAAAACATATACTCCCTCCGTCCCGTCCGAAGCTTCACATTTTACCCAAATGGGTGTCTCGGTAGAAGCTTCACCTTTCCTAAAATGGAAAAGGTTTATTAATATTCTATTATACCCACTAACTATTTTCTCTCACACATTTAAATTATGGATCCCACTTGTCATATTCACTCACTTCTTTCCTCTCACAACCCTTCTCCCAGTCCCATTATTTTTTAATATATATATTGCTTTCTTAATTTGCGTGCTTCACCAAAAATGGTGAAGCATGAACCGGAACGGAGGGAGTATTTTCTACCCAAATCCTCCATTTTTTCGGTGGTGATGGTTTGTGGGTAGATGAAGGGGTTATGAAATTTGGGAAGGAAAAAAAGAGAGAATTGGTTTTCGTTTGTGTGGGGGGGTGGGGGTGGGGGGGGGGGAGGCTGGGGAAGAAGAAGGGATGGGGGCGGCTGCGGAGTTATATTTAATTTGAACCTAATAAAAAGAAAGGAGAATCAGGTCAACAAGTCAAAGGCTATATTAGCATTTTAATGACGTCAACGTGCCATATAAGCTGATTTAACGGAGATTTGAACAAAAATGAGACGGAAGGATGACATGGTAAACTAGGTATTTAGGTTGGGGACGAAATAGTACAAAGATAATCCTCAGTGACGAATAGGTGAAAATGTCAACAGGTCAGTGACGAAGCTGGTACTTATCTTGTCCAAAATACAAGTAGGGGTTTTGGAGTTATTCACAAATGAAAGACAATTATTACTATAACTTTATAAATAAAGTATCAAATATGCATTCATTAACTGTTTACATTAATTTCATTCAAAATTTATAATTAATGACATGGAACAAATTTCAATTTTGGGTAAATTTGAATTTATTCCCTAAAACGACATGTATTTTCGATCAAATTTTTAGTCCTAAAACGACATGTATTTTGAACAGAATAAAGTAATTTTACTAACATGTGTTTTTACAAAATCAAGACAATTAAGCTACTTCAATTACTTTATTGATACGTGTAAAAAATAAAGTAGTTATTTTTGCTTATAATAGAGGCAAGAGGATTAACTCATCTAATATAAAACTCCATAAAACCCGACTGCAAATACCAAAAACTCGACTACCATTTCATACAGTTCATTTCATACAGTTCAACTGCAAGTACCCAAATCAGAGGGTTAAAGGGTTAAAGAGAAGAGTATGGATTGAATTTTTTATTAGAGCATAAGAACATATAGAAAAGGTAGAGAATGATGAGAGCAGTAAAAAAAAAAAGATACTGTTAAAGATGGAAAAGGAGAGAGAAAGGTGGGATAGATGGTGACAATACGAGAAAAGGAAAGGGGCCATCTCCAATCTTTTTTGGCCATCTCCAATCTTTTTTTTCCCTCAGAAAAGGAAAGGGGCCATCTCCAATCTTTTTTGGCCCTCTCCAATCTTTTTTTTCCCTCTCTTTCTTTTGCAGTCTGCCTTTATAATTTACTAGAATAAGCCCGTATCCGAGAACACGTATTTTTTTTTTTTAATTAAGCTCGTGTCCGAGGACACTTTTTTTTTTAATTTTAAAAAAAAAATTTAAGGGCAAAATTTAATTTTAAAAAAATAAATAAATTTAAGGGCAAAATGGGAAAGGGACAAAATTGTGAGGGCAAAATGGAAATTTCGATGATTGAAACTATTCATAGAACTATTCATTGGGTGAGGTGGACAACCCTTATTTATACTATAGATTTTTTTTAAGGGCAAAATAGGAAAGTGACAAAATAGTGAGGGCAAAATGGAAATTTCGACAATTAAAACTATTCATAAAACTATTCATTGGGTGAGATGGACAACTCTTATTTATACTATAGATATCCCTCGAGTCCTTGACTTCATCAATACACAATACCCATTGTGCCCACCCTTGGCCCCAGGTGAAATGCGATCCTTTTTGTTGGGATTTAGGGAGTATAATCCTTTCTATGTTAATTTCATTGCCAACCCTGAAGTTTGTACTAATTCCAGTACTCACCCTTCTATTATGTGAAGGAAAACGGTGGTACTGAATATGACGGAATCTAAGGAATGGATAGTGTAATTAACCCCCCCCCCCTCCAAAATCCACGGTCAAATAATCTAAACAGACATCTTTAGGTAGCCGATAGGGCCGTAAACGAGCCGAGTCGAGCTTTGAAGTTTCGAGCTCGTATAAAAGTTATCGAGCTCGAGCTTTTCTCGAGCTCGAGCTCTAGCCCAGTATGACTGTTCGAGCCCGGATCGAATCGAGTTTCGAGCTGTTCGCGAGCTTTTCGCGAGCTGCTCGAACTCGAGTATTAATGAGCCGGGCTCGAGCTTAGACTTGATTTTTGAAAAAAATTGAAATCAAACGAGCTTTATCGAGCACTAATTCAAGTTGTAATCGATCTCGAACCTAAACGAGTCATTCGCGGACAAAATTCATTCGAGCTTTTTAACGAGCTAAACAAGCTAAGCTCAAACGAGTCGATCTCGGTCAGAGCTCGTCGAACATACGAGCCGGCTCGAGAAAAAAAAACGAGCTTGAAAATTAGTTCGAGCTCGAGTTCACCTCGAGCCCACTCAAACTAGAGCTTTTACAAGCCGAGCCCGAGCCAAGCTCGAATCGGCTCGTTTAGTGTAACAGCCGAGCCCGAGCCAAGCTCGAGTTGGCTCGTTTAGCAGCCAACCCACAGTACAAAACCACCAATAAACTAATAAACTAAATAAATAACTCAAATTCAATCTTTACAATGATTAACAGCTACTCATTTGCAGTACTCATAAATGTACATGAGCAATAAAAAAATACTTACTAATTGACAACAAATAGAAGACACATATAAGTCACATGAGAAATTTATACCCTCTCAATTCTGCTTATAATGAACACCATTTACACAGACAGCACCACAAATTTAAAACAACATATACATATAGTATATTTTTCAACATTTAACTACCTTTGAATCATTCCCACTTCTATAGAACCGGACCCCGTCGTAATCCAATTACGACGGATGTGATGGCAGAGCACTCTGAAGATTTTTAACAGCACTATCGTAGTTTACAAATCCCATGAACCAAAATTCGTGATTATCGACAGATATTACTTGGATGTACTTTTCAGCTGAATTGACTTTGCTTTTTGAAGGATTAACTGCTTTAAGTTGGTTAAAGGGGAGAACCACCTATTGTTTTCATCAGAGAAAAAAAATGATAAGAAAATAAAATGAGATAATGATTGGGAAAGACGCATATGATACTCAAGACAATACTCCCTCCGTCTCATAAAGATGTTCCTATTTTACCATTCAAACATTTTAGTCGTATATTTTCCTTTCCATTTTATCCTTAATGAAAGTCACAGATTTGCTTGTAGCAAATGACTAATCAAACATTATACTGATATAGTTTAGGAATTTTGGAAATGAGACTTTTATTTTGGAATAGACAAATGTAGAAATTGGGAACAATTTTATGGGATAGAGGGAGTATAAGAAATAAAATCACATAATGTGGAACTTACCTTATAGTAGCTCCATTGTGTCTCCTCGCCAACTTTGTAAGAAAGAGGAGCGTCGCTAGCAAATGCTAGTTTTGCAGAAGATATATAGAGGATTCCCATGACTGGGCCCGCAGAAGTGGATAGGTAGCAGGCATAGGACTTCAAAAGTTGCTCCTCCGGAACAGTCTCAAATGTCGTTCGAAAGATTTTTTCATACCCACCTTCAGCTAGGACTTTTGTACCTTGGGCAATTCTACCAACAGCAGCATCCGCCATACTTGGTCCAGTTTTCACTGATTCAAGTAATATGGACTTACTATTAGGCACTGGCAGCATATGGATATTTAATACGAGTAGGTTTTGGGGGAAACTAGTTTCTCCCTAACATTATAAAAAGTCTTGTTTTAAAAATCGAAACAAAGGCACGTACAAATTTTTTTTAAATGAAAAATAAGACTTTTTATAATATTTGGGGAAACTAGTTTCCCCCAAAATTTTCTGATTTAATACTCCTATATTTTAATAATTTTTTTGCTTCATTTTTGCATTTCCATATGAATCAATTGCTTAAAACATAAGATGAATCAATTGCTATGATAATTATCATTCTGAGATGAAGTACTTGCAACATATGAATCAATTGCTTAAATGAATTAATTAATGTTAATCTAGTATGTTTCGCACGGTTTATTAAATTTCATTAATATATATTTATTTTTAGTAATTTATTCTATTTTATGATGTGTCCATCTTCTTATTGTATGAAGTAAAATTTACAAGCATCAACTAATTCATATGATGAAATTACTTCATGCCAGGAAGATAATTATCTCAGCAACTAATGCATCTCAAGAAGACAAAGAGGTGATGGTTTTAGGCAGGAGGAAATTTTATGTGGAGCTGTCAAGTGGCATTGATGACCTCACTGTCTTCAGTTTTAGTAATATTACATAGATTGTGAAGATTGGATTGTCACCCAAGTAATTATTGCCTAGGCCACAAAGGTCCTTGGACAGCACTGTTTGTTACCGTCATTAACATTTTTTGAACCTAGACATAATTTTGCATTTGAAGTCAGGGTTTTTACTATAGCAATGCTAGGTGCACAAAATAATCTAACAAAATCTTGGGCACAAACACGTTTGTCTACATTTGATTGGTTGTTTAATTAACGAGTGGTGGAGCCCACAAGTTTGTGACCAAAGTTTTGTGAGGTTTATTATTTACTTAGTATTATCCTTTTTTCCTAACAAAAGAATCTTCTTCTTTTCTGTTTTTGAACAACAAATTATATTCTACAAAGTTGATAAACATAATCACAAGTTGGATACAGAGTCATGAGCTAAAAAGACGGCCATTCTTCCCCACCCCTCTTTTTCTTTTTCCCCATCACAAAATTAATATGCATTAAGAGAGTTAAATAAATATACAGAAAATATGCAATATGGAGATCTCATACATTAGGATATATAATGGGTAGGGATGACAATTTGACCGAACCCGATCCGAACCGAAGGCGATACGATCCAAAAAATTCGGATATGGTTTCAATTTTTTTATGACCCGATCGGGTTCGGTACCACTGTTGATCCGATCCGAGACCCGACCCGACCCCAAATAACCTAGGCATATAACTAAAAATTAGGGTTCTATACATGCCTCGCTTCGATGCGCCTCTCTTTCTCTCTCTCTATCCACTCTCTCCCTCTCTGCTATTTCTCTCTCTCTCCGCTCGTCTCCCTCTCTCCGCTCTCGTCTCTCAATCTTAACAATACCAATTTCACTTCAAGAGGGTTGAATTCAAAGAATGGGAATGGTAAAAGTGAGAATGGGAAGAGCAAGAAGCATAACAACAGCAGCATCAATGAGAAAGAGAGCAAGAACAGTGTGGATAAAAGGTAAGTATCCATTTCTTCTGAGGTTAATTTGCCTGCAAAACTTGATAAAATCAGTTTGATGTGCAAATATTATGCTTTTAATTAGGAATTTTAGTAAAGTTGCTTAGTTTCTAAATCAAAGGTGTTGATTTCATTAGAACAAGCCCCTTAAGCTTCAGATCGGATCGGGGCTCGGATGGGACACATTTGGATCGGATCGGGTTCGGTAAAGGGTTTATAGTGTTCGGGTTGGATTCGGATCAGAACATATCCGATCCGAACCCGACCCGTTGTCATCCCTAATAATGGGGTCATGGCCGGCACATGGCATAGTTGGACAATGAAAGGTTAGTTTATGAATGACCCAAAAAAAAAAATCAAATGTTTAATATATACATTTAATTAAGACCTACTGCGCATAATACTAGTAATGGTGCCAAAAAAGATTAGAAAATCAAAAAAGAAAAAAAAAATATCTTTCTTAAGCAAGACTGCTCTCCATCTTCTGATGTACATTTACTTAGCTCCCTGAATGCCAGGAATTGCCCATCAAAAAAGGCTTCCCTCTCAGGTCCTTCCCCCTATAGACTTTCTAAGTAGGAGCATTTCTCTGATCGAGATTCCTGAACCAGATTTAAAGCTTCAAGAGCCAAGTTCTCAACTTCCCAATCAGCATGAGAAGTATCTGCAAGCCCTTATAAGAATTTAAGTGATCTTTCAGCTTGAACCCCATGGGTTCCCACTTCTTCCTGTCCCATATATGTGGGGAACCACTCAACTGACACCTCAAATGTGAACTCCAAATTCAAATCATAGCCTAATTTTTTTGCTTAGGAGTGCACAAAGTGGGTTGTACCCGACAGCTTACAAATAAATTAAAGAGCACCAACCCTAAAGTGTAAAGACATACAGATGGCATATCATAAACATAAATGCAAATCAAAGTTTAATGATCAGTTAGGCAATCAAACTCACAGTGCTGCCACACATTTCCGGCATAATCCTCTGCCTTCTTAGTTGCCTCAGCCGCTTTCTGTCCCCATTTTCCAAGCACATCCCTCACAGTATCCATTTTATCTAATCAAACAAAAACATCAAACAATTCACAAACGAAAAATTTCAGTAACACTCAAAACCCTACTTAATCATTTCAGTAACGAAACACATGCAAATCATACTCAGCTACTCACTCTTCTGAACCGCCGGTGGAGACACGTACGGATTGGATTCGGCAGGCATAGTGGTAGCAGAGCTGCCGGAGATCGGAGCAGGACCTTGATTCAACTCCGAAGACCTCTGAGTTTCAATCGGCCGCTCTGTCGGCTGCTGCGGCGGCGGTGGTTGAGAACCGACGGGAACAGAAGTCCAATTATCGGTGGCGGCGGGAGGAGGAGGGGTGGTAGTATTAGTAACGTCGTCTAGATCAAGCTTAGGGTAAGGAGCGTAATCATCGGAGTGAGGGTTGTTTGGTTCAGAGTGATGTTTGGATTCAGTTGTGTTTGGATTCGGATTCATGATTTTGCCTCGGTTTTGGAAATAGGATTGGAGGAAGGAAACGGAAGATTTTTTTTCGGATTTGGAGAAATGAAAATTTGAAATTGATGTCTAAATTGAACTTTGGATGGAGTAGACTGTTACGCTTAAGGAACGCGTATTTAAATTGATGTCGGTTGATTGATGGGGTCATATGATTGGACGTATATATTCCAGTGTTCTAAAAGACTCCGCCTAAGGGCGCTTAGGCCCCGCCTGTGCGCGCTGCGCCCCTCTCCAACGCCTGGGCTTGCCCCGCCAGGCCCCGACTAATCCCGACTAATCTCGACTAGCCCCGGTGCCAGGCTAGGCCAGCGCCTCCGCCGCCAAGATCCGCCTGCCGCTTTAGAACCTTGATATATTCCCATCAACTCCATTATTTTATTTTACGTATATACTCCCTTCGTCCGGTAATTAGTTTACTCTTTTTATCTTGACACGCAAATTAAAAATAGAAAAAATATTGTGAGTGTAGTAGTAAAATAGGAGAGAGAATGAGTGGAGGAAATAGTAAATTTGAAAAATGTTGTGAATGTAATAGTAAAATAGGAGAGAGAATGAGTGAGTGAAATAGTAAAAATTCTTTGCCAAAAAAGAAAAGGTGAAACTTTAAATGGGACATCAAAAATGGCAAAAGGTGAAGTTATTAATGGGACGGATGGAGTATATGCTTCATATAAGCATTTAATTTAATTAGGGGAAATATGATCGAGATTAACTTTTAGTCAAATATTTAACAGAATTGCTGATTAAGATATTTTATGGTAATTTTACATATACACGAGGAACAATTATATCCCAGTTGGGACACACTTGATGTAAACGTGAAAATATAGGAAATAAAAGTGTACAAAATGAAATTAATCCACTAAAATATGAATAATAATTTTAAACGTTAAACCCTTCTCATTTGAATATCCCCTTGATATTCAACCTTATACACAATCATCCACCACCACCGCCACCACCGTGCTTCCACCACCATAAAGTATAAGAATTGTCACTTAAAACTATAAACAAATATCATTAATTCACTGTAATCATGAAAAAAATCCATAAATCTATCTACAAATTCGCAACCTTATCTCATCAAACCTCGCACATAAAAAAATAATCATGAAATTCGAAATTAAAAACAAGCAATAGAAAACCCTGATCATCAAATAAGCAAATAAAGAAAGATTTTCTTTTTTAAGGGACGAACATATTAAATAAACTTCAGTTCTCATTTTTCGAAAGATTTAGATTTGGATCTTGGAATGGAGGATCTAGATCTGAAAACAGAATGGGCCAGAGGAAGAGATGCGGCTGGGGAGGGAGAAAGAGTCGGAAATAGTTGGTTGTGCGGGATGCGTGGGAGCTAATAAGAAGCAAAAATGGCTGTTTGTAGAAGAGGAGGGGGCGACGACCATTAGAATTGGGGGATCGTGTGAGTTTTAACGATAGAGTGAGGGGTGACCTGGAAGGGAGAGGGTGGAGCGGGGGTTGGCACGTAGGTGGGCAAGGATGGGGAATAATGGCTGGTGTGGGAGTGAGGGTGGTGGTGGGGCGGAGATGGAGACAAAAAAGGAGGGATTTTTTTATTTTTAATTGAGGTAAATATTTGTAAGAGATGGGGTGTGTGTGCAACTTAACATTTCAGTTTATATGGTCTATACTTTGTTAATTTACAAATTTACCTTCTATATTTTCACGTCTATATCAACTGTACCAACTAGACTATAATTGTTCAATGTGTATACGTGAAAATTACCACCATCATAGTCAGCAATTCTGTTAAGTACTTGACGAAAAATTAGTTTTGGTCATGTTTTCCCTTATTAAATATTAATATGAAGACATATGTGCGTAAAATGGAGTTGAGGGGCATATTTGCGTCCAATCCCCAAGTACGGAGATAAAAATATCATATTACCCAATTGCTGGTGATTTCGCGTGTAGAAGACGTGGGAGTTTATCTTTTTTAGTATTATTTTTGAACATTTTGAAAAAAACTACCCTCCCATTTCAAAACAAATGACTCTTTTCAAAAATACTTTGATCAAAAAGCAAATTTAAATATTTTTTTATCTTTCAATTCTAATTAAAATGTGTATTGAACTCAATTCATTTACGGTGAAAAGATTTATACCCGCTCAAAATGTCATTTGAGAACAATTCATTTGACATTTGACAGCCAACACTTGATTTGAAATAATAAAATATATTGTAGTATTTTTGTAGATGATTGTAACTTTTTTTTAATGATCGTAGATGATTATAAGCATTCTTTAATTCTATGGCTACTACAATTTAACATTATTATTGACTCATTTTAACACTATCATGTCATTCACATTTTAACACCGACACTTTTTTAAAGCAAAAAGCAGAAAACCCATGTGGTTACATTGTGCGGATGACCCCCATATTTTTATATTAGACACATAAACTTTTCGTGCTCTAGAAAATGTTGTAAATATCAATTTTATCATCCATACTAGTAATTAATATGATGCATGCTTAATTTTGAAGCGTGAAGTTATACTTCGACCAATAAATCTATATAATATGACAAGGGTAGATGCAACATTTGTATCATATTTAAAGCACATGGGGTTTATGTGTCTAATATAATAGTAGAGCACAATGGAAACCATAGAGGGGTTTTCTGCTATATGCTCCACTTTTTAATACATTCATTGAACACTTTTTAAAGCATACAGTGACACTTTTTAAACACATGTACTGATGATACGAAAATAACGATGGTTTCAAATTTTTTTTTTAACTTCTAGATCTTAAAATATTTTATTTTAAAGTTTTGAGAGAAAAAAAAAAGAGAGAGGAAGAGGAGAGAGAAAATGCGGACATAGCTGAAATTCCTTTACACACGTCCATGTCATTTAATTGAGTGGCACAAGCGTAATCAATATATATATATAAAAGCACAAGTGAATAAGAAACTTTGCTAAATAAGGCAATTTGGCGCCTAAATCTGAGTAATAAAAATAGAAACTGCAATTAAGACAGAAGATGATGAGTTAGAAACAATAATTTAATGATCTGCCCCTCTTCATAGTCCCAACGCCTTAGCCCTTTCATATTCAGAAATCAGAATCACTCTTCTTCTTCAACTCTCTCTCTCTTCCCATTCCCCACTTTCTTTCTCTACATCTCTCCAGGCGTTACTCCATCTTCCTCCAAAACATCGCCGTTCTCTTCTACGAACAACAATGTCATCGCCTCCTCCTCTCTCTTCTGCCATGGTTACTGCCTTCCCTCTCTCTTCTGCCTTCCATGGTCGTCGCCTCTCTCTCTTCTCTCTTCTGCAAGTTTCCAACAAGGTGATTGCTTTAAGAACCATGGCTTGGCCGTCCTCCGGTACGTTCCTCTCCACTTTATTCAATTGATGGTCTTTGATGATTGGGTAATTTTATTTGAAGTTTTTCCTCGATTTTGAGATATTGTGTTTATTTTTAGCTACAAAGATCTGTAATTTTTGTCATAACATTGTAAAAATACTGATGCTAGGGTTTTTTGGGAAAAGGGGCTAAGGAAAGAGAGATTCAATCGCTTTATGGGGGCATTAGCTACAAAGATCCGTAATTTTTGTCATAACATTGTAAAAATGAAGCCGTGATATTGTCATGGATCGTCAACTTAAAATTGAGTGGGAACTTAAATATAGTTTGACTTCTAGAACTTTACAATCACATATGTTAGCTACCATTTGACCCCTTTTCACTTCCTTTGAGTGGGAACTTAAAATTTATGTCACCCCCGAGCCTCACTCTACGTGTTCCTCTATTAGACTATATTTGATTCTCCCTTCTCCCAAAAATCTCTCAACTTTCGAGTTTATTAAACTTTATTAGGTTTCTGATTGGCAAAAGCTTTTATCAGTTCATAATATTTGGAATTATTGTCTTCTGCACTTTGGCTGCATATATCTTTAGGCGAAATTCTTTGTTCAGTTTGTTTTTCTATATTAACTTTTCTACTTGTCATGCGAGATATCCCTTGATTGTGCTCCATGTAGTGAGTCGCAAAGAATGACACGCAGATGCAATAATTGTCATTCTTCTTATTATGTTCAAAGCTTTGATCCTTCCATTAAGGTAACTGTTGTAACCAAATCAGAGTATAACACAATTTAAAGATCATAATCTGGTCAATTTTTATTGACATTTTTCTGTTTCTCACTGAAGCATATTTATCATGTGAGACGGCTTTGTGATGATTGTAATAAACTCAAACAACAAGATGCTTTACAAATTAATAAATGCTCGGAGAGTCCTGATGGAAGCAGTTCTCAGAAGTTCATGGAGGGGCTTCTTCCAACTGTGAACTCTGGCTGGTCTCAGGCACTTTTGTTTATTGATCGTTCTTCAATTTAATTTTCTCTTGATTTTTCAATATTTGTGGATCTTGGGTGTTTTGTTTCTCCTCTTCATTGTTCTTGTTCCAGGTAACGTGTCTGCCTATAATGTTATTGTTTGGTAATACTGTTGAAATTTCTATCTGCTCAATTTTATTATGAAATCTTGCAAATTAGACAGGCAGTGTTAAACTCCTAATCCTTGAAAGATTTGCCATCATTTATTTACACCCAACTTTGATATGATTAGGTACGCTTGTAGCTCTCCGATTTCCATAATTGCATTTAAGCACCCGGGCCCAAACTCTTCCAAACCTAAAGTATATGTTGTACTTATGTCGATCCAGTGCTATAAAGATGGACATGAATATTTTCTTGCATGCATTTCTTCTTGCATTTCAGTCCTTTTAATTTTCTTTTTGTTTCTCATGTTTTTTAAATATTATGTGAAGTCCGTAGGGAAAGACTTCAAGAGAAGATGAAGGTATGTTTACTTGTAGTTTTCAACACAAAAATGTTAGATACACTTCAATTGTAATGTTTTCCTGTTTCTAATTAGGAATTTAAAAGGAGAGGGAAATTAAGCTCATAACAGCTTCGAAAGACCGCCTTCATCCTTATGTCGAGGGCCAAACCGATGAGTTCGTAAATTGGGCCACATCGGAAGCTAGACGTCTTTCACTAGCAGGTAGAACATTTTCTTTCCCTCCAATATAAACTGTCTGGTGACCCCTGGTGGTAGGAATGTTAAAAGCTTAGGGAAGAAGAAAACAGAAACTTACGTTGACAAGTAAGATAACATTGCAATCTATTTGATGTCCCCTGCGATGTGCTTGATTCTTAATCATTTTCTTCATTTTTATCTAGGTTCAACTACGAGCACGGTTACGTGAAAAAATGCTTCCACGGTATGATGATCCAAGTTTGGAATGAGGTGAAGCTCGTATCATCCGTCATTTGTGTAGAAATTTATATGTTTGTTATACTCTGCGTCTCATATGATAATCGTCTTGCGGGGAGTTTCATTGGATGCTAGAGGGCGTTTCGATGGCGAAGCGAAAAGAAATTGGAGGAGGTAACCTATTATTTTGGATGTTGTTGTTTATGAATATCTTTGAACTTTTATTTTAGAAAAAATGATCTACAAGAGTCGATCTCTCTCCTTTTTTTAATCTCTTTCTACGAGAGGACCTAGCCGGTGTTAAAATTCTTCATGGACTTGACAAAGTAGTCGAAGGTCAGCAAGTAGCTTGTTTTAACACTACAAGATCGAGCATACTTGCAGATGGTGACATTAACCAAGGTGAAGTACTGCAGTTTTTTTTCCTTCTGTTTACCAGAAGCCAAAAGGGCCTGCTATCCGTCGTGTAGGTGGGCCATGTCATCATTCTTTACTCGCAATCCAAAGCCTGAATAGGATGAGAGTATGATTCTTTTCATTATCGAACGGGTATTCAAAATGAAAAAAAGTTTACTTGGATTAACATGCATGTGCTTGTGCTCAGGTTCTTGAATACCGTGGGGAGCAAAGACTGCTATGTGAGTTGACTCAACTTTTGAAATTCTTTGATCTTTTCAAAAGTCAGTGCACTTGGTACTGAGATTGGTGAAATTTTGATTTGCAGCCATTTAATGAAAGGCCGTGCATTAGATTATAATTATGAGTTAAAGCAATTTTGATATTAAAGACCAGTTCTCTCCAAGATTGGAAAATTAATCAAAAAACAGCATTTTTTGTAATAACTACTTAGTCTTGTCTTAAACTGGTCGTTAATCTCTGATCTCTTCCTTTTTACACCTTTCATTGGATGCTTCTATGATCAAGGTATTGAAATGTTTTTGACTTTGTTGCTTAAGACGGAGTAGTTATCAATTAAATGAAAAAAATGAGCAACAAGAGTCTGATCTCTGATGGATGTGTATTTACCCATCCAAATGATGCACTTTTAGGCTTTCTTTGTGTTCGATTCCCGAGTTTTATGTATATTTGATATGGTTTGTTAGTGTTTTAATGAGTACAGGGACTGAAGTGAAATTCTGGAAAATCTGGGACTAAACTGGCATTTGGAAGCTTTTGGACTAAATGGGAAATATTGGAAAATTCAAGGACCAAATTGGAATTATGGAATTTTTGGACGAATTTAATTTATAAAAATTCCTGGGATAAAATGAAAAATAAAAGTCTAAAGAGCGAAGTGCAGAAGAAGTCATTAAAGTGGTCAAAGTGCGACTGGAAGATAGCGGGACGAAACGAATACAATTTATACCAAATAAGGCCAAGGCATTGGCCGAGCTTTTGCAAGGTGTTGGCCGGCCACTGCTGGGGAAATGGGGCCAAGCTAATTGGGGCCTAGGCCACTTGGGGCCAATATGGCCAAGAACAGCCAAGGCGACAGGCGCTCGCGGCCTAAGGCGACCGCCAAGGAAGAATTAAGCACAAAAGTTACGGGCAACTTGGGCGACCGCGCTTCCAGCAGGGCGGCCGCGCTACGTCGGATTTCCAGCCTGTTTTCACGTATTTTACAAGGGCAGTCCGGGGATTTCTCACCTTGGTTGATTGATTTGCCCTAGCTTTATAATTTCACAGCAGCCATATTAGATATAGATATATATTCATATCACAGATCGGAGGAGAGATATCATAATCATATTATTAGAATTAGTTTTGTTTTATTATTTTTCTGTAACAATTTCGTGGAAGACGAAGATCAATTCCGAATTTCAGGTTTTATTATTTGTTAATTATGAGTAGCTAATTTATTAGATTTGTAGATTGTTTTGATCTTTACCGGATTTCTATGCAATTAATATTTTTAATTCTTTCTATTTAATTCCTTCTAGTTCATCAATAGATTTTAATTTATTGTTCTTAGATTTGAGACGTATGTTAAGATACGAACTCGTCTTTGAATATTTGGGGTATCGAATTAGCCATTAATTTGGAATTTTGATTCATAGACAACTATTGATTGAATAGCTTTAATAGAGGCCGTAATAGAAATCGATTAAAGTTAGGTTTTCATATTCTTGTGTTCTTAATTTATTCTTGGCCTATTGTGGAACCGTAATAGAATTCGCAATATTAAAAGAGTATTTGGGATTGTAATCCGGCCACCTAACCGTGTCGATCCTAGCAAAAGTGAATGAACCCTAGAAGTTGAGTTAATGTTTCTTAAGTAAAATTCTGCATAGAATGATGGTATAGTGAAATCCAATCTACGAATCTCTCGCTCATAATCTTGTTTTCTAGTTTAGTTAGTTTCGTTATTTAGTTTATGCTTTTAGTCTCATATCAAATCAATATAAACCGTTGGTTACTTATTCATTGCTTCCGCTTTACTTGTTTACCAACGAGTCTCGTGGATTCGACCCTGCAGTGCATCTTGCTACACCGGTAGTGAGTACACTTGCTCGGTTTTTATTACAAGAGGGAGTTTTCCTCCATCAAGTTTTTGGCGCCGTTGCTGGGGACTTGTTGCAAGTAAACAAGTAGGTTAGGTAGTGAATGCAAGGTCGTCGTTCTTTGAAGCCTACATTGGTGCCATTGGACGACAACATAAATAGACTTGAGGAAGAATTTGAGGCGATCCCTCTTTAATCCCCTCTTCTCGATTCGGACACCGAATCAACCCTCCACCACCGAGGTAGAGGAAGAGAAAGCCGAGATGGCGGTACCACGGCACAAACTATGAATGATTTCACTCGAGACCTAGGGTAGACACATCTACCTCTTGCATAGTCTTTGTCCGATGCGACCAAAAATTTAGAGGTCAAAGGACAATACTTTGCCATGTTGCCAAGCTTTCACGGATTGCCTGGTGAGGATGCACTCACGTTCCTTAAAGAATATATTATTGTTGTTGCTCAATTTTTGTTAAGACAGGAGTAGGCGAGGAGCAAATTAGACTAAAGTGTTTTCCTTACACTCTTAAGGGAGTGGCTAAAACATGGTTCTTGATGCTTGCGCAGCGGCATTAGTACTTGGGTAGAATTGCAAGATGTGTTCCTTAAAAGATATTACCCACATCATCTTTTGGCTAGTTTTAGACGAGAAATTGATGACATTTTCCCAAGATGTGGGGAGCCCTTTCATGAGGCATGGGAAAGATTCAATACAATGTTAATACAATGTCCCCAACACAATTTTACACTACCCTCACCGAACCAAGCCTTTTATGATGGCTTGAATGACAATGGTCAATCAATGGTTGACAATCTGCTTTGGAGGCTCGATAGGAGCCAAGACCCCGGAAGAAACTAAAGCTTTATTTGAGATGTTGAGTGCTAATTCTCAACAAAAGAGTTCGAGGGGTAGAACTAGGGAGTACTTGAATTGAATGCTAGTGATAATATTTCAAAGCGGATTGCACTTTTAAATAATAAATTGGATAAATTATTTGCTTGTGGCACTTCCGCTTTGGTGCCAATGTTATGCGATTATTGTACAAATTGTGGTTTATCATCTCATGTGACTAATATGTGTCCAAGTGCAGCAAATTTCTTGTATAATCTGAACAGGCACATGCTTTCAATGGATATGCACCAAGGCCACCACCCCAAGGCAACCAATATGGCAACTACAATCCGTGGGGTGGCTATCATAATCAGCAAGTGAAACCTCTTCATGTGC
Organism: Adenophora triphylla var. japonica; assembly: GCA_022495995.1. NCBI lineage: Eukaryota > Viridiplantae > Streptophyta > Magnoliopsida > Asterales > Campanulaceae > Adenophora > Adenophora triphylla. The sequence continues at coordinate 211,480 of JAFEMH010002657.1, read as the reverse complement.
CACCACACGGACAACATGATAAAGAGCCTTGGGAGCCGGATCCAGCGGTTAAGGATGGAGATGCATCAAAGCAACGAAATACGAATCTTTGCGTTTGAAAAGATGGGCACACAAGTAGAGCAACTTGTGAAGGTTGCCCAAGAGTTGATGAAAGAGAAGAACCCACCCGAGCAAGCAAAGTCAATCACAACAGTGTGGGATGAAAGTGAGGAAATTGAGGAGGTATTTCTATCTTCTCTTGATAATATTGATTGTTTTGATAATAATAATGATGTTAAGGAGAAAGAAAAAGTTAATCATGTTCAAAAAGACCCCGGGTGTTTCACTATCCCAATTTCAGTAAGGGGTCAAAATTTTAAAGGTTTGTTAGATCTTGGGGCAAGTGTCAATGTGATGCCCTTTCATGTTTTTAGAAGTTTGGGGGCATGTGAGTTGAAACCACCCATGAGAGACTTGCAATTGGCGGATCTCTCAATTAAAAGACCTTTAGGGGTTCTTGAAGGGGTGTTGGTTAAAATTGATAAAATCATTATCCCCATTGACTTTTATGTGATGTGTATGGAGGGATCAAGTGAGGAGCAATTGAAAACTCCCATTCTGCTTGGGAGGCCATTTATGTTTGACACTAAGGCCACCATTGATGTGTGTCAAGGGGTGGTGTCCTTGAGAGGCATGGGGGAAGAATGCAAGTTTGTTATGTCTAAAAATGATAAGAAAATCTCCCCCAAAGATGATTTTGTAGGAGCCATAACTGATGTTCCAATTGTCAAATATGATGTGAATGGATGTGAGAAAAGTGGGGATAATGCGGACGTTTGTCCCGTGGCTAGTAACATTAAGGCCGACCAATACTCTAGGAGTAACGGGCCGTATCACACCCCACACGACTCCCATAAAGAGTCGATTCCATCACATCTACCACAAGGGCCTTCAAAACATAAAGTTAGTGAGGAGAGTTTATCTGATTCTATATTTGCTACTATTTTTGTGCATGATAACTCTCTTGATCTTGGTTGTGAGAATGGTGTTCTGCAGGTTGCAGAAAAGGTTAAGTTTGGGGGTGGAAACCCCAATAAAAAGAAAAGAAAAAGGGGTAAGCACAAGCGTAAAGTTTCAAAAATAAATGTGGCTTTACCCCTACTTGTTGACAATGGAGTGCTGAAATGGAAAGAGAAGGGCGTTTGTGCCCGTGAGGAAAGGAGATGGTCCAAAGGCCGCAAAGCAAAGGCCAAGTAAGCTTGGGACCATAGTCGGGCTAACGACTTTAAACAAATGCGCTGCTTGGGAGGCAACCCAATGAGGTATGTTTTATTTTTTATGTTAATTACTGTTTTGTAGTGTCTTGCCATCTTTCAAACTCAAGGCACGCTTTTGTTCTCTTTGCTATGAGGACATAGCATGTTTTGAGTTTGGGGGTGGGCAACTCTCCGAGTTTGTGGGTTTATAGGGGAGTGTATATAGTGTCACCCTCTAAAAAAATAGAAAAATTTAAAAATTTTGTTCTTTTCATAGTTGGGATGTTGTCCAAAGTCTGTGATGATTAGAGTGTGCTTTAATTTTAAAATCACATGTGCTATTATTAGTGTGGTGATTGGGATTGCATTGAAACATTTAAATTATGATTGCACCACCTCTCACTTCCGTATCATATTCTTGGTCATTGTCATCAACTTAGGTGCCTTTTATGGGATCACTTTGTGTATTCTCGGGGTCCCTAGAACATGTTTGCATGATTGTCAATAACACGTCAATAGGTTACTTGGTATATATGGCTATTTTTTGAATCCCTTTTTGTGTGCCTTAAACTTTCTAGTCACTAAAAATTTTCCGCTAGAACCCCTTTTGAGCTTGAAAAAGAATGGAATCTCTCACAAAGTGGGAGGTTATCTTAGACCACCATTCGCCTTCTTTTGTACCCTCATTGTCCTACCCTTTTAACCTATACACAAATTTAATTTTTCTCACCTTTTCAAGAAAGTGAAACTAGGGAATGAATTGGGAATTGTGGGTGAATTTTGGAAAATCAAGGGTGAAGTGGAAAGTGGTCACGAAAATAAAGAAAGGGTCATGTTATGTAATGAAAAGAGGGGCTTGATAAAAAAAAAAAAATATTGAATGCACATTCTTCGTGATGTAATTGTGCAAAGCAAAAAAAAAAAAAAAAAAAAAAAAAAAAAAAAATTGAAAAAAATCGAGCCCTCTCTAATGTCAAAGTGAAAATTATGTTTCAAGGTGACCAAAGAAAGTAATGGAATGTGACCAACCCCATGTTGATGTATGAAAAAGTTTTAGTTTGTGGGTTGGCACATTGGGAAGTAATAAGGGTGAGTGGAGGATGTATTGTTACAAGAAGACTTTCTAGTTTCACTTTCTTATGTTCGTATGTCCTTACCTTCATTTGTAACCATGAACCTAGCCCTGCGATCTTTCGCACATAACTTTTAAGCCATATTATTCTTTCAATGTCGAGTAACCGGGTTGACAATCGTGTAAATATGCATATGAGTGTCCTTTTTGAGTTGTACTGTCTATGACATATTGATTTAGAGCATCACTTAGTGAATCCATAAATAATCTTAGGTTGTTGACAGTGACCTCCCATAATTCATTCATCATTCAGGCCGCGGTGGAAAATTGTGAGTTTTATGCTTCAATGTGATTGTAATCCCATTACTGTGGTGGCACTTGTTGATTATGAGTGTTGGTAAGGATCTGAGACTTGTATGGCCAATGACTCATCTGTGATAGAACATCCCAAAAATAATTATTTTGTTTTAATATTTTATTTAGAGTAGTTTTATTTTACTTCTTTTAGTTTTGTTTTACTCGGGACGAGCAAAAGGTTAGTTTGTGGGTGTTTGATGGATGTGTATTTACCCATCCAAATGATGCACTTTTAGGCTTTCTTTGTGTTCGATTCCCGAGTTTTATGTATATTTGATATGGTTTGTTAGTGTTTTAATGAGTACAGGGACTGAAGTGAAATTCTGGAAAATCTGGGACTAAACTGGCATTTGGAAGCTTTTGGACTAAATGGGAAATATTGGAAAATTCAAGGACCAAATTGGAATTATGGAATTTTTGGACGAATTTAATTTATAAAAATTCCTGGGATAAAATGAAAAATAAAAGTCTAAAGAGCGAAGTGCAGAAGAAGTCATTAAAGTGGTCAAAGTGCGACTGGAAGATAGCGGGACGAAACGAATACAATTTATACCAAATAAGGCCAAGGCATTGGCCGAGCTTTTGCAAGGTGTTGGCCGGCCACTGCTGGGGAAATGGGGCCAAGCTAATTGGGGCCTAGGCCACTTGGGGCCAATATGGCCAAGAATGACGGCGACAGCGGCCACAAGGCGACCGCGCTTGAAGGAAGAATTAAGCACAAAAGTTACGGGCAACTTGGGCGACCGCGCTTCCAGCAGGGCGGCCGCGCTACGTCGGATTTCCAGCCTGTTTTCACGTATTTTACAAGGGCAGTCCGGGGATTTCTCACCTTGGTTGATTGATTTGCCCTAGCTTTATAATTTCACAGCAGCCATATTAGATATAGATATATATTCATATCACAGAACGGAGGAGAGATATCATAATCATATTATTAGAATTAGTTTGTTTTATTATTTTTCTGTAACAATTTCGTGGAAGACGAAGATCAATTCCGAATTTCAGGTTTTATTATTTGTTAATTATGAGTAGCTAATTTATTAGATTTGTAGATTGTTTTAACCTTTACCGGATTTCTATGCAATTAATATTTTAATTCTTTCTATTTAATTCCTTCTAGTTCATCAATAGATTTTAATTTATTGTTCTTAGATTTGAGACGTATGTTAAGATACGAACTCGTCTTTGAATATTTGGGGTATCGAATTCGCCATTAATTTGGGATTTTGATCCATAGACAACTATTGATTGAATAGCTTTAATAGAGGCCGTAATAGAAATCGATTAAAGTTAGGTTTTCATATTCTTGTGTTCTTAATTTATTCTTGGCCTATTGTGGAGCCGTAATAGAATTCGCAATATTAAAAGAGTATTTGGGATTGTAATCCGGCCACCTAACCGTGTCGATCCTAGCAAAAGTGAATGAACCCTAGAAGTTGAGTTAATGTTTCTTAAGTAAAATTCTGCATAGAATGATGGTATAGTGAAATCCAATCTACGAATCTCTGCTCATAATCTGTTTTCTAGTTTAGTTAGTTTCTGTTATTTAGTTTATGCTTTTAGTCTCATATCAAATCAATATAAACTGTGGTTACTTATTCACTGCTTCCGCTTTACTTGTTTACCAACGAGTCTCTGTGGATTCGACCCCTGCAATTGCATACTGCTACACCGGTAGTGAGTACACTTGCTCGGTTTTTATTACAAGAGGGAGTTTTCCTCCATCAATCTCTTCCTTTTTTTTTAATCTCTTTCTACAGAGGACCTAGCCGGTGTTAAAATTCTTCATGGACTTGACAAAGTAGTCGAAGGCTGTGCAGTTGTTTTAACACTACAAGATCAGAGCATACTTGCAGATGGTGACATTAACCAAGGTGAAGTACTGCAGTTTTTTTTCTATTTCCATTTGCCCAGTGCGTTCCTGTTTGTCCATTTGATCTGGAGTTCTTCTCGACGCAGATTCCCTAATATATGTTACATGTGTAAACCAGAGGTCGACATGCTTGAAAATGTGGAGATTGGTGAAGCGTGGAAGCGGAGACCGATGCTTATGGTGCGGCGAAGAAGAAAACAGAAACTTACGTTGACAAGTAAGATAACATTGCAATCTATTTGATGTCCCTGCGATGTGCTTGATTCTTATTCATTTTCTTCATTTTTAGAACAAATTATGCTTTGTTACCAGCTCCGGAGAAGGATAGATGGTGTCTCCACTAAAAATCAATTTGAAGATGTGAATTGGTCTGCCACAATTGTTTTAGTAGTATATGTATTTTTGAAGCAATATTTTATCCTTCGAGCAATACAATTTATTTATTTGAGGATTGCTTTATTCAATATTCTTTTGTCCCAGTAAGAGCCCTCCTTTTCGTTTTTAATCTTTCCGAAATAAGCATTATCCCTTTGCAATCTAACTTGATAGCTACTTCGCTTTCATGCAACCACTAAAAGAATGGATGTTTATCGACAAGGATGGTGCACAAGTTGGACCAATGGAGAACGATGCTATTAGAAGATTCTGGTCAAAGAAACCTATAGATTGGACAACAAAGTGTTGGGCCTCTGGTATGCTAGACCAGAAAAGATTGCGAGATATTCGCAAGCTTTGATGGGCACTGTCACCGAGGGTTCCTGTCCTCACTCCTCAACCATTATTGGATATATCTAATGGTACGATAACCTTTATGATAACCTTTATGAGCTTTTACATTTTATTTTAAATATTTCATTGATAAACTTGAGATGGTTATTTATTCATGAAATATTCTTGAGATAAGCAATAAAAGAAAACTTTATCAATTTCCATCATGAAACAACAAATGTTGTTTTCAAAGAAAATTTTCAAAATTTGTAGTTGTTATTGTTAATTCCATTTTGAATATTTTTAATGACATTGTTAGCAACTTTTTTTATTTCGTTTTCGTTATTTCGTTTTCGTTATATTCAGAAGTGGGGCAAAAATTTTATAACATTGCCCAAGTTGAAGGCTTTACATCAGAGAAAGAATACACATGAAGGAAATCAACAACAACCACTTCAACGTCCAAAAGTTAGAAGGTCTGCAAGAATTCAATGGAATCAATGGATATCACCTAAGAAGATTGACACAAGCATCATAGATTTGACAGAAGACTAATTTCACCAACTGTTGTCTTTTGGTTGTAAAAAACTTAACTTTGGATATTTTGGTTGTAAAAAACTTAACTTTGGTTTTTTGTGTGTTGGTGATGCCATATTATGACAATTTAAGTGGCATGGATATCATTTGATATGTCTTTTGGTAGTTTGGACATATGTATGCACATTTGAGATTATGGTGCTCACTTTTGGTAGATTGGATCAATGGTTATGAAAATTGATTCACCAATGGTGGTTTACTTATATATTCATTCATAGCAAAATTACATGTAAGTTCATTAAAATATGAACTTTTTTGGTTGGGTTACTTTATGAAAAAAAGCGTTTTGTCGTGCGTTTTAACGCACGGGTGGCATACTAGTTTTCATCAATTTATCAAGGACACGCGTATCTATCAATAACTATATGACCTGGTGGTCAATTTGCAAAATATGCGTCCTTAGAAATCGTTTTTGTTATGGTGAGGGATGATTTGATAATTGCCCCTTCATTAAAAACTAGTTAAAAAAAAAAAGTGCACTTTTACCCCTAAAACTTGTCCAACTTTTAATGTTCATCAAATATCAATTATATCAGCTTTTTCTTTAACTAATTAAATATTAGACAAAAATGTATCAAAAATTACTCAGTGTTGATTAATCATTAAACTATATTTTGTATTCTTAGCATCAAACTATTAGCAGACCCTTGAATGTGATTAAACAGCTTCACCTACTTGTCTAAAATATCAACGACCCTCCAAGCTATTTCATACTATTATAGAAAATGGTTTGGGTTCAGTTAATAAGGTTAGGCCAATAGCTAAGGATGGGCCGAGCCTGCTGAGTCCAAGTTCTATGAAGGGGCTCACAACGTTAATGCGGCATGGGTAATTGAGGCGGCATAGGGTGATCATGCGACATAGGTAAGATGGTGTGTGAGAGTACGACTGAGTAAGAAATAATGTTACGCAAGAAACATGTTGTGCCTGTCGACAATTTGTTGTGATAGGACATAGAGTGGGGAGCCCGCCTTCTGTGAGGTGCATAGTTTATGGCGACCCGATGAATGTCGTTTTTCCCCTTGGTAGTCGCCTGGGCGACATGTATAGTTGGGCGTTTCTGGGCGTCATTCCGGTTGGCGCATGCGTGTTCTACCCTCGCCGCATGAACTGGATAGTTGGCGTGCAAGGTGAATAGTGTTTTTCTACTAACTTTGGAGTTGGTTGAAGACCCATGGTGGATGATTGACAAGTGTCCTCCCCATGTGCAAGGCACATGAGGGCTTGGGAGTATAAATAGAGGAATAGTGGCATTTGCATGGGTATGTTCTCTCTCTCTACTCTCTAAGCTTTCTCTCTCTATAGCTTCCATTGTTGTTATCAAATTTGTGAGCTAGTAATCTTACTCTAATGTCGGAGGGGTTTTGCCGGAGCCATCTCCGACCTAGTTTACGTACTTGCATGTGTGTAGGTGACCTAGCGAAGGAGAAGACGGCCAGAATGTCCTTGTTTCAGTTCCTGTGCAACCATTAATTTTGGATGGCAGCATCACTATTGATATTGATGGCCTTAAAAGACTTTATGCATTGCATGCATATGAAATCATACACAAAAAGATTGGAGCAATTTATCAATAATCATTAAATTAAACCTAGATTAATGACGATAGTTTTAACGGACACCCATTAATTTTCTAACGAGCATATCATGTGATGTGACCACCAACACAACACTTTTCCTAGCCGCGTACCCACCGCATACCAGACGCCGGATGGTGATAATGGTTATGCCCATGGTGGCGATGTGGTGGTGTTGGTTCTGCTTATACGTATAGTTATGGTGTTTGCAACATGGTGGCAGTGTGGTTTCACTCAGTCAGATGTAGCTCCCTTCTTTTTGGGTGTGAAGCGGTGTCAAACCAAAATACCCAACAAGCATTAGCTCTCCCGAAAAAGGAGGTAATCCAGCCACACCTTCCAGTACATCTACCTTGTTACGACTTCACTCCAGTCACTAGCCCCGCCTTCGGCATCCCCCTCCTTGCGGTTAAGGTAACGATTTCTAGAACGGCCAGCTTCCCTAGTGTGTACGGGCGGCACTACAAGAAAACAGGGCAACTGAAACGAAATTTTGCAGCGAGTGAAATCGGTTTGAACGGGGCAAGCGAAACGGGATTTTAAAACCGAATTGAAATCAATTTGAGTAAAAAGTGCTATTGAAAATTGACGTGCACAATTAATATTGCAACTCATATTTCAATGGAAAACCATTTTGTCACTTCATGTTTCGGGATTGCAACGGTTTTTGAAACAGATGCACTTCTGTTTCAATTTTCTGTTTCAATTTTAGTTGCATTTTGCAACTGAATTGAAATCAATTTCAGAGTAAAAAGTGGTAAATTCTATATACAAGGCACCTTACATACAAGGCACCAATAATCCCCAAACTACCCTTCGTCTGTCGTGCTCGAAAGGACGACAAGAAGCCTTCATGTCGTGTACTTTTACACGACATAAACTAATTGGGTTAAATAATTGGTCGTATGAAATTATACGAAATTTAAATTTACTCTGTCATTAATTTCGTACACAACAACACGATATCATGTACTAAAATCGTGTATATCCATACGACATATCATAATGAAGGTGTTCTTCGATGATTTGCGACACGATGTTAATGATACACATATTCTATGTTATATTATTGAATTGTGTTGTTAATTGAGCAAAATTTATACACTTATACATGACAAGGAACAAACGTCATATTGGATCATACAATATCATATAACCTATCACATTTAAGTGATACCACTTTATTTATTTGGAGGAAACTCATGTAGATGAAAAACACTTTAAATGTCATTTAGAATGTAGAAAAAAATTAAAAAAAAATAAACGAGGTAGCCGTATACCATTTTTGGCAAGATCGGGACACGTAAAACCCTAAAAACCCTAAATAATGACAAATATTTGTAATTCAATCTCCATTTGGATTTTGAGGAAAGTGATGTAGATGAAAAACACTTTAAATGTCATCTAGAATGTAGAAAAAAATTAAAAAAAATAAACGAGGTAGCCGTATACCATTTTTGGCAAGATCGGGACACGTAAAACCCTAAAAACCCTAAATAATGGCAAATATTTGTAACTAAATCTCCATTTGGATTTTGAGGAAAGTGATGTAGATGAAAAACACTTTAAATGTCATCTAGAATGTAGAAAAAAATTAAAAAAAATAAACGAGGTAGCCGTATACCATTTTTGGCAAGATCGGGACACGTAAAACCCTAAAAACCCTAAATAATGGCAAATATTTGTAACTCAATCTCCATTTGGATTTTGAGGAAAGTGATGTAGATGAAAAACACTTTAAATGTCATCTAGAATGTAGAAAAAAATTAAAAAAAAATAAACGAGGTAGCCGTATACCATTTTTGGCAAGATCGGGACACGTAAAATCCTAAAAACCCTAAATAATGGCAAATATTTGTAACTCAATCTCCATTTGGATTTTGAGGAAAGTGATGTAGATGAAAAACACTTTAAATGTCATCTAGAATGTAGAAAAAAATTAAAAAAAAATAAACGAGGTAGCCGTATACCATTTTTGGCAAGATCGGGACACGTAAAACCACTAAAAACCACTAAATAATGGCAAATATTTGTAACTCAATCTCCATTTGGATTTTGAGGAAAGTGATGTAGATGAAAAACACTTTAAATGTCATCTAGAATGTAGAAAAAAATTAAAAAAAAATAAACGAGGTAGCCGTATACCATTTTTGGCAAGATCGGGACACGTAAAACCCTAAAAACCCTAAATAATGGCAAATATTTGTAACTCAATCTCCATTTGGATTTTGAGGAAAGTGATGTAGATGAAAAACACTTTAAATGTCATCTAGAATGTAGAAAAAAATTAAAAAAAAATAAACGAGGTAGCCGTATACCATTTTTGGCAAGATCGGGACACGTAAAACCCTAAAAACCCTAAATAATGGCAAATATTTGTAACTAAATCTCCATTTGGATTTTTGAGGAAAGTGATGTAGATGAAAAACACTTTAAATGTCATCTAGAATGTAGAAAAAAATTAAAAAAAAATAAACGAGGTAGCCGTATACCATTTTTGGCAAGATCGGGACACGTAAAACCACTAAAAACCCTAAATAATGGCAAATATTTGTAACTCAATCTCCATTTGGATTTTGAGGAAAGTGATGTAGATGAAAAACACTTTAAATGTCATCTAGAATGTAGAAAAAAATTAAAAAAAAATAAACGAGGTAGCCGTATACCATTTTTGGCAAGATCGGGACACGTAAAACCCTAAAAACCCTAAATAATGGCAAATATTTGTAACTTAATCTCCATTTGGATTTTGAGGAAAGTGATGTAGATGAAAAACACTTTAAATGTCATCTAGAATGTAGAAAAAAATAAAAAATAAATAAACGAGGTAGCCGTATACCATTTTTTATTTTATTATATGGTGTGTCGTGTCTAAATACACGATATTGATCTGTGATATTTCGTATGAACAATACACGAAAGTAATCAAGGTGTATCTCGTGTATTGTTCATACGATATAATTACCAGAAAGAAATACTATATCGTGTTTGTATACACGATATGTACCATGTATCTCGGGTATATACACACGAGATACACCCTGAAGCCCTACATAAAATACGATATTCACGCGACAGCGGCCCCAGCGAGAGAAAAACACCGTTCTGCTGTACGTACACCCATGCAGCTGTGACACCATTGTCCAAGAACACCCATAAATTTATACCCATTATTTTCATTAATTCTCATATCATCTAACACCATAGTATGGATTCTCCACACTGGACCTGATTTTGAAGTTGTGTTGAATGAGCTGCGAACGCAGCCTGGACATGTAAAGAGAAGGTTATTTCAAGCGATAAATGAAGGGTTACATCCACAAACCGGAGATGCTTGAGTCGGATCATATTTCAAAGGCAAATAAACCCCGGACCACCGGTTGTAAATCTTGTCGGATTGGGAGCGTGCGAAGCCAGACATTTTGGAGTCCCATTACACCACCCTCCACTAGCGGCGAGTCTAGATCTTCATTTATTGCATCGGCCCAATCGGGTTTGATGTCGAGATCGACTTCAAACACTACACCATCTAGCCCTACCACTCCTACATCTCTTCCACCACTAGCCGCTTGGTCGTGGGAGAGGTCGAGTCGAGTCGGGGACGGGGGACGGGGACGGGGACGGGGGGCGGGGTCGTGGAAATGGACAAGTCGATGATATACGTACTTACGTCCATAGGATGTTGCTTACCCCTCTCATTGTCCCATTTATTGATGGCTTCACGAGATGTGATGGGTGATGGAAATTGTGGATATAGACGTGCTTGGCAGCGCAAATATACGGAACGAGAGGAGATGTGGCAAAGAGTGCGCTCAGATTGTGCCAAGGAGGCTGCTTCGTCGCCGCGAGCTTTATGAGAGAGTTATGCCTTGGCGAGATATGGACGAGCTCTATAGTCGCATTACTCACTATGCCTCCCCTTGTACGGAATATTATTGGTTGATACTCCCGGAGATAGGGCACATCATAGCCACGGTGTATAATGTGGTGTTTGTCTCGCGCTCATGAGCCGGCTTCACGTGCCTACCGGTGAGCGTACGCGAGAGCAGGACCACCACGCGAGACACACTTGTGTTGGGACATGTGGGAAACCATTTTATATTGGTATGATACTTTAATTCGTTATATTTAACTATCTTATTTAAATTTGTTACATTTAACTATATTTTCTTAATTTGTTATATTTGACTATTTTATTACTTTTGCATTTGCACATGTCGGATAGTGATTACCGATACCATCGGTAGCACTATATTGGGGAGCAACGTGATCAGCGCAAGTAACGATCATGCCATACGGAACTCGGATAGAAACATTCAACCGACTCTCGATTATGGCGAACGAAGCACGAATTGCGAAAATAGGCCATAGTTTATGTGTATAGCGTATTGATTATTTTTGTATGAAGTTTTGGAATATGTTTGGAATATGTTTGGGATATGTTCATTTTGGTTGTTTATGTTTTGGAATATGTTTGGGATATGTTCATTTTGGTTTGTAAATATTGTTGGTATTTGTTTCGGTTGTGTTTCGGGAGATGTTGCTCTCGGACTACCATATCGTGTGCTTATACACGATATGTCATATATAACTTCGTATATATATACACGACTTATTTCATTTTTGTCGTATGAAAATTACACGAAATACACTAACTACCCAGTAATGTATCTCGTGTGTGTTTATACGAGATAAAAGAAAACATGTCGTGTGTATATATACGAGATAGTAAAATCATTTCGTGTATAAGCACACGAAATGTCATTGAGAGCAACAAGCTGAAACACAAACTGAAACAAATACCAACAATATTTACAAACCAAAATGAACATATCCCAAACATATTCCAAAACATAAACAACCAAAATGAACATATCCCAAACATATTCCAAACATATTCCATAAACAAACATTGTATCCAAAATTTACATATCTCAAACATATTCCAAAAACAAACATTGTATCCAAAATTTACATATTCTCAAACATATTCCAAAACAAACATTGTATCCAAAATTTACAAACCAACATAAACAACCAAAATGAACATAATCATGAAGCGTCTCCGTCGGCTCGATGGCCCGTCTAATCTTATCTTTGACATCCGCAGATAAACTGTCATCCGTGAGCAGTGAAACTAGTATGCCTCGTGCCTCTACAACCACTAGGCGGTGGTGGAACGTTAACTAGGGCATCATGATTCGGATTAGTAATCCGAACATGAGTCCTAGCCAGAACCATTGCATATACGTGGAAATAATAGGATCGAGATGTGCTCACGGACGGGCCCCGTCTACGCGATGGATCGAAACCCCCCAAGCCGTCCTCTAACCAATCCTCCCATACGTCATCACGCCCTCCATAGGACTTCTTGTACCCCTTTTGACTGCTATCAATGAACAATTTTGGGGGAGCAAGATATGGGGTCTCTGGGGATTTTCTGTTGGATCCCGAGGCGGCGTGTAACACGGTCGAGCAAATACGCCTCCGTGATATCTGGAAGCGTATAACCCCACGAAAGTATGAGACCGGTAAAAGCGCCTGCGGGGTGGTGCCGTAGGGAGTCCAACAAACCTAAAAATGAATTTGTTAGACAAAGTCAACGAAATAATAATTTGTAAAACTTTAAATATAACTAACTCACCCTATCAGCCGTCATCGTGTCCGGGGTATGCGAAACTTCAATAGATGGGGCATATCCCTACCAGCCCGTATCGATGCGTACCCGTCTACGAGCCCTCAGGTGGCCCTCCGTCCATAACGGGTCAATCTCTCTCCGGAAAACCGGAAAGTGCTCGTATATCCGGGCTGCAAATGTATGAAATAAATAAGTTAACAATGTTATAACCGTAAATGCATGTTGTAATTATTAAATGATTGTTAAATATTACCTCAAAAGACTCAAACAACCGCCCGATACCTTGCGCATCAGGTATCTAGATGCCTTCCCAAACTCCGGTATAGATATGCCAACCCAGTGTCCCCGCGGGATAGAGCCCCGCTCTGTCAATATCCACGCACAATGAAAGGTAGTCGAGAGGGCATCTTATCACGAGTCTTGTCCACGAACGGCGTGGAGCCCGGGAGGAACATGATGTACGTAGCGGCGCGCTCATCGTCGATCATGTCGGAAGGGGACTCAAAGGAACGGCGGAGGCCATCTAAAGAGTAGGTCGTCCCCTTCCAGGCATGTCTCAGGCGTGCCACGATAGCGGCTACGTCGGGCTGCTGGATCCGCCTTCCCAGCGGGGCCACCTGAGCAGTGATGCCTACAAATTGAAAATGAAATAATTAATAAAATTGATAAAATTTATGAAATTTATAAAAAATAGACAACAAACAAGAATATACCTAGGATATGAGTGACGTCATGCATAGTGATCGTCATCTCGCCCACGGCATGTGGAAGGTATTAGTCTCGGGAGACCGCAGTTCCTGGCGCGTTAGGAGCGCCATGCTAGGCGGCGAATGGTAGCATCATGTAGAAAATGGAGGTGGTACCCTCAACCACGAGCCCACCAAGCTCTATCATCCTCAGGTAAGAAGCGTGGGAGAACACATTGATTCCAAACAAAAAATTATAATTAATACTCCCTCTGTTTCAAGATTCGGATGACATTTCGTATGTCAATACCCGAAATGTTGGTGACATTTCGTATTTGTTCATACGAATGGTCACAACATTTCGGGTATTGGCATACGAAATGTAAAGCGATGAATCGGTTTACATTTCGTATGCTGATACCCGAAATGTTGGAGACCATTCGTATGAACAAATACGAAATGTCACGAACATTTCGAGTATATTATACGAAATGTCATCTGAATCTTGATAATGTTTTGCAAATGGCTATTTAATAAAAAAAATCATATACTTACTTATCTAAAATCTGTTTGCCTTGTTTGGCGCTTCAACACCGAGCTCACGAGTGGCGTTCTCCCATATCTTACGGGCTCGATGATGACCAAACCCGTGCAACAAGTGAACCTCCTCCGGGCCGCCACCGGGGTTACTCTTCATTGCCGCTCGTCATCCTTGGCCCCTTTCCCCTTTACGCCGTGCCTCCGCCTCTTGCGAGGCCTCGCGGATACGCTCTCCTCCGCCTCCTCCTCCGCCTCCACCTCCGCCTCCTCCTCCTCCTCGCACTAGATAAATGTGCCTCCTCTGCACGAGATGCACCTCGGGACGAGTACGTGAAGATGAATCCTCACTAGAATAACTACTCTCACTACTATCACTCTCCTCAACCACATCAGGCTCGGCAATCACGACATTCTTGTCGTTCTTCTTTGGACCGTTTTTCAACCTTACTGCTTGTTGCCTCCTCGGCCTTCCTCTTTCTATTAGAGGCGAGTCGCGGCGGAGTTTACGTACCTACTGAAAAATTAAATAAGAGACGGTTAATATTCAAGAACCGGTTTACATTTCGTATGACAATACCCGAAATGTTTGTTACCATTCGTATATGTTCAATGCAATTGTCACTAACATTTCGGGTATTGGCATACGAAATGTAAACTGATGAATCAGTTTATATTTCGTATGCCAATACCCGAAATGTTGGTGACCATTCGTATGAACATATACGAATAGTAACAAACATTTCGGGTATTGTCATCTGAAAATGTAAACCGATGAATCAGTTTACATTTCGTATGCCAATACCCGATATGTTGGTAACCATTCGTATATGTTCATACGAAACGCACGTCGACAACTTCAAATTTTAGGCACACAAATTCGTATCCGATTCAAACAAAAAACCCAAATTAATGTTACGAAATCGCAATTAGAACCATTTAGGATACGTTTAAACAGCATTAAGCATTATATAATCCATTTTAGGCATACATTTGTTGTAGGGTTTTCAAATTGAAATTTTAGGTTAAAATTAATTACTTTCTTTGGAGCGGCGGAAGAGGCGGACTTTCCACCGGTAGGGAGGTTTGTCTTCATCGTCGGCGGTGGTGGTGGCGTCGTTCGTCGAGTGAGAGAGAGAAGAGAGACCGTTTGTTTTTCTTAGGTTTTGGTTTTGAGAGCGAGAGAGAGAATAGAACAGGGACGGACGGTGTTTGAAATGGAGAGGGAGGGGAAGAATTTTTTTTTTTAAAAGTATTTATATGGGGGCATTTTAGTAATTTCATCGTGCCTTGTAAAAATGCTGCCTTGTATATAGTAGTACCCGTAAAAAGTGCTCATTGAAAATTGGCGTGCACAATTAATTTTGCAACTCATATTGCAATGGAAAACCATTTTGTCGCTTCATGTTTCGGGATTGCAACGGTTTACTGAGATGAACTTCTGTTTCAATTTTCTGTTTCAATTTCAGTTGCATTTTGCAACTGAATTGAAATCAGTTCCAGAGTAATAGCCCGTCGTGCGAGCCTCCTGGAAGTCGGGGGCCCGCACGTAGCTTCTTTCCACAATTATCGGGCGCTCTACCCAGCCGAACTAATAGCCCGTCGTGCGAGCCCCCCCCCCAGGGGGCTCGCTATGCCGCGATGGTAGTTACGGTGGCAATGACGATATGGTACGTAGTGATGAAGGTGGTGGCGGCGGCTATGTGATGGTGACAATGGAGTAGGTGGTGGCAATAGTGGTTATGTGGGGGCCTACAGCCCAGATCTGGACTGCCCCCCCCATTACTACTGCCTAGCTAGTTGTCGGGCCCATGACCAATCCCAGGAAAAGGCCAGTGATCAAGCACACTGTTCCCGTTATACTACAGTTCAAATAGAAAGAGAAAAAAACGAAGGGTTGAATGAATGCAACTTTGCTAAAAATAAAATACGGAGTAAAAATTATTTGTATGGTCAGATGATTTTAACTAATTGGCTGGTCCAGCTTAAAAAAAGAACTGCAAAACACATGCTATCTTTACGTTACATGTAAAGTAACATCATATACTGTATCAACTAAATTAAAAGCACCGGGAAAGGAAGTCTTATAATGAAGACCGAGAAGTTACTAGTCATGGGGCCAAACGATCGATTTTCCATACCACCTTGCCATCAGTTTCTTCAGGGGTATAACGTAACCTGTAAAAAGAATACTCGGGTTGTTACAAATTGGTAATGGTACCAACTGAAAGAAAATAAAATAGCCAAACGTACGATAGTAATTTATGGGGGCTTTCTCTAATGAGTATCTTCAGCAAGCTTTTATCAAACCTAACATGCCTGCAGGATGATATCCAGGCGAGTTGGAGTGTTACCCTCCTTATGTTGTTAGTTTTTCGTTTTTCGGGGCCAAATTTAACGATTATTATCACTCCATTTTCCACAAAATTAAAGAGGGGAGTCTATTGAATAATTTGGAGCATCTTTCCTTGCCAACTGTAAGAGACTTGGCATGTACCAATCTCTTTACCCACAGGTGGACCATTTCAAAGTCACTAAACATTTGACAGGCTTGCCACTCCAAAGTTCCATGACAAATGCATTTGGTATTATAGGTTTCCAAAAACTTGATAAAGGGCAAATCCCGGTGCGCCAAGCGGGGGTTGGGAGAGGGAACCATTTGCTAGAGCCTTCCCCTGACAATTGCCAAGAGGCTGTTCGCCAAGGTTCGAACCCGTGACCTTATAGGTCTCCAAAAACTTGATCCAATACAAAAATTATAGGCTAATGGGGGTATATAAAAAGGAAACTATATAATGAAAAGCATCTAATTTTCTCCCATAGGCATTGTCGTCTTCTATCAAGGCTTGCAAGCTGATAAAACTAATACACCTGTTAAGTAACTTCATTATAAAGATCTCTAACGTAATACTACAATTGGAAAGAGAAAAGGGGGGCCCATTCGACAATTCTTGGCCAACAAAATTGATTTTTGAACGAACACTTATAAATTTGTTACTATTGATTTACTCCCAGCGTCCCGAACTATAAGTCTTACCAAGAGTTTACACGCTTATTAAGAAAAAGAAATGAGTACACGATGGCAAGTGGGTTGAGGACATAATTGTCCAAAAACAGTATATTCAAGTGTGTAAAAAGTAGGGTATTAAGTAGTGTTTTTTTGTGATTCTAAAAAAAGAAGGGGTTATAAATGTCCAAAACAATACTATTATTTGTCATTTTGGAAATAAACAATGTAGGACTCTTAGTCCGAGATATACCAAAAAGAAAAGTAGGACTTTTAGTATGTGAGGAGGGAGTACTATATATTCTTGCAATGACTGAAATTTTAATATCTAAAAATAATAAATGTATGTAAAATATTATTTTTAACTTAGAAAATAATAAATGTATTACTAAAATCCCATAATGCATTCAGATTTCAAATTTATCACTGACCGATGATTCAGCTAACCTTATTCTTTGGATTCAGATTCCAGAATCCAAGTGGGTACTAATGCAACACACACCAATTGTAAATGTTACATGTGAGTTAACTCATTAGCTTTTCACTCATCTCTATTCCACTTGGATAGCTATTACTAGGTATTTTCTTTTATGGTTCATATTCCGGATTGGGTTCATCACTGTAGTAATCATCTGAATTGAGATGTTCCACTAATTCTATGACATGTAAGTGAACTCAACAACTTTTCACTTATCTCTATTCCATTTGGATAGCGATCTTCACTACTTCTGTTACCTATTAACCACATATCGTACTTGGTCAACATATTAGATGAGTCCGTCCCTAAATGACCCTAAATGAATGTCCAAATTTGCAACTTTTTTGGCCCTAAATGAATGTCCAAAATTTTGGAAAGCTACTAAATCCTCCCTCATCATACAACAAGTTCTAATTAACACATAAGACTTGTGAGTTGTGATGCAATATAGTGAGATCATTGAGGGTTTTGATGTGATTATGTTACTAAAAATGCTTAAGTTCAACATTCTTGCAAATGTCCCTCAAAGTGAAATTTGGACATTCATTTAGGGGAGGGACTGAGGGAGTATCCCATTGAACAATAGTCATGTCAGACCAACCTCAGTATTTCCTTTATGAAAGGATTATCAATGCAAGAAGGATAAGGAGTTTACCTATCATGCAATCTAGATTGCTGTCCTTGCCAAAACTCAAACGCGACTGGTTTAAGCCTGTAACCTCCCCAATGTTTGGGTTTCGGGATTAAAGATCTGCAAAGTTCCAAGCGAGAAGTAACTATGAGTAAAGAAGTACCAAAGCATATTATTCACAATTGAAATATCAAGATTGATCTTAAACCACCCAAAATTTGAAAACTGAATCACTGACCCATCAGCAAATTTCTCCTCTAAATCTTTATATTCTTTGTGGAGAACATCCCTCCCAGGAATTACAGAGCTCTGAAGAAAACCACAAGTTACGCAAATATCAAAGTAATCATCACTGAAGTATTACAAAGGCAAGGAAAATAAACAAAGAATTACAGAAAGAAAAACCTGCTGGCTAACTGATGCACCAATCTGACTTCCTCTTGGACGACTGTGGAAGTATTTTTCAGATTCCTCCTCAGAGACCTTCTGCACAGATCCTTCAACTCTAACCTGGAATGGAAAATGAAGCCGGTAAGTTTAAATGACTTAAAGGGATATTCACGTGTGTTACGGAAAATGTTGATTTACAGAGGTGCCCCGATTGAAAATTTTGATCGCATGAAGGGTCTGAGCACAAAGGATAAAACTTTGATGATATAAAATTACGAGTAGTTCTTAATCTGTAACTTCGTAAACTTGGCCAGTTTCATTAGCAGAGGAAATCTCATATTACAAACATACTAGCAGTACACCCGTGCTACGCTCGGCGACAATTTTATTTTATTAAAAGTAATAGTAAAATTGTAAATTGCTAAAAGAAACTTATAAAATAAAACATTAAAATAATAAATAATAAATTACTACTAGAACTTTAACAATGTTTGTAACTACTATTTGTCTTATTCAATAATGGGAGAAATTACATTTCTAACCTCATTCATCTTTGCCCTCTCTTGTGTATTTATTTACAACAATCATGCAAGTATATATTTATAGATATAGATGGAAATTACTCATTACCCTTGATAATAACATTTTTGGGAGGGAGACTCACAATCTTGTTTTTATATGTATAGAGATTTCGGAGGTTTGATTAGACTAAAAAAGAACGCATCATACGGAGTTTAATACAAGCCATAAAACTTCTTTCGAGTCTTATTCTTACTAACGTAATGTCCGACAAAGTCTTCTCGGGTTACAAACTTGGCTAATTCACAGTCCATTCATGCTTGGTTTTGGCCATCAGTCTGAATTCAGTTATATTCCACTATTGATAACATTCATTGACACTTCAGGTACATTCATTCCAGATCCAACCAAAACAAAATTTGTGACAAATCTCTTCATCATGAATCTATTTATGCAGTCAATAGTAAATTTCTTAAACCATAATTGTAATAGCTCTGAATAATTGACTACTTACTAATATTGCTTTCTTAACAAATCCAATCGTATATCAGAGAGAATGAAGACTTACACTGCGGTTCAAACCATCCCAATAAAAGAGAAGTGATGCATGAGGATTTTCTGATAACTCACGAGCCTTCCTACTTCCATAGTTAGTGTACCTGCATATGCAAGGTTATGCAAGGTGGTCATGATGTACTGATATTATTAAGAAAGGAACTGAAAGGAGAAGAAAACAAAGAAGTATAGCATGTTCGGAAAAACATTGAGCCAGTGCATGAAGAGAAGAGTATAGGGAAGAAACCAACCAGACAAAACCATCTTTATCAACACCTTTCAGCAATACCACTCGTGATGAACTGCAGCAAAAAGGATAAACTAGAACAATTAATACTACATAAATGAATGACTAGATGTCTCGTAGCCTGGAAGCCTGCATAAATTCGGTTAGGTGCATATGCATGTGTCTAAGAGTATATGCCTAAAAGCCAGGCCACTTCCACAAGTCATGCATGCACCTGCCATAGATGTTTCAGTAAATCACGAAGGACACTTCATCTGACCTAGGTCTAATAAAGACGGAAGGGATGGAATCTGCCTTAAGTTGCTTCAGTCAAGTTAGAAGGCTTGCATTGCCATCTGTTTGTGGTTGTTGAACAAAATGCAAGCGGATTAAGAAGCTAGTTCAGGTTAATGTTCTTAGATTAGCAACTTCAGAAAAGATGATTTGTAGATGTAATGACTACTTACTATGCTTGCAAGAAACAATTTGTAGGACAGAAAAGGAGGGAAATATAAAATATTTGCATTATGTTTTACTACAGTAGTAGTAGATAGGAACTAGAAATATGTTGTATAACTAATAGGGAAATATAAAATATTTGCATTATGTTTTACTACAGTAAAAAGAACATGCTGAGTTAGAGGGATTTCTAGAACCCATGCAGGAAAAACTTGTGCAGGGTATGAAAAGGACGCATCAAGTATGGGTTTGAGATAGGCATAATGATGGAGAGACAAGCATAGATTTTGAAGTAGCTCAAGATCTAGTGATGGCAAACAGATGCTTCAACATAATGCAACAAAAACAAGCACCTTCTTTTGGAACGTCATTTTAACAAAAGAATAGTGAAAATCACTCCCAAGAACTGATGTTCTACTTGATTCCCACATTACTTTTTAAAAATGAAAATCTTTGGTCTGTAAACTAAACAATGCTCTAATATACACTGCCTCCTTCCCGAAAAGATGATCCCACTTTTTTATTTAGGAAAAAATGATTATCTCAATGACATTATACAACTTGTTATTGATACACCATTAAAAATACTACCAATAACAGTTTTTAAACTTTCATTAGGATAATAAATTCACATAAAATATTGGTCAAAGTTCAATCAAATTGTCCACTAAAGAAAGTGGGACCATCTTTTCGGGACGGAAGGAGTATTTTTTAAGCTTAAGACAATTATGATTAAGTGCTCAAACTGGGAATAGAAGATATAAGTCCACCTGCCCATAATAATTGTAACTTTCAAATGTCGAAGATAATTTATCCGTTTTCTTTAAGTGAAAATTCAAATGAACGCCTGAGTTATAGTTGGAGCTGGGCTATATATTGGAGTTGGTTGGTCCTTTTACTTTTCCAAATGGTTTAGATTATTTGTTGTTTCTTAAGAAATGTTTCACGTTATCTGTCTATCTAAACATAAATATTTAGTTACCATTCACCAACAACCAGGGCCGGCTCTTAAGGTGTGCCGGGTGAGCGGTCGCTCCAGGCCTCAAATTTTGAAGGACCCCCAAATTTTTTGAGTTATATTACTACTTTCGTTTCAAAATAAGTGTAAAAAGAAAAAAAAATTGATTAAGAGTAAATTTGAAAAAAATTACATTCATTTTGGAACGGAGGAATAGTATTGTATGTTGTATATGCAACTTCAATTCAATTGGGTAATAAGGTTGTATTTGGAATCTACAATTTTATTTTTTCAACAAACCTAAATAATATTTTTCTTAAAAAAAAATCAAAACCTAATTTGTTTTAAATTATTTATATCAACAACTCCGTACGTTTAGTCATATTTCTTCCATTATTCTCCGTAACGCATCCCTTACCTTTTTCATTTCAACGTTTTTTTCTTTCTAAACTACTAAAGTTTAAATAGCCAAACTCCTTGCCCATTTTTCATCTAACTTTCGATTGGTGTGCTCACATTGTCCTCTAAGATTTCAACTTTTGACATTTCATCAATGGCCACTGCAATAACCGTGATATTACGAGCAGAATTTCGGAGACGATTGCAGTGACACAATTATAATCATCTTCCATAACTTTTGGCAGCCACACCACCATACTCTTTAATATTTTCATACTTAAAATTTTCAATTACTAGTTCTAAAATTAGAAAATATAAATCTGGTCATGAAACACGATAAAAAAAATTGATGAGCAAATATATACACTATTATTTTTGTAGTTATATTTAGGGCCTAAGTTTTACTTTCGAACAGGGCCCCTAAAATGTCAGGACAGGCCCTGCCAACAACATCTCCCAAATAGTCTCCTAAAAAAGGATAGTTGCAAAACCTATATTTAGAAGTTTTTCAGAGCAACATTTTCACAAACTTTTGATGATTCTTAATGCTATATATGTGTATATGTGTGTGTGTGTGTGTGAAGATTTTGGATTCAAGGGTTCTATTTAAAAAGGCAAGAAAATGAAGGAAATATTGAAGTATATAGTTCAAGTAGGGCATAAATTAGTTCGTAGAGGAAACACAGAGCAAAATAAGATCATGAAGTCCAAGAGAATACCATGTGAATAGCGAAAGCACGTTATATTGGAAATTTACAAAAATAAAGAAGATCCAAACTGCAAAAAGTCGTGAAAGGGCTAAACTATTAATGTCACGCAGTGAAAGTGAAAAGAGATGAAAAAAGGCACACGTGTGAAATAATGATATCCGAGAATCAGTGTGTTTCATCAAAGGCAAATTATTGAAGCCGTGTACTTGTCGAGAACAACAACGGAAAGATGTTGAGAGGAGAAAATGATTTCAATATGGTTTTAATTGACTTAGAGAAGGGTTATGATCAAGCTCCTATAAAAAACATTTGAAAGGAAAAATAGACAGGGGAAAGGAGTTCTGATAGATTAATAAACAAAATCAATGACACATGGCGAATCTATGACTATAGAAGTATAACTCACGGAAGGTGAGATTTTGAGTTCCCGATAATGATATAAGGACTGGCCTAGAGCCCTCGCCTTTATGCCTTAGCAATGAGTAGATTGGTTAAATATATAAATGATCAGATGACTTAGTAGATGGTATATAACAATGAATTGTTTAAATTGCCAAGATACGAATGTGATTGAAACAAGAATAGCACGAGGAAGGTTTCGTAATTAAAGTGACAAACATAGGAATAAAACAACTCATATGAGTACAACTTTAATGGTAGAAAGACTAAAATAGAGACGGCGTAAGAACTTAAGCGAGCATTTCTGTTGTTTTATGTCAATCAATAATCAAAAGGGAGATGTTAGAGGTACTGGTAGCCGTAGTTTCAAAGCAGACAAGTCTTTTACTTTTTGTATGTAGTAAAAGTATAGTTGCAATATCAAACGAATCTTAAATCAAATAGCTTCAAGAATTGCTTTACTTTATTGTAACAAATATTGGGTACCAAGGCAAATAAATGTTCATAAGGGTAGCCAAAATGAGCATGTTATGATGGATGTTTGGTAAATTTAAATACATATTCAAAGAACACATCGAGGAGAAGGAAAAAAAATCTATGACAGAAGATAAATGAGGGAAACAGATTAAAATGCAATGGACACCTAAAATTAGA
Source organism: Adenophora triphylla var. japonica (assembly GCA_022495995.1). Taxonomy (NCBI): domain Eukaryota; kingdom Viridiplantae; phylum Streptophyta; class Magnoliopsida; order Asterales; family Campanulaceae; genus Adenophora; species Adenophora triphylla. The sequence goes on along the minus strand of JAFEMH010002657.1, from coordinate 187,815 downwards.
CCTATATATGTGCCAGTTAGGATGAGCAGTAATATAGCACTGGAGGTAGGGGAAGACCATAGAAGGAGATTAGTTGAAGGGAAAAAACTTAGTTTAGTCTCACAAAAGCTCTTTTTGGGTCAAGAGTAATTGAAGGGGGAAGAAAAAGGAATCATGTGGCCCTCCCAGGTAGTTGCTACAACCAGTAAGTTGATTTTAGTTGTATACAGATACTGCTGTTGGTAGTTAATGTGTGTGGGGGGGGGGGGTAAAGAGACAAGTGGGTCGTTAGAATCCAAAACTAGCTATAACACTTCAAATGAACTATTAGCAAGCGAGTTCAAGTTCAAAAGACATCATTCAACTTTGTAAGTATACTTTGTAAAGAAGAACTTTAGTAAAACGGGTATACTCACGGCTTTCCATTGCTGCCTGCAGTCGACAGAGCCATTGCATTTGGCTCCTTTAAGCCTGCAGCCATTGCATCCTCGAACCATTTTTGGAACTGTTAAAAAATAAGTTTTATTGTCAACCTACATACTTCTATGTATTCTAATAAAAAAGATAACCAAGTAACATGTTTTCAAGTCTAAAATAGTACTGGAAACTTTTTTTTTTTTGATAAAAGTACTGGAAACTTCTTCTAGTATATTAATCTGGAAATGATCAAGTGAAGCCAGATCAACCGCCCATTATGACTGGCAGAAGTCATACCTGAGCAAAGGGGTCAGCCTCCACCTGCTCCTCCCGAAATTCAGGAGAAATATAATTCTCCCTGAGAGCTGATATGTCGATATGAGGAACCTTTCCGATTCGCACACACATTGAAGTTCCAGGATACGGTGGAAGTTGAAGCTTAAACTTATCTATAATAGATGGCGGAACAAATCTCCCACCTAGAAAGTGGTGAGGACCACTGAACTTCTTCGCACAGAGCTTTGGAGCAGTCAGAGAAACCTAGAATATAAATGTTTCATGTACACGTTACAAATTCATTAATGGCATTTTAAAGTTAAGTACTCCCTCCGTCCAAAAAATAATCCGATTTAACAAGTCAAACTTTTTATGGTTGATGCTTTACTTGCTTGTACCTTCTTGAGATTACACTCCAGTTTATTTTTACTTTAAATAAATAAATAAATAGGACTATTTCTTGGGGACAAACCAAAATGGAAAGTGGGATTACTTTTGGGGGCTGGATGAGTAGTATTTTCCAGTACACAATGCAAAATATAAAGATTTTATCAGAAACATACCAGCATGTCGGGTTTGATACCTTCACCACTGATATCTCCTTCTTCAACGTGCCACCCAGATGGGATGTCTATAGATATTATGCTAGGTGACTTCTGATGTATCTGATTGCCTATCTGTAGACTTGCCAACTTTCGGATCATATCATCAAAAGGAGGCCTTGGGGTACCTGAAGAAGAAAATGAGCTTGGTTATTATGTAAAATTTCGGTAAACAAGTTCACTTCATTAGCTTAAAACCGATAGACATCCAGGCTCAAGAATGGAAAGGGAGACAGGTTGCTGAAATTATGGCTAGGATCACGAAGATGTTACAATGGTTAAAGTTGTGATTCTGAATAAGGGTTTAAAGAATGCTTCAGTTACTTTGTTTTGTTTTCTTTTTAGACTATAAATAGGAGGCAGTATAGAGGAGAAAAGCATCCAGAAAAATATTGTATTTGAGTCTATTGAATTGGGAGAGTTTCCAGCCTCTATAATTGCTTGAAGGGTTAGGAGAATTTCCAGTCTCCATACTTGCTGGAAGGGTTACGTAATTAATAAAAGTTCCTCTTTAGTTCTGTTATCTCTATCCTCTCTATCAAAAACTTTCTTCTTCATATGTAAGAAGCTGGAATACAAAATGCTAAATGTGACACTTGTAAAAGGCTTCATATTGCACCTTCACATGTTAATAAGATAGTATAACCCATCAAGACTACTAATATTAATGCACAAGACAATTTGTAATATAAAATACTTTTTTATCCTAAATTCCAGCAATGCACAAGCATCCCGATTACTGTTTTATTGATTTCCTTGTGGGCTATAAAGCTCTGGATAACTTTTCAAGAGTGGATCCTGAATAAAAGAATACGTTGTCTCCAAAGGAAATAATCATATGATATAAAAGTTTCCAGAGAAGAATAGAGATACCATGGAATGAGAACCCAAACATTGCATCAACTAGAATGTCAAACTCATCTGAAAAGTCCACTGGCAGATCTTCCACTGATACAAAAGGAACTCCCAGGGATTCCAGCTATAAATTACAGCAACAAATAAGCACATTTTGACGTACATAAGTTAATCTTTGATAATAGTTTGAGATCCAACTTCATACCTGAGTCACCAGACCCGTATAAAGAGGTTTATCAGTACGCTTTGGATAACAGATAACTGGTTTGTAACCAAAATGATGTAGGTGACGTGCAGCTACAAGACCGTCGCCACCGTTGTTTCCTGGACCGCAAATGGTCAGGACGCGACTGTACTCATTTGAACTATATACCTGCAGAAGGTTGATTTAGAATACAGAAGCATACAATAAATTGAGCATGCCTTTAAATATCCCACTTCTGTTTTTGCTGTGATTATGATGAATCTTTTAGCTCCTTCAGATCCATATACCTCTTAATTTGAGAAGCATAACAGACAGCTATCATCCGTCTAGGATGTGGAGTTTGGAGATTTCTATGTTAAGGTGATCAGACTCAGAAATGTGTGTGTGTGTGTGTGAGAGAGAGAGAGAGAGAGGGAGAAAGAAAAACAGCAAATTCTGTTTTAGTAAGGCAGAAATTATGCAATGCTTCTTGTTAATCCTTGGCATCTAGCAATAGTACTACGAAACAATAACTAAGTATATGAGTCGGGGCCAAATCATCAAGCGTCATTCTTGAGCATGCAAGCAAATCAAAACACCATAAGTATCGTGCCAACATATGCAAAATATTGAAGGACAGACAAATAAAGAATCAGTTAGAGGGTGAATTAGTGACGGTTGATGCAAGTGCCGAATAAGATATTTTGAGAAAGGAATCAGCATATGCATCACGTAGGTGGATTGTAGATCTCATATAAATTAACTAGTATTTCATGAAGAGAAGGGGGAGAAAATCAAGAAGATCACTGAAACAGCAAAACAGCAATGTGCAAGACTCAAAAACTGTGAAGAAACAAAGTATGGTAAGATAGTTCTTTTCTTAATTTCTCTCAGTAAGGTTAGTGATTGCTATCTACTTCTGAAGCTAAACCAATTTAATGACACACGGATAACTGCAACCTAAGTCGATTTAAGAACTCAAGAAGTGACCTGAGTCTTCAAGAGAAAAACTACATACATTTACAAAGTGATAGCTCTTTAAGTAAATACTATATATGGCTCTAAGAAGTTTATCAAAATGAAATAAAATTATAGCTCTTTTAAGAGTTCATTCTGAAGCAAGAGGAATATCAACAATTCCAAGTAGCTGTAGTAGTTTTGGTACCCCTCAGAGTGATACTGCTTCACTTTCCATGAAAAACGTTCATCAATTATCAATCAAGCACCAATTTTTTTTTATTTTATTTTTTTGTTAATACAGACAGTGAAGAGAGCAAGTCTAATATCTCAAGGGAGCTGTGTGTCAATAATGAGAAGTTAGAGGGTGCTATGTGTAACGAAGGTTAAATTGTCTGTTAGGAGTTTGTCAGTGGTTACTCTACAGTTAGTTTGTTGGAGCTCATTGTTGTATAAGATAGAACAGAAATCACCATTGTTGAATACAATCTTCATTTCTCATTCTTTCTACTAGGGGTGTAAGTGGTTCGGTTCAAACTGCGGTTTGAGACAGAACTGAACCAAACCATGTGGTTTGAGAAAATAAGTGAAGTTAGGCAAAATTGCGGTTTCAAGCACGAATGATTCAGTTCAGTCTCAAAAATTGGCAAACCTCATAGTTTAGTTTGGTTTGTGGTCTAATCCTCTCCCAGACCAAACCAAACCAAATCAAACCTCGATTTGAAACCGCAAGGCCGCACCACGACCAAACCACTAGACTAAACCACCGGACTAAACCACAAACCATCAGACCAAATCACTAAGAGTAAACCACCATACCACATATATTAATTATGTATTCGTATATTGATTAATATTTACCTTTAGATCAATAAAACTTATATTAAATAGACTAATCCTAAACCCCATTTTGTATCTAATTCAATTTTAATTTCATCATTTGTTACATTCATTACGGCACATAACTAATCAAGTTCTCTCCACTGTCGACATTGTATAGTATGTTTTCTTCCTTCGGCCTCTCTCTTCCTCTAGTCTCTCTCTTCCTCCAACTTTCCTCTTCAAAACCCGCATCTCTCGCTCTTCCTCCGTGCTCATGAATTTTTTTTAAACATGCCTGATAATGAGTTGTAGTCCGAATCGTGATTTGAACCGTGATCCAAGTATGGTTTGAACCACGGTTTGGACCGTGGTTTGAACTATTGGGAAATTGGTGGTTTCCGAGCAGTAATTGTCCCATACCAATTTTACAAGAAAGAGAACAACATGCACAAAAACACGAGATTTGTTCACCCGGTTCATCAAAAAAAAAAAGCTACATCTGGGGGCACTACCAAGTCAGGGTGTTCAATAATATCAAATATGTTGTGTTACAATCAAAGTCCATAATCTCCCTCCGAAGTCATCACCTCTATCTATGTAAACACACACCACCCATACTGCCCCCCATCCATACAGCCCCTAGCCATAATCTAGGCCATCCATGGAATGCCCCTAAGGGGGGCCCAAAGACCTATCAATGCCTTTGACTCTTTAGTGAATCTCACAAATTCTCTCCGATTAATTTCTGTAGCACACATGTTTATGGTTGTTACTTTGGCTTAAATATGATACAAAACAAAGTCCTAGAAGAAACTTACTCCCCAAGAAAGGAATCTGGTGCAAATAAGAAAAACCAGATCTGCCTGCACGGTCGTGCTTATTTTGTATCACGGTCGTGCTAAGCAAAAAGGTCGAATTTTCACTTTTCTAATGCACGAACGTGCGAGCTATAACGTGTGGTCGTGTCGGCAAAAAATCAGTCCTATTGCACTTTTTCTTCTTAGTTTCCTAGTTTGTCTACAATCCCAACATGAACCAAATAATTGAATCGCGGTTTGAACCAAACCATAGTTGTTTGATTTGGTTCGGTTTGAAATTTTTCATGGTTTGATTCGTTCTGAAATTTTCCCAAACCGATGGGTCTGAAAATTAAATTGGCCCGAACCAGCCGAAACATTTACACCCCTACTCTCTACAATGGCTTCTCTCTCTCTGCTTTCTTTGATTTCTCTATGCACATTCAATACCTGATATAAATTAACTTCATTTTCCTTATTTTCTCTATTTTGGCCACTAGACAAAAACTCTTTATTTAAGAAATCTTAATACATATAAAGGGCAAGCCCCGGTGCGCCAAGCGCTCCCCGCCTTGCGGGGGTTGGGAGAGGGAACCATTTGCTAGAGCCTTCTCCTGACAATTGCCAAGAAGTTGTTCGCCAAGGTTCGAACCCGTGACCTTATGGTCACCAAAGGAGCAACTTAACCGTTGCGCCAAGGCTCGCCCTCAAATCTTAATACATATCTTGTTTAAATTTTGCATTTTTATTTTTACCCTTCCTTTTATCGCTTTTGCACATGAATTCGGGTTGTGCAGATTCTGCATCCAGGAATAAGAACCATTCTATAAAAAACTAACCTAATCCTCATGAAAACATTGGCCACTATCTCATTTGTGTGTCTGCAAATGAAAATCCAAACTAGGATAACCAAACTGAAAGTTATCCTAGCCAACAACATATGAAGAACATAACCTAACCATGTGCTTAACCGATTCTCCTCTAACTATAAAGATCTCTCAATTGAACAAATTAGCATTTTTCATTCCGCTCGCCAACCTGACTAAATTCTCCTCAGCCTGATTTAATTCTAAACATTTTGATTTATGAATCACCTTACTACCAACAAATGCTTAAGTTTTTCATCCGCAAATGCAATGCAATGCAAAGCAACAATGTGATTCCTTTTTTTTCCAAATAAACTTCCTAAAGAATATTGAGTTATAGCACCTACCATGCCATTAATACATAAAAGTGTGCTATTATAAACACCTAAGCAAGCAATGTATCAACTAAAAAAATCTCAAAACTTAATTCAATCAGACCAGACGATAATCAAAATCATAGAAAATTATAAAGTGAAACATATAAAAAAAGAGCCACTCAAAGATTCACCTCTGCTATAGCGGTGGCAACACTCAAGCCAGCCAATTCCTGAAAACAAAAATCAACAATCAATTACATACAACAAGTCAGAAACTAGAATAAATGAATAAATAAAATTAAGTAGAAATTTCAAGCTTAACAAGCAAAAATCAAAAACAGAGAAACGGCAAAGAAAAATCAATCAAGTTAACCATAAGCTGATCAACGCTGAAGCCAAGTGGTCCCATGAGAATTTCATCAATCTCAGCAGCATCACGCTGAGATAAGTAAGAAATCGAGTCCTGATTCTGCTGCACGCTCTGCAACGTCGAAGCCATTCTCTTCACCGTTCTCCTCACCTCACCGGAGCAAAATGCAAAGCTAGAATTCCGACAGAACCAGCCCTAAATCAACAATCAGGCGTATCTGTATGATTCAATTCAATTAACACACACACAGTAAACACGCACTGAGAAAGAGGGGAGACTGGGAGATATATATACCGGAGCGGAGAGAAGGGGAAGGTTCTGGAAAGCGATCGAGGAGGAGCGGACAGTGGTTGATATATTGACAAAAGTAAGGGGTAGCAGTAATTGCGTGGTTTTGGAGTTGCGCAGCATATCTAAGTAACGGTTACCGTAATCTGTTTCTTTGCATATTTGTTCGAATATGTGCGAGAACTGATCTGAGAAATGTATTTGTGTGCTGCCGGCCGGCTGCGTATTATACTTAATTTTTTTCTCAAATTATTCTTTTTTTTTTTTTAATATAATTCCCAAAATAACAATCTTTCAAACTATTTGCCAAAATATTCAATCTATTAAAACAGAAGAAAATCGAATGCACACAGCCTGTCACATGAAATTATGACGTAAAATTCCACTTGACGCTTTCTCATTCGTCAGCCATGCTATTTAAGTCTACCTTTCATCTAATTTTAATTTTATTTATATAAACTCCCTCCGTCCCACGTAACTGTGGACTTATTTTTTTTTTGGGACGTCCCACATTAGTGTGGACCGTCTCAAATGGCAAAGAATATTTACTATTTCACCCACTCGTTCTCTCTCCTACTTTACTTTTACACTCACAACATTCTCTCTCCTAACTATTCCTCCTACTCATTCTCTCTCCTATTTAATTTTTCATACTCAGAAACACCTCTTCCACCTATTTCTCTCTCATACTTTTTCTTAATTTTTGTGCCCAAAAAATAGGTCCACGTGGGACGGAGGGAGTATATTTTCATAATTAATTAAACATAAATTTGAACTTCAAAATCAGTCCAACAATCAAAAACAAAATTGAAAACTTGATTAAAGCAGCAAGATAGATATGAACGTGGGATTAGATTAGGAATCTTTTTTTTTATTTTTTTAATTTACTTTATTTCCTTATCCTAACCACATTTCTAAGTTTTGAATTTAACCACGAATCTATTTGAATATTATTAAATATTAAACATCGATTTTGATTTAAAACTCTTAGCAATCCAACAATTAAAAAATATGTGAAGAAAAAAAATAGACAGTTATTTATTTGATTAAACAACAATTTAAATCTAAAAATCTCAATAATCCAATGATCAGAGAAAATCTGAAAGATATATACTCTCTCCGTTTCACATTAACTTACCCATTTATTGTTGAGAACGGAAAATAAGGAGTGAATATATATAATGTTATTAAAGTATGAGTTGTGAGTGGGTAGGAGAGAGAAAGTGGGGTAGAGAATAGTAAGCGGATAATTATTGTGAATATGACAAGTGAGTCCCATGAATAAAGAAGTATTAAAAAGTTTCCTTTTTAGGAAAGTGGGACTTTAAAGTTAGACGCCCAAAATAACAAAATGGGTAAGGTTTTATGGGACGGAGGGAGTATAATATATTAAAACAGAAGAAAATCGAATGCACACAGCCTGCCACGTGGAATTATGACGTGAAATTCCACTTGGCGCCCTCTCATTCGTCAGCCATGCTATTTAAGTCTACCTTTTATCTAATTTTAATTTTATATATTCTTAATTAATTAAACATAAATTTGAACTTCAAAATCTTAACAGTCCAACAATCAAAAACAAAATTGAAAACTTGATTAAAGCAGCAAGATGGATATGAACGAGGGATTAGATTAGGAATCTTATTTTTTATTTATTTTTTAATTTACTTTATTTCCCTATCCTATCCACATTTCTAAGTTTTGAATTTAACCACCAATCTATTTGAATATTAAACATCGATTTGAATTTAAAACTCTTAGCAATCCAACAATTAAAAAATATGTGAAGAAAAAAAATGGACAGTTATTTATTTGAGGATATTGTTATATACAGAGAAAATTATATACAGGGAACGAAATATTCCAACGCTGCTCTTGCCCGTCTCGTACACGAGATGTAATCTATAATCTCGTGTATATGTACACGTGATGACTCGTGTACGCACACGAGATATTTTGCATTTTAGTCCTTAAATTTCATCTATTTTCGCCAATAAATCAGTTTTTTGGTCCATAAATAACAATTATTTGTGTTTTAGTCCTTTTAATTCATTTGTGTTTTAGTCCTTTGAAAATTAAATTTCCCAATAAGTTTATTTAAATGAAATAAATTCAATAAGTTTATTTAAATGTTTTATATCAAAATTATCGTCTCACTTTTTTATTGTTGTATATAAACCTAACATATTGTTTTCGTTTATTTAAATGAAATTAATTATTAATTAAACTTATACATTAAAATAAATCCAATAAGTTTATTTAAATGAAATAATTCACAAATAAGTTTATTTAAATGTTTTATATCAAAATTATCGTCTCACTTTTTTATTGTTGTATATAAACCTAACATATTATTTTCGTTTATTTAAATAAAATTAATTATTAATTAAACTTATAGATTAAAATAAATCCAATAAGTTTTTTTTTAAATTTTGACAATTAATAAGATTCATTTAGTCCTTTCAAAAAGATTAATTAGCCTTAAATTTCGGCAATAAACCAAGTATATATATATAATATGGTTTACTCATTGAATTATTTTCATATATTTTCCTTATATTTTTTTAATCCTTATATAAATCAAGTATATATATAGTATGTTTTCTTTATAAAAAATAATAGAGTATATGGAAATAAATTGGCTGAACATGACAAAAATATCGTGTATAAACTAAGAAAAGTATTGTAAAATAATTTGAAATTAGAATTCAATTATTAATATTATCAAATTAGATTAGATTTAATTCAAATCTTAAATATTTATCAAATGGATTATATTTTCTTAAAAAAAAACGTTTACATTTTCAATTGTTTGACTAAGTCCATGAAATTCGGTTTTTTTTTTTTTAAGAAGTCCATGAAATTCAATTAGTGGATTATTAGAATTACAGGAATTGATTTTTTTAAATTTTGAGCAACAGTGCTATGACAAGTTAAATTCGGGTATCATAAACTGATCTAATCTTAAAATTTAAAAAGCTTTTTAATAAGGCAAATTTTCTAAATGCCATAAAATTACTCATGCAAATTTTCAATGTTTATCCTAATTAAATATAGTTAACTGTTTTGAATTTCAAAATTATTCTAATTTAAACACATTAATATATTTTGAAGATGTCAATTCAAATTTAAATTGATTACCAAGTATCCTTATAAATTATCCCTACAAATCTTCAAAAAGAAAAAAAAAGTCTACATTACGTGAATAACCCTATCAGTCTTAATATATTTTTGATTATATAATTCCATCCGGCCTAGCTAAATGTTTTATATCAAAATTATCATTGAACTTTTTATTGTTGTACATAAATCTAACATATTGTTTTCGTTTATTTAAATGAAATTAATTATTAATTAAACTTATATTCTTTTTAAAGATTTTTCATTTAATAAATTTATTTTTCATTTAATAAAAGGTTAATGTTTATAAGGTAAATATTTATACAGTAAATTATCCCGATTTAAGCTCAATCAACATTTGAATTTTGAAATCAAAGATTTTTCATTTAATAAATTGATTTTTCATTTAATAAAAGGTTAATGTTTATAAGGTAAATACTTATAAGGTAAATATTTATACAGTAAATTATCCCGATTTAAGCTCAATCAACTTTTGAAATTTGAAATCAAAGATTTTTCATTTAATAAATTAATCTTTCATTTAATAAAAGGTTAATGTTTATAAGGTAAATATTTATAAGGTGAATATTTATACAGTAAATTATCTCGATTTAAGCTCAATCAACTTTTGAATTTTGAAATCAAAGATTTTTCAATAGTTGTTGTCACTATTATGACATGACATTATGTAATTCTTCCATTGGTCAATTTCTCCTATATCAATGAAATTAATTATTTAATATTTAAAAATATTTTGTTGATTTTTCCTCCGTTTTTCATGCAAGAAGTATGCAAAGTTTTGACAAAAGAATATAATATGCTATGATGGATTGCCAACAAAAGTGGAAATTGTTTAATACTATCTGTGATCCATGTTATAATATATAGTTCATGTCTGAAAGTTTGGATTAATTAATATTTTGTGTGGTTTTGATATTGTAATTGAACTTGGCTCAAAAAAATATTTTAAATTGAAGTCAGATGTTTACTATAATTTACTATTAATGTCTTTTATTTGTGGACTTTGATAAATTGTTCTTAAAAGTTGATTCTTTTTTAATATGTTGTCTGTTTGAATTGATCCTTAGATAATTGGGTATGGATGGGCTGAAATGTTGAGGAGGTATTTGGTTGATCCAGTTGAGATGTGGTGGCCTTCAAACCTTGCACAAGTTTCTCTCTTTTGGTATCTTCTTCTTGTCACCTCTATTTTCTCTACATTGAATAAATTCTGATCAATTTGGAACGAATCATATGCTAAAAATGATTTATTTAGTTCACTTCAAGTCACTCAGACGTATGTTGACTTGTAGTTTTACCTCCATTTGAATGTAAAAGTGTGAATTTTTTGAGTTTTTGTTTAGGTAGCGAAATAATTGTCGTTTTCATGGTTGGTTCATCTTGATCTTATAAAGGCGTAACTTTCAGTAATTTTCAATCATATTTCCATTTGAGTGAGGATTCAGAACAGGATAAAGCCATTTGAAATACAAGTATAGAAAGACAAATGAGTGATTATATTATATGTTTGTCATAAAGTCATAACTAATAATGCTTACATAATATTATGCTTAGTGCCTAATTTTTAAATATTCTGATGTTTAATTAAAGATGTTTTGACTAATCTTTCCTAATCAGAAAATGACACACAAGAGAAATTATAACATTTTGCTTAATGGCTATAGCCTAACTATGTCCGTCGAATTTCGACGGATTACTCACTTTGCTTAATGGCTATAGCCTAACTATGCCCGTCGAATTTCGACGGGTTACTCACTAGTAAATTTAAAAGTAGAAAATAAGATTCCTAATTAATCACACATTCATCATGTCTATATAGGAAATAATTGACCAATGGGAGAATTACATAATGCCATGTCATAATAGTGACATAGCTTAATGTGAGGGCTCTAAATGTTTGTCTTTTAATATATTATATAGATAGGTGGAACTTCAATTTCAGTTGCCTTTCTCCAAAAATTGAGAATCACAAGTTGTCCACTAAAGTTTGTCTTTTAATGTACCACGTACTTAGAAAAATTGACTCAATTGGATTGGAGATTCCGAATAAGATTCATCGCACAAATATAGAATCTTTCATTTTCGGTGACGTGGTAGTTCTGATGGCTAAAATGTTGATCAGAGCAATTAGATTTGATGTTATAGTGGTACCGGTGTTGTGAGTAGGCCGAATTCGGAGCTTTCTGACCAGATTGAAAAGACAAGTTTTAAGAAGTGTCGATCTTTGCAAGTGGAGATGAGGCGGATGAATTCAGGCCCATCTCAATAGTTGTAGGAGTTATATGTTAAATACAAATATTTGACCCTTGTATAATAAGAAATTTACACAAATAATAATATAATTTCTCTATCCCAATTAAGTTGCACTTTTGTTTTAGACACGAATATTAAGAAAAAGTGTAAATAGTGTAAGTTTTGTAAGTATAAAAAATGAGGCACAAATAAGAAAGTGGGGTAAAGAGCATAACATTGTGTGAGACGAAGCGAGTATAATATATAAGAACTTTAATAAAATTAATCATTCAATTTTGCTTGCTAAAAAATTCAAATTCGCAGACAGTCAAGTTCAAAACCATAATAATAGTATTAGTTTTTAATATTAGAAGTTTTACATGTGACTATATGAGGGAGTCAATTTTATTTTTTTCATGGGATCAAAACAATAATTTTTAAGAGAACAAAGGACTAAAATGACAAAACAAAAAAATACATCCATAGGGGGTCCTTTGCAATTCTTGGGCCATGTACGATGGCACTCTTTCCATATGCCCATCACCGGCCCTGAGCAATGAGATATTTTACTAGAAGGGGTCGCACTATGATATACTCCTTTCCCTAAATCAAAAGAGGTTAAGATTGAAAAAGGTTACTATTTTTTTTTTGTAGTAAAAATGTTACTTTTCAAAACTTGAAGGGTGTAAAAATGAAATTACTTTAATATTAAGGGGTCAATGAAGGCCGAAAGGGATAAAACTTCAAAGCATTAAACTTCAAAACATTAATATAAGAACAAATTACAAACCTTTATTTAGAAGGACACATAAACAAAATCCAAACTTAGAACACACCTAAGAATTAAACATGAAATACACCTACACCCATTACTTTTACATAATTAAGTTCCATACATAAACACAATCCAAACTTAGAACACACCGAGATATTTGGCCTTAGTTCAAAATCATCAATTCGTACCCTTTTCGTTGTTTAAACCAACGCTATTATAGAAAGGGAAATTTGGCCTTGGTCCAAAATCATCATTTGTACCCTTTTTGTACTTTAAACCAATGTAATTATAGAAAGGCCTTGGTTCAAAATCATCATTTGTACCCTTTTTGTACTTTAAACCAATGTAATTATAGAAAGGCCTTAGTTCAAAATCATCATTACCCTTTTTGTACTTTAAACCAATGTAATTATAGAAAGGCCTTGGTTCAAAATCATCATTCGTACCCTTTTCGTTCTTTAAACCATTATGAAGAAGACTGGAAAGAGGGAAAATTGAATGAGTGAATAAAAAAAATTAGGTATATAAAAGGCTATTTTGGTAATTTACTTACTTCCCTGGAAATTGAGTCTCTGTATTTAGTATTTGCCTTATTTGATTAAACAACAATTTAAATTTAAAAACCTCAATAATCCAATGATCAGAGAAAATCTGAAAAATTGATTAAAAATATAGACATGATCTTTTGTATTTATCCTCAACTGATTTATCTTTCTGATTCCTACTCCCTTTTTATATAACTTGAAATCCTCCTAGGTAATTTCAAGTTGTCTTTTTTTTTTCCTTCCCTAATACTCCCTCCTAGGTAATTTCAAGTATATTCTAAACTCTCTATGGAAATAGGTAAAATATTCAATCCTTGCTATTTCTTTATTCTTTATATATAAGTTTAATTTCTTTATCTCTCAGATTCTTTATTCTAGCTGGCTTCATTTTTTGTGTTGAAGCATTAGGATTTGGTCCTTTAATTTTTCATAATGTGTATTTTTGTTATGAATGATTAATATTAGCACGCGGGGTCTTAGCCTGATGATTAGAGTTCATGGCTTTCAACCTGGAGGTCATGAGTTCGATTTCCCCACCAGTGGTTAGAGGGAATGACATTGCCCTCCCTAGCCTAGCTAGGCGCCTCTGTGAAGTGCATCAAGGGGGGAGCGGTGAAATGTGTTGATCTCCTTTAAAAAAAAAAGATTTATATTCAAACTTTCTCAATCTTAATATGAACCAATTGTGTTAAAAACTCATTGAGTTGCTGCCTCTGTTTCCTCATCCGCAATCATTGTCGGACTCATCAATGATACTTTGATTTGGTTATCTTCAGCTTCACTATATGACATATGTATATGAATTGCTTTTGACGGATAAATATCGCACTTTTCATTTTGATTCGTCTCATAATAAATGTTGCATTTTCAAATAAAAAAGAAAGTAACTTAGCTACTCCTTATCTGAGGTATTGGACCGAGTGAGTATAAATAATCTTTTTTTATATATACATGAGATTTTTGTCTTCGTTATTTTAAACTAAATAAATTTATTTAATAATAATCAGTCTTCATTATTGGATATTATAAGTTTTATTTTGATGTAATAAATACTATATGATAGTTCTTTTAAATAAATTTATTTTACACGAGAATAGTGGAAACATGAAATTGATGAAAAATTGAAATATAATGTGAGAATGACCAAATACCCATAAGGTGACATGAACATGATCATTTATGCTGTTTCTGTTGGAACATAAACGATCCATTAACCATGAACCGACTCACAACTAGATTAAGAAGAGAAGGAAAAGAAAAAGAAGAATAATACGGAAGCGTGTACCTTGTGATTCCATGATTGTTCTTAGTCTTGTTCTTGAGTAAACGAAGTATGAAGATATTCTTCAATGTAGGGAAGAGTAGATCTTCTAAATGATGAGTGCCCTTATTCTCTTTAATCTTCAAGTACTTAGGAAGAGTTTTGGTGAATGAGAATAAAAAATAAGTGAATTCATAGGCTTGATGGATAGGCCTTTATATAGGAATCCAAGGGGCACTTCATTTAGGGACTACACCCTTTCATAAAGATGATGGTGTGAAGTTACCATTATGCCCATCATTTAATGGTACTTACACCTAATGGAATTCTACACATTTTGTCTATACTTTAACATTATTAAATGATTATAACAAATGGAATTAAATAACACATATTAATTAATCCATGTTCTAACAATCTCCCACTTGGATTAATATTAATATGTATCTTTTACTAAATAAATTCCTTAATCATTTATAACATGAATGACAACCCTTATGTGCACGTTTATTGTCATCCAACACAATCCCGTCCATTAGTCTTATAAGTATAGGGACTAAAGGGGCAGTCGTTGTAATTGATTCGCAACTAAACCCACATTAATCACATATATATATCCAACTAAACGACATAGATTAAGTATAGATATGTAGCATGGAATATTAATGAATATATATGAAGAACTTATATATATATTCTCCAACTAGTCCTACTTAACCAAATGAGATCAATATAAATAAAACAACACAAAGAAATAGAAAACAACACAAACTCC
Source organism: Adenophora triphylla var. japonica (assembly GCA_022495995.1). Lineage (NCBI taxonomy): Eukaryota > Viridiplantae > Streptophyta > Magnoliopsida > Asterales > Campanulaceae > Adenophora > Adenophora triphylla. The sequence goes on along the minus strand of JAFEMH010002657.1, from coordinate 172,356 downwards.
CACTGATTTAAGCATTATCAAAAGTCGTTTCACCTATATGAGCAGTATGCTCGTGAAACATCAAAAGAGATTACGCTTTACAAAATGGATCCAATAACATGGAGTTTGATCCTATAAGTTGTATATCTATTTGTTCATTTTATATTTATTTCTCTTCAACAAGAGACATAACCATATGATGTCTTTCGACATTTCTGCATCCACTAAAACATAATCGAAATAATTAATGATCTCAAAATTGATCCGATTTATATACATAAGCATGTAGTTTAATGTTTTATAGGTACTTCATCATTCTTTTGGATGCGACTTAATGTTCTTCTTTCCGAATTGCTTTGGTATTGACCAAGCATCCAATAATAAATGCAAGGTTTGTACGAGTACAGACTTGCGCATACATTAAGCTTCCTACTACCGGTACATAAGGGATATTTTCCATATACTTGGATTTAAAATTAATCTTTAGGACATTTACTTTAAACTGAATTTATCTCCCTTAGAGACAGGGTGTCATGTGGTTTACAATTTTTCATGCTAAACCTTTGTAATACCTTCTCTATATAGCTCTTTTGTGATAATCCCAAAATACCTCGTGAATGATCACGATGAATTTGGATTCCCAATACAAAAGATGCCTTACCAAGATCTTTCATCTCAAATTTGTTTGAGAAATTTCTTAGTTTCTTTTAGAAGGTCCTTATCATTACTAGCAAGAAAAATATCATCCAAATATCATCCACATATAAGACCAAAATAATAAATCTACTCTCATTGAACTTATGGTACACACAATTTTTACCAAGATTCATTTCAAAGCCAAATGAAAGAATAACTTGGTTAAATTTTAAGTACCATTGACGAGATGCTTACTTAAGCCCATAAATGGATTTCTTAAGTTTACAAACCAGTTGACTAGTTTGATCCGAATTAGTCACCATTCCTGGTTTCTTCATATAGATAGTTTCCTCAATGTTGCCATTGAGAAAAGCTGTCTTAACATCCATTTGATGAAGCTCAAGATCATAATGTGCCACTAATGCCATAATGATCATAAAAGAGGTTTTAGAAGATTTCGGAAAAAAATATTTCTTTATAATCAATGCCTTCCTTTTGAGTAAATCATTTAGTAACAAGACGTGCCTTATATCTTTCCATATTACCTTGCTAATCCCTTTTGGTTTTAAATATCAATTTATAACCAATAGGTTTTACACCTTCAGGTAATGGGACAAGATCCCAAATGTCATCGTCTTTCATTGATTTTAACTCCTCATTAATGACATTGATCCACTTATGAGAATTAGAACTATTAATGGCTTCATGAAAGGTGATTAGATCATCTCCCACTAAACCTAAGGTGTCCTCATTCTCCGCAAGATACATATCATAAATATTCGGAATAATATTTCTTCTTTCTCTAGTAGATCTCCTTAAGGGCACCGGTTCATCCTCATTTTTGAGGTTGTTGAATTTCATTATGTCCAACATTTTCATGTTGTCCGTTATTTACGGGAGTCTCTATATTATTTTGAATTGTATGTTCTTTGTTGAATTTCAGGTACAATTACTTGATTTTCAACAGGAACTAAAGTTTGAGGAACAAAGAGTGGTTCCTCTAACTCTTCAAATTCAAAATCATTACTATTTCTCCCACTAAATTCAACATCCTCAAGGAACCTAACATTGTTAGTCTCGAAAAATGTTCTAGTTTTCGGGTCATAAAATTTATATCCCCTAGATCTCTCGGCATACCCTACAAAATAGCTACTAACAGTATTAAGGTCCAGTTTGCCCTAATTAGGCCTATAAGGTCTAGCTTCTGCTGGACACCCCCATACATGAAGATAATTTAAGGATGGTTTCTTATTCATCCATAACTCATAAGGGGTTTTGTTGGTAGCTTTTGAAGGTGCTCTATTGAGAATATAAGCTGCGGTTTTTAATGCTTCGCCCATAATGAGTGAGGTAAAGAAGTACAAGAAAACATACTTCTTACCATATCTTTAAGGATTCTATTATGTCTCTCCACTATGCTAGGTTTTCCCGGCATGGTGTAGTGAGGGACAATCCTACACTCTTCAAAAAAATAGCGAGTATAAAAGACCCGGACGTTATTCACCCAATACGTTATACCGTCCGTAGTTTTCACTACTATGATCGGATTTAACGTTCTTAATAGTCTTTCTTATGCCTTAAAAGACTTGAAAACGTCCAATGATTGAAACTTTACATGAAGAAAATAATGTATCCATAACGAGAGTAATCATCCATGAACGTAATGAAATATTGTTGACCATTCCATGAAGGGTTAATGAATGGTCCACAAATGTCCATATGAATTAGTTCCAAGACGTTTGATACTCTCAAAATTCTATTTCCTTTAATGTTTGTAAATTTATTCTTTAAAACACTTAATGCAAAAGTTTTATCCGGAGTATCAAGTTGTTTTTAGGATTTCCTCCGACATAAGCTTTATCAATTCTCCCTTTGGAGATATGACCCAAACGCCTATGTCATAGAATACAAGAATTTTCACTTGATAACTTTTGCTTAGTGCCTTTAGTTTTGGTTTCATTATTATGGGACTCATTAATATTATTTACTGTTTGAAGTAAATAAAATTGTCATTGTTAAGATAAAGTACTAATACCGACAACTTCAGAATTAAAATAAGATCACATTTATTATTACCAAATGAACGGGAATAACCTTCCCGATCTAATACCGTGATCGATATCAAATTCCGCCTAAATGACGGTACAATAAATGTATTATTTAATACAAAATAATAGCCAGTACCTAACAAAAATCCCTATGCCTATAACTTCAACCGAATTTTTCAGCTTCCATATAGATGTATTTCTCATCTTCACTGGGGATTCGGAAATTCAGGCAACCCTGCATACATGAACTAATGTGAGTTGTTGCACCAAATACAACCACTATGTATATTAAGGAATTGAAACCAAATTTGCCTTAGTACAAACAAGACCAAATGACATACGATCCTGAACTCGCCATTTGCGATACTTATGGTAGTCGTTCTTCATGCGAGTAAGGTCCTTGCAAAAGAAGCATTTCTTGACTTTATGATCTTTAAATGATCCCTTATGCTTTTTACTTGCAACCGCAATTTTCTTCCCTCTTCTCTTAATCCCACGAGAAGAAGTAAATGGTGAGTGAGTACTTTCTAATTTGAGATATTTCATCCTATCTTCCTCTAATGTCATATGTGAAAGTAATCCATTAATATTCCACTTTTTCTTTTGACATTTATAGGTCACTTCAAAAGAACCAAATTGAGGAGGAAGATAGATCAAAACTAAGTGCACGAGCAAATCTTCTGAAATCTTTAACTTAAGTGCCTTTAGTTTGATCGAAAGATGAAATAATTCAATAATGTACTCCCTAAGATTTTCTTCACCCTTGTATCGAATGGAAACAAGTTTCCACAAGAATTCAAGAAAAATCTCAGCATTTTCGATCTCAGAGACATTGTCCAAAAATGTCTCTGAAACTGCATTTTCCATGATCATTAGACTCACGCGGTTGGACCGTTCCCATTGCTCAACATTTTTCCGTTCTATAACGGTATTTCCTTTAGTGAGAGCAACGGGAGTTGATTCCCTAATGCGTGATCGATGTCCATATTGCCTAAGATCATCGTTATATTATTTTTCCAAGTTTTAAGTTTAGTCCCAAGAAGCAAAGGTACATCATTTATAGCAGAGTTACGGATGAAGCATTAATCAAATCTGAAGGAGAAGAACAAGAATGAAACAAAACATATATAAGAAACTACATAATGATTAATTATATCAAATGAATTCCATCAAAATAAAGATAATCAATATGACATCAAGACTAATCTTTGGATTGCGAATTGACTCACAATTTGATTTATCTTAGGGTAAACAAATAGCTTAAACAACACACTTTAAATACTTGCCTTCCTTTGGGCCGGATCAAGTACAAAAAAAATGTCCTAAAGTTTAAGGTACTTGTTTACCGGTAATAAAGAATATAAACAACTCATTTTAAACACCCGCCTTCCTTTGGGATGGTTCAAAGTATTTAAAATGACCTAAAGTTTAATTTCAATTATTACCCATGAATGCAAATACTTAGTCAACAACAAGGTCTCCTTTGGGAAACAAGCATGTTATCACATATCAATATTTGCATTCATCTTTTAACAAGTTTGAATTCAATCAACAAGGTCTCCTTTGGGAAACAAGCATGTTAATTTTGTCCAAAAGGTTAAGGATATAATTAATCGGAAACATAAGGCCTTAAGGTAAATTTGGAACTTTAAAGGGTAAGAAAACAACGAAAATTTATTAATAAAAGACAATATCCTTTTGTTCTACCCGTCCATTCTTAAAGTTTAACAACTCTAAGAACCGCCAATCAGCGTGACTGGTGTCCAGATATCATATTTTATCAATAAATTATCAAAATTCTGGAAAAAATTTGAGACTGAAGTCTCTCTGGACGACTCGTCCCTTAGGGCACGACTCGTCCCTAAGGGGACGACTCGTCCCTATAAGGGGGACGCCTGAATCAGAAAGGTCCCATTCCAGAAAATTGATGGGCACGACTCGTCCCCTATGGGACGACTCGTCCCCAATGCCCAGAATTACGAACAGTCACTATTTTCAAACCCTTTTATGAACAGTTTTCCAACCAAATTTCCCTTTTAATGCATTATAATTATTGGCTATGTAAATGGGACAAGTTTGCACTTTAATTAACATGATTCAAACAAGTAGACCTAGATTTACACACTCCAAACACATGATGTTGGCTATGTAAATGGGGTAATCTTGTATGAACCATTGTGTCTCTTAAAACTTGATCTTACCATTATTGCCAGAAATTGAATGAAGTTCTTAATTTAATGGTGACTTAATTTTCAACCAAAGTAAGTAGATCCGCATACTCACAACACATTAAAAATGCGTGGCTATGCATATGAACAAACTCACAACGCATCCAAGGATGGTGGCTATGTTCAAAAATGGGATAATCTTACATTAAGGATTGAAAGCCTTTCGAGTAAAACCAAAATTCAGAAATAGAATGAAGTTATGAACATAATACTCTTAGACAAATGAGTATTATGTACAAGAACAAAACCAAATGAAATCACACAAGGATTACAAATATGAAATAAATTAAAGCACAAGGCTTTATAATAATTTCAAACTCAATCTAGTATATGAGTAGGCTCTGATACCAATTGTTGGAACATAAACGATCCATTAACCATGAACCGACTCACAACTAGATTAAGAAGAGAAGGAGAAGAAAAAGAAGAATAATACGGAAGCGTGTACCTTGTGATTCCATGATTGTTCTTAGTCTTGTTCTTGAGTAAACGAAGTATGAAGATATTCTTCAATGTAGGGAAGAGTAGATCTTCTAAATGATGAGTGCCCTTATTCTCTTTAATCTTCAAGTACTTAGGAAGAGTTTTGGACTGAATGAGAATAAAAAATAAGTGAATTCATAGGCTTGATGGATAGGCCTTTATATAGGAATCCAAGGGGCACTTCATTTAGGGACTACACCCTTTCATAAAGATGATGGTGTGAAGTTACCATTATGCCCATCATTTAATGGTACTTACACCTAATGGAATTCTACACATTTTGTCTATACTTTAACATTATTAAATGATTATATCAAATGGAATTAAATAACACATATTAATTAATCCATGTTCTAACAGTTTCTTTTTTTACATCCATATCCATTTGATAGAAAGTGCAAAATGAAACCACCTAAAACATGATTGAAGATCAAGTCCAATTATTTTCTCACAATAGTAATAACTTTTTTTTTATATATATAGTAGTAGTAGAATGATTTTATTTATAAAATGATTTATAAATTAATTTGTGCTCTAATAATGTACTTAGCATTTGATAATATGTCTTATGCCCATACTTTAAAATAGTACCCATTTGTTATTCATAAAAGCACACTTTGATGTGAGCATCTCCAACACACCATACCCCCCAAAACACCATAACCCCCCAAAAGAAACATAATCCTCCAAAACTCTAACAATCTCAAAAAGAAACCTAATCCTACAAAGACTATAAATGTCATTTTAAATACGTAACTAAAATTTTAAATAAGCGTTTTAAAACGATGCATCAAACACAAATACTAAATTTTAAATTTTAGTTAGTAGAATATTTAAATATTTTTTTTATGATTATAGACATATAGTTTTAAGATGACATGCGTTTTCATGTGAAACGACCCCAATTTTTTTTTGAGACTTATACTTTATTGTTGTTGTCGTTATTCAAGAACAAGTATGCAAATAACCATGTTATTTTTAAAAAGAGTATAAATGTTATTTTAGATATTTAACTAAATTTTAAATATACTTTTTAAAACAAAGCATCAAACACATTTACTGAAATATTTTATTTTTTGAAAAGATCCGTTTTAAAACTAATTCATTTTTTAAACTTACTGCTTATAAATTTGTGGACCATATGAGGCCTAATACTGTTACCCAGTTACTTCTCCGTTCCAACAACAATAAATAACACTTTTCCTATTAATTATCATCAAAATAAATATTTTATTCAAACTAAAAGTTACTTATCAACCCTGGATAAATATTGTACTCAATCTTTTGCACATACTATAAAACAGTACACCTCTGTCTCTGAAATATTTTGAGACTAATACTTTATTGTTGTTGTCATCATTGAAGAACAAGTACGCATATGACCATGCTAGTTTGTTTAAAAAGCCATAAATGTCATTTTAAATATTTAACTACATTTCAAATAAGCGTTTTAAAATGATTCATTAAACACATATATTAAAATATGTCCATATTTCCTATACTATAATATTTATAAAATGATTTATAAATTAATTTGTGCACTAACGATGTACTTAGCATTTGATAATGTGTCTTATGCCAAGTATATTAATTTATCTAGGTACATGCATTTCAAATACAACAAAGCATGATGTGGTGTGAAAAATTATTTTCTTAGCAAAATACATATGCAATCTAATTTAGTTTAGTCTTATTTCAAATGTGCAGGAATCATACTCAATTTCATTAATGAGGTATCATTCTATGTTCAATCAAACTCCATGTCTATTTGATTCACTATGTTCATCTTCTTCTTTCCTATCTGTTTCTATTGCAAGCTGATTACCCTAAATAAATTCTGATTTTTCTTTTGGAATCATTTTTCAATTGGTTATAGAGTATAAATGCAATTTGTATTGAAATTGACTTTTATGATCTTGCCTTATCAGCGTGGAATGTTGTATAAGCAAGGCTTTGATGCGATTGTTCTCTTTCGTTAGGGTTTGATCACTTAATTAGTACTCCTTCCGTCCCAAATGAATGTCCAAAATATGTATATATTCACTGATATTGTTGATTTGGGATGTGTTTTCGGTCAGTACCAAATAGTATTCCTGCATAAAGATTCAGTGGTAGCATAATGTGTCTGATTTTTATTTTTGATTGACAGTATGAAATAGTGATATGAAGTCCAAACAATAATGAGATAAAACAGTCTGATTTTCACCATTGCTGTAAGAAAATAACGAAGCAGGTCCTTGGAAAGATGTATAGGCAGTTGGATGTCGTAAAAATATGATGCGATGCGAAATAGATTTGGTTCAGCAAATCTATGCCTTCTCCGTTGTTTGCTTCTGTGATATCATTAGTTTCTTTTTTTCAGTGTTTTGTTTCCTATTGGATTTGTTGGCATTTTCAGCTGTTTCAGTTAATCAAATGTGTTTTAGGGTCCTAGCTGCATGATTTAATAATTGATATGTTCCTAAATGAGCTCATATTGTTATTCTAAAAGGTTTTTCCTTTCATTGTCTAATTTAATACTTCAGATTCAGACGGGTCTTGGCTGTAAAAACAATCTATTGGCTTTTGATATTTTTTGCTTTGTTCTAATTGATATCAAGCTGAGCTACTTTATGAAGAAGTGCTATAATTATTGGAAGCTAGGGATTAATGCAATTTTGTTGTTTAATTCGACAAAAACATAGGGTTTGATCACATATTTGATAATCCTTGCACTATATAGCTAGATTATATCTAGCTTAGAGAATCGCTTGCATGCAATGTTCATTGTTTTACAGTAGAATCGTATTTCGTTATTATTTTCTTAAGTATTGAGAGATAGTAACTGAATTTTGGAAATGCCTTACATCTGTTGCTTGAGGTATTTGTGTATTTAAACTACCAACCACTTAAGCTTTGGCTTCTAACTCACAAGTAAACAACACACGTCTTTGGCATATCCATTAGGACTTGAAATTCGTAGCATCGATCCTAAAGTTTTTATGATTACTCCTTTACTGTGAGGGTGTCTTGGTTGATATTTCTGGTCTTTATGGATATTAAGTAGCATGTGAGCGATGGTGAGTGTTGGGGGCACTTATTTGTGTACATTTGGAGGTTATATTATTCCATCCATTCTGAAATGATGGTCTCATTTACCTTTTTTTTGTCCCTAAAAGATCGTCTGTTTTCAAAATTGATAGGTTAAAATCATTGAACTTTGAAATTTACCCACCAAAGAAGAAAAGGGAGAAAGAGAGGGGAGGGTTAGAGCTTACCAAGGAAGAAGAGGGGAAGAAATAGAGTAATGAAGTGATAATCAAACACTTATAAGTTTTAAATTTCTGCTATTTCCAACTGCTCAACAATGTCGATTTGTGGCAACTGTGACTGTGCTGACAAGGCTCAGTGCATGTAAGTGACAGGCTAACAACCTACTGTTCTATCCCTGCTCTGCTATATAATTCTTCTGTATCTAACAGCCTAGAAACTTATATTCCATGCTGGAAGAAATGAAACAACTATGGCATTGACATTGTCGAGACTAGCAAGAGGTAAGAGCTCATTAGATCACTGTACACACACACAATCATGTTAGGGTGTTCATAGGCACGAAATTACCTGGAAAAGGGTTGTTAAGATATTTATTAATTTGTGCAACTATGTCGAGACAATTGTGATGGATATTGCAGCAGCTAAGCACGATGGAAAGTGGAAGTGTGGAGCCAATTGCAGCTGCACCACCTGCGCATGCGACCATTAAGCAAACAACAACAGCGCAATGTTTGTGGTGTCCTTAGCAATATAATTAAGTAGTGAAATAATTCATATATTTGATAAGTGCTCGTGTTCTTGTCACGTTTGTCCCACGTTTTAGTATGTCGTTGTGTCAACTGTTTCCTTCATAAGTGTGTGACAGTCGCATCTGCGGATGTGTTATTTTTAAGGAATACAAAAATTATTATTGGTTAAACTGCTTTCTTTTTATCTACAAATTGTCAAAAGGCCTCAGGGAATTTGTAAACTAGAATTACTGAGAATGTCAACATCAAATTACACTTCTAAGAAAGTAGGAGTATAACTTTCGCTAGGACACAAATTTCTGCATAAGACAATTGGTTTGTGTAAGAATGTTTTAAGAAATTCAATTGTTAAATTAAATTGGATCATTAACCTTAAACAAAACGAAGTTAGGTCATGATAATTTTTAGGTGCGATTCATTAATATTTTAATTGGGGTTAGTTAAACGAGTTAAAAAAAAATGAGATTTGCATGTTTAATTCATCATGTGCACTACACATAACTAATTAAAAGAAAGAGGTTATCAGTCGGATAATTAATCCACTAGGAATTTATTAAAATTATGTAAATCAAGTATACATTTGTAATTCAATATAAACGTTGCATATTATTTATTTATTAACTTGATTGAATTTTGATAAAAAAAAAAACTGTGTAAGTGAGGGACAATGGCAGGCCAAGAATGAAAGGTAACTCTGCAAGCCGAAAAGTGGATCGCAAGATTTGGCTCACCATATCTCACATGAAAGAAGGCCAAAGAAAAGTGCCTTGAATAATTAGCCTTAATATGCCTGTCGAAGTTCGACGGGTTACTCACTAGTTTTTTAAAACTCGATAAATATAATATCGAGATTGACTTTTATCCGTTGAAACTTGCTAAATGGTATGGTGAGTTTTTTTTTTATTTTCCAGTAATTAATTCTGTAATAAAAACAAAATGACATGAAAATTAAACTCGCCATTTCAATTAGCGAATTTAAGTAAACTCATCATTACAATTAGCGAGTTTACTTAAACTCGCTAACTGTACATAGAGAAAAATCCCATGAAAAAGAGGGAGGCACAGAGAATAACTATTATAAACGCCATCGACGGGCTAAACCTAGCGGGGTATTCATTTGGTGGTGGTGGACTTACTTGAGCTTCGACGGAGAGAATTTCCGGCAACAGAACCAGTAGGAGTAAATAAATTGATGCCCTTGCATCGGATAATTCGATTATACGAATTGAAATCTTCTGATTCTTCTGCGGATCGGTACTCATTTTAATTGTTTAATAAATTGATTCAGGTTTGAGCTATGTATTTATGGAACTAATAGTGTGTTTGATTTTGTATGAATCGGTGCCGGCGCCGAAAAAAATGGGGGTTGAATGGGAGGTAGATGTGGTTGAAATTTAAAAATTGGGGTTAGTTAACTTAGTTATATATATGGCGGAGGAAGAGGGTGTCATGGAAAGGAAGAATCCATGGACTTTCTTATTTTGAGAGCAGAAGGGAGGGATGATTGACTTTGACTGTGTCGGTAATTGTAATGGCGAACTTGACCTCGCTAATTGAAATGGCGAGTTTAATTTTTATGTCATTTTGTTTTTATTGAAATAAATAATTACTAGAATTTAAAAAAAAAACAAAACAAAACTCGCCATAGCATTTAGCGAGTTTCAACGGACAAAAGTCAAACTCGATATTCCATTTAGCGAGTTTCAAAAAATTGGACATTTTGGCAAATAGTTTGGAATTGTCGTTATTTTGGGAATTATATTTTTGAAATGAATCATTTGAGAAAAAAATCTATTAAACTTCTTAAAATTAGCTACATACCCCCTCAATTTTTAAAACATACTCCCCCTTCCCTCTCAAATTAGGACATTTGACTCGGGATGAATTTACCCAGAAGTTAGCCGTGAGGTTTGGTCCACAAACCTTGTCTCAAGCTATTAGTATTGCAAAAATTGATGAAAATCATTGGAAAGTAACTGTCAAGCAACATAAGTTTCTGATGAGTGGATTTGATACATATATTTTGCCTATGTTTCCGGATGCTTTACAATGATTTTTGATGTATTTAGTTTTGTTTTGATGTATTTGAGTGACATTTTGTTATGTGAGGTTGTGTGAGAAAACTATGCACTTTGAGGGTATTTTTGGTTTTTTTATTTGTAATTGGTTGTAAAATCTCACGGAGCGTGCAAGTTATTTGTCAAGTGAAAAAGGGCAGTAAATTGGTCGAGGTTCGAGCTCGGGGTCAAGCACGGTCAAGGGACGAAGGCCAGGTCAAAGCTGAGTCAAAATGGGACAATTCTGCATTTGGCACGAGTGGAGCACGACTGAAGAAGCATGGAGCACGACTTGGGAACAAATGGAATCAAGCCAAAGACAGTCAGCTACTCAGAACGAGTGGACTATGGGAGCACGACTCGTTCTCACGAGTGACAACCAAGGTGATTTCAAGCAAAGCCACTCAGAACGATTGGATGGGTCTGGCACGAGTCGTTCTCACGACTGGAACTGAAGGGCACGACTCGTGCTAATTATCACGACTCGTGCCAGTACGCGTTTAGTGACGTCAGCACGGATTTTTGAGCAGATTTTCATGGATTTGGTTATTTTGTTTTCCTAATTAGAGTAGGACTGCATGGAGGAGTATATATACTCCCTTTATTATTCTTATTAGGTACCTTTTGTCTTATTTTTCTTGCCTAGGCTTTCAAGGATTGCTAGAGTTTATTTTCAAGGTTTTTGCAAGGATTTCAGGTTTGATGTTTTGTTGCTATTCATATTTAGTGATGTCAATCCGGAATATGAGTAGCTAATTTCTTTGTAGTTCACGGATTGGTGTAGCCCGTATTTGAACTTTATGCTATATATTTAACTTTTATTTAATTGTGGAATTAGTTCATCCTAGTATTCTTAATTTATATTTGGTATAAGTCCTGCACTTGCGTGGGGAATTGTGCATGAACACTATTAGGATGATTAGACTCGATTGAGGATCTTGCGTGAATCTATTGTGTAACGCCCCGAGCCCGAAGACCGGGTCGAAACGCTATCAGATTTGATAGACTGGCCCCACAAACCACCATAAGTCTTTCCAGCACGTGTTGTCCTCACTTACGTGCTCACTGAAAAACTTCCCAGTGGGTCACCCATCCTAGAATTTCCCCAAGTCAAGCACGCTTAACCTTAGAGTCCTTATAGGATGAGCTTCCGAAAAGAAGATCATCTTGGTGATATGAGTAGCACTAATCAAATCATATCAAACATATCAGGCACACACATTTTTGGGGGCGCCACAATCTCCCCCACTTAGGATCCTGCGTCCCTAAGAAGGCCTACTTGGAAACCCGGGCGTGTGGATCCAAGAGGGCTCGTACGGATTCAAGAGGTGACTCCCACCGACTCCGCGGTGTGCACTTTGTTCCGCACAGCACTTTGCTCCACACTTCCGGTCGGGTCCCGCTCTGATACCATTTGTAATGCCCCGAGCCCGAAGACCGGGTCGAAACGCTATCAGATTTGATAGACTGGCCCCACAAACCACCACAAGTCTTTCCAACATGTGTTGTCCTCACTTACGTGCTCACTGAAAAACTTCCCAGTGGGTCACCCATCCTAGAATTTCCCCAAGTCAAGCACGCTTAACCTTAGAGTCCTTATAGGATGAGCTTCCGAAAAGAAGATGCATCTTGGTGATATGAGTAGCACTAATCAAATCATATCAAACATATCAGGCACACACATTTTTGGGGGCGCCACATATTGAGTCTAGGTTTCATTAATTCCTTTGTGCTTAATGAATTGAGTTGTTGTCAATTTGATCTTGCGTGATAATTGATAACTACTCAATAAAAGAATTGCAATCCGGCAATCTAACCGTCCCAATTCTTACAAAAGCGAAGAAGCCCTAAAACCCAATTAATATTTTATCATTCAAAAAGCATAAAGGGATGATATGTGGTGAACCCAATCCGTGGGCTAGTTGTTAAATCCTTGAATTTCGTCTGCGAGCTTGCTTATTTGTTACTTTAGTTGCTTAATTGTTTTAATTTTCTTTCGTACTTAGTTTTAATAAACCAAATCAAAACCCATTTTGTTACTTTAAGCATTAATTAAATTTTACTTGTTAAATCACACGAGTCTTTGTGGTTCGACCCCTGCTCGTGCATATTGCTACAACGGTAGTGAGTACACTTGCTCGGATTTTATTACTAGAGGAAATTTTCTCCATCAAGTTTTGGCGCTTGCAGGACTTGTTGTGATTTTTAACAAGTTTATTTAATCGGTGCATGTTTGGTCGCCGGTCATTGGATCCTAATTTGGTTCCTTTGAACGACGATATAGACAGAATTGAGAGAGGCATTCCCTCTACGCAAGTGAGCGAGACTGATTCGGAAACTTCTGTCACCGAGACAGAGGTAACTTTGAGTGAATTAGAAACTTCTTCCACCGAGGGAGAAGAACTTGAAATTGATATGGCTTTGCAAGTGCCCACCATGGATGCCTTCTCTAGGCCGCGGGTGGACACATCGGTGTCATGCATTGTGTTGAATGATGCAACAAAAAGTTATGAGGTAAAAGGCCATCTGTTTAACATGATTCCTCAATTTCATGGCCTCGCCTCACGAAGATTCTTTGAATTTCTTGAGGGAATATATGATGATTGTGTCTAGTTTTCCATTGAGAGAAGGTGTGACTGATGAGCACTTAAGACTAAAATGTTTTCCCTTTGCTTTGAGGGATAATGCTAAGAAGTGGCTTATGTTGCTCCCACCTAGGAGCATCAATACTTGGGATGAATTGCATGATATATTTTTGAGAAAATACTTCCCACATGCTACATTAGCCACCTTTAGACAGAAAATCATTGGGTTCACACAGGATTCATTTGAGGCATTTCATGAAGCATGGGACAGATTTAAGATGCTCTTGGTGCAATGTCCCCACCATAATTTTCCTTTGCCATTATTGCATCAAACTTTCTATGGGGGGTTGACACAAGCCGATCAGCATGGTTGATAACGCAAATGAGGCTCTTTAGGAGCCAAAATGCGGAAGAGACCCAAGATCTTTTTGAGAGATTATCATCTAATTCGCAACAAAAAGGGTCAAGGGGTAAAACCAATGGTGTGAATGGAGTAGGAATGAATGATGAGCTTGCTAAACAAATTGCACTCTTAAATCAAAGATTTGATACATTGGCCATGAATAATACTTCCAATTTTGCTTCCAATGTGTCATCTGTTGGTAATGCCATGCATGATAGTTGTGTAACTTGTGGATCTAACACCCATTCTTATGAAGTTTGCCCCACCACTAGTCCCCATTTGTATAATCATGAGCAGGCAAGGCGATGCAAGGATATATGCAGAGGTTCCCGCAGAACAATCCATTTTCGCAGACATACAATCCTGGATGGGGGAAGCACCCTAATTTTTCTTGGGGAGGTAATCAACAGCCGAATAAACCTCTCCATCCCCAACCACCACCGCAGGGTCCTTATGAAAGGAAGAAAGAGCCTTGGGAAGAGGCGATGGATCGGATGAGAGCGGAACAACTCCAAGCAAGAGCGCAATGAAGAAGCAAACAACAATCAAGCTGCTGCAATGAAAAAGTTGGAGACCCAAATGGGCCAATTGGCGGAGGCATTACAGGGACGACAACCGGGTATGTTCCCTAGCCAAGGGGAGCAAGCCAAGGCTATCTTCACCCTACGTGGTGGCAAACAGGTAGACAATCAGGTAGCTTCTCCTTCTTCTTCTCCTCCTACATCCCCTCTTGATGATTCCCCAGTTGTGGAAAATCCGAATGTGGAAAATGTTGTTGTTGAGGATGTTGTGTCTGAGGGTGAGGGTACTAATGGATTGGGACAAAATGTGAATGTAGAAAAGTCAAATCCCAAGCCATATGTGCCCCCTGTTCCTTTCCCGGGCAGATTTTTGAGGAACAAGCTTGATCACCAAATGAAAGAATTGATTGACATGTTTTCAAAAGTGAACATAAATTTGCCTTTGTTAAATGTGATCAAGAATGTTCCTGCGTATGCCAAATTCTTCAAGGAAATTAATTCCAAGAAAATTCAGTATGGGAAAGATGAGAAATTGTTTTTGGGTGAGAATGCGAGCGCTGTAGTAAAACATAGTCTTCCACCGAAAATGAAAGACCCCGGGAGTTTTCTAATTTCCATTACTTTGGGGGATTCTCACACGGTGAGAGCTATGCTTGATCTCGGGGCGAGCATTAATTTGTTGCCATATTACATGTATCTTGAGTTGGGTTTGCCCGAGCTAAAACCCACTATGATGGACCTACAACTCGCTGATCGGTCCATAAAAAGACCATTGGGCATCGTAGAGGATGTTTTAGTTCAAGTTGGGTCATTGATCATTCCTGTGGATTTTGTGGTCCTAGAGATGCCTCGCGGTGAGGGTAGTCATCGTGATTCACCCATTTTGCTTGGGAGACCATTCATGGCAACGACCAACACCGTAATTAATGTTGCTAGTGGCACTCTCTCCATGACTGTCGCAAATGAAAAAATTGAAATAAATGTTTTTGAGGTAATGAAAAATGCGGTAGGTCATGATGAGTCTTGCATGTTTGTTGATGAGTTTGATGAGGTTGATGATTGTGTGCGTGAGATTGCATGGCATGAGAGAGATTGCGAGGAGTTAGAGTCATTGATTTCAATGGGCGGTGAGAAAACTAGGGATAATGCGGATGCTCAACTGATGGCTGTGGATAAGGCCGACGAGCACCATCCTAGTGATGGCCCGTTTCACCCCCTAGGCCACTTCAATGAGAAGTTGGCGCCTTCTATTGTGATTCCCCCAGTCCTTGAGTTGAAAGTTCTCCCGTCAAATTTAAAATATGCATTTTTAGGAGAGGGAGAGACTTTACCTGTCATAATTGCATCTGACTTGTCCACTGACCAAGAGGCCCAATTGATTGTTGTTTTGTGTGAATATAAAGAGGCCATTGGGTGGACATTGAAAGACATTAAGGGAATTAGTCCCACAATGTGCATGCACAGAATCCATCTCTTGGATGATGCTAAACCGTCTAGGGAGAGACAACGGAGACTGAATCCTCACATGGAGGAAGCCGTGAGAAAAGAGGTCCTGAAATTGCTAGATGCTGGTATTATTTACCTAGTGGCTGAGAGTGAGTGGGTAAGCCCGGTACAAGTTGTACCAAAAAGATCGGGCATCACTGTAGTTCAGAACGAAAAAGGTGAGGATGTGCCCATGAGAGAAGTGACCGGTCTTAGGATGTGTATTGACTTGAGAAAACTAAATGCTGCGACCAAGAAAGATCACTTTCCTTTGCCTTTTATTGATCAGATGTTAGAAAGATTGGCCGGTCACTCTTACTATTGTTTTCTTGATGGATTTTCGGGATATAATCAAATTGCCATAGCCCCTGAAGATCAGTCCAAAACCACCTTCACATGTCCATTCGGCACATACGCATTTAGGAGGATGCCCTTCGGGCTTTGCAATGCACCTGCGACATTTCAAAGGTGTATGACCTCCATTTTTTCGGATATGATTGAAAGGTGTGTTGAGGTTTTTATGGATGATTTTTCTGTTGTAGGGGATAGTTTTGATGATTGCTTAAAGAACTTGAAATCTGTTTTGAAAAGATGTTGTGAAACCAACCTGACGTTAAGTTGGGAAAAGTGCCATTTTCTTGTAAAGCATGGGATTGTTTTGGGTCACATTGTGTCAAGAAAGGGGATTGAGGTTGATAGGGCTAAAATTGATGTGATTGCAAAATTACCTCCCCCAAATTCGGTCAAGGGTGTGCGAAGTTTCCTAGGGCATGCGGGTTTCTATAGGCGATTCATAAAAGACTTTTCAAAAATTTGTAAGCCTTTATGTAATCTGCTTGCCAAGGATACGGAGTTCATTTTTGACCAAGAGTGTGTTGATGCTTTCAATTTGCTTAAGGAAAAGTTGACATGTGCCCCCATTCTTTCTAGTCCCAATTGGTCTCACCCTTTTGAGATCATGTGTGATGCCTCGCACTTTGCTATTGGGGCTGTTTTGGGCCAAAGGATTGATAAATTGCCTTCCGTTATCCATTATGCAAGTAGAACACTTAATGATGCACAACTAAATTATACCACAACTGAAAAAGAATTTCTAGCTGTTGTGTTTGCTTTGGAAAAATTCCGTTCTTACTTGCTTGGGTCGAAGGTGATTATTTATTCTGATCATGCTGCATTAAAACATTTGTTAAATAAGAAAGATGCTAAGCCTCGTTTGTTGAGGTGGATGTTGTTGTTACAAGAGTTTGATGTAGAGATCCGGGATAAAAAGGGGACTGAAAATGTGGTGGCGGATCATTTATCGAGGCTTGAGGACTATTCGTATCTTAATGTTGAAGATAGTTTGATTCCGGTTAATGAAAATTTTCCGGATGAACATCTTCTTGCTGTACATGTCCAAGAGCCTTGGTATGCTGATTTCGTTAATTACTTGGTGTCTAATATGTTCCCATCACAATTCACTTATGACCAAAAACGCAAGTTTAAGTCAGATGTGAAACATTACATTTGGGATGATCCTTATCTATGGAAAATTTGCCCGGACAAAATTGTTAGGAGATGTGTTCCGGACCATGAGCAGAGTAGTGTGTTGAGATTTTGTCATGAACTCCAATGTGGGGGTCATTTTAGTGGCCAAAAGACCGCTAGGAAAGTGCTGCAATCGGGTCTTTATTGGCCTACTCTGTTTAAAGATGCTCAAGAATTTTGCCTTAGGTGTGATAGGTATCAACGGTCCGGGAACATAGGGAAAAGAGATGAGATGCCCTTACAAAGTAATCTTATTGTTGATATATTTGATGTGTGGGGCATTGATTTTATGGGCCCCTTTCCCCCGTCCCACGGTTATTTGTACATACTTGTTGCTGTTGATTATGTTTCAAAGTGGGTGGAGGCAATTGCCACCCGAACTAATGATGCTAATGTCGTTTGCAAGTTTGTTTGTGAGAATATTTTCAGCAGGTATGGCATGCCACGAGCAATTATCAGTGATCAAGGGACCCACTTCACCAACAAAAGGTTCAATGCAGTTTTGAAAAAGTATGGGGTGGTGCATAAGCTTGCTACAGCATATCATCCCCAAACTTCGGGACAATTGGAGGTAAGCAATCGGCAAATAAAGGGTGTTCTTGAGAAAACAGTGCATCCCAACAGGAAAGATTGGGCATTAAAGTTGGGGGATGCATTGTGGGCATACAGAACGGCATACAAAATGCCCATTGGAATGAGTCTGTACAGGATAGTGTATGGGAAAGAATGTCACCTCCCGGTGGAGTTGGAACACAAGTCGTATTGGGCTGTGAGGGAATTGAACATGGATTTGAATGCTGCGGGAGAAAAGAGATTGCTTGCACTTGATGAGATTGAGGAGCTCCGACAAGATAGTTATGAGAGCGCAAAATTGTATAAAGAGAGGACCAAACGATACCACGATAAAAATTTGAAGCCCAAGTTCATAAGACCGGGTATGAAAGTCCTTCTCTTCAACTCTCGATTGAAGCTTTTTCCAGGTAAGTTGAGTTCTAGGTGGTCGGGCCCGTATGATGTGGTGCGTGTGTATCCGCACGGAGCAGTTGAACTCAAGAATCCAAAGGATGGGAATGTGTTTAAAGTCAATGGTCATCTAGTGAAACCATATTACGAAGGGGTGTCAATTTTGGAAGACATCAATGAGATTGACGTGATTGAGTTGGTGGACTCGGAGGAGGACACCTAGTTCCGTTGAGGCATAATGTCGAGCTTAACGACTGTAACCAAAGCGCTGATTGGGAGGCAACCCAATGGAGGTAACATTTACTGTTTTCTGTATTTTTGTTTTAGTTTCTTCATCGTTGCATTTGGATTGTCTTGTGTCTTTCTTGGTCTATGCCATGAGGACATAGCATGATTTAAGTGTGGGGGTGGTGATCTTTAAAAATAAATAAATAAATAAATAAATAGAAAGAGTCTTCCGCTTTTATTTGTCTTTTATTTCGTAAACGTGTCGAACTACGGTGACCTGAGCCTATTCTTGTGGGTAGTCCGCCCACATTAATGGGGACGTAGGCAACGAAAGTGCGGTCAAAATGTGTGTCCAATGCGACATGCAAACGGTCTAGCCAAAGACTTTAAAATAGGGCGGCTCACCGGGAGACAACCCGGATTTGTATTTGTAATTCTTTTCATTAAACTGGTGCTGCTGAAAGGTATTTCTTGTTTTTATTGATGTGCAGGAAAACGTGCATGGAGGAGCTAAAAATCATGGGCCTTATTTAAAAAAAAAATAAAAAAAAAAATAAAAAAAAATAAATAAATTTGAAAATTGGCCCAGGCAGAGCACGACTCGTGCTCCTGAGCACGAATGGGAGCACGAGTGGGAACGAGTGCCTCATTTGATCAGAACGACTTGGAAGGTTGGGCACGAGTCGTGAGAACGACTGGACAAGGGAGCACGACTCGTGCTAAATGGCACGACTCGTGCCAAAATTAAAATTGCACCATCAGTTTCCTAATAGCCCTTCAGTCGTGCCTAGCTCCTCCAAAATCAAAACCGCCGCCCCTTGGTCCCTTTCTCTCTCTAACCCTTATTCAAATACCTTCTTCCTCTTTCTAAAAACCTTCCATCCAATCTTCCATTAACCCCTTAAATCTCTACCCCTAACCCACAAAACACTCTTCTTTACCCTATTTAAACCTTAGAATTCGAAAATCGTGCCTCAATTTTTCTCCATTGTTGGTGATTTGGTGAAGAGAAAGTGTAGCTTTGAAGGTGTGGTGGGTTGGTTGATTCCTTGGTGTGGAGTTCGAATTGGAGCAAATCTCTTTGGGGTTGGTGCTACATTGGTCTTGTCCTTCTTCTCCGGGTATCTTCTCAAACTCCGGCGACATTCCGGCAGTTTTTGCGGCGAACTCCATTGTTCAAAGGTACAAGCTTTTGATCCCTCTTTCGAATTGTAAGCTGTGTTGATTGTTAATTGGGTTATTGGAGGAAGTTGGGATTGTTTGGCCATTACTAGTGTTTTACAAATATTCTGTGTTGAAGGGTTGAAATTGGTTTGGTGTTGTTCTTGATTGGCTAAGTTTTCTGAGTTGATTGTTATAATTGATTATGGGGAGAACAAAGGATAAAGGTAAAACAGTTGAAACTCAGCCTAAGAAAAGGAGGAACATTGTTATTGAGGAACCTCCCTGAATCCCCGATGACTTTATGGGTCTAACTAAATTGACGGATTCCCAAAAGAATAAATGGAGGAACCTTGCGAATGGTAGGGATATTCAGGTGACGAGATTCTTGTGCGAGGATACATTGAGGAAATTGGGGCTACATGGGTTGGTTTCGGGATTAATGAACAATATCGGATTGGGAGGTTTCTTGGGCAAAAGTGCAGGGGTATACAAGCGAGTGACGCTTGAATTTTTGGCTACCATAGAGAGACGAGAGGAGAATGGGATTTGGAGTGTGCGTTTTAATACAAATGATATTACGAGGGTTATGTCATATGCTGCAGCTAGAGAGTATTTGGGTGTAAGTGAGCCCAGAGGAGAGTGGTCAGAGAGAGATAGGACTGTTGAGACATTCTTTTTCGAGTTGACAGGGAAATTTATGCAGAAACCTTATGTGGTCATGAAATCTCTCTCCCATCCCGCATGGAAACTCCTTTATAGGGGTTTATCTATGACCTTCTACGCTAATGGGGAGCCGGCGCAGATGAACGCCCTACAGTTCGCGACTATGGAGTGTGCTTTATCGTCTAATACTGTGATTCCGGATTGGGTTGATCTGTTTTTCAGGAGGTGTGAGGCGTTGGGTGTTAATGGAAATGGGAACATCCCGGTTGGAGGTATGGTAACTTTGTTAGTAGAAAACTTTGTGCGTAATCATCCTAGGTCAGTGGGAAATGCGAATGGACCCGTGTTCTATGATCGGTTCTTCTTATACCGATATGATACTTTCGAGCGGATCTCTGGGCAGAATGAGGCATTGACTTTTACTTATGGTGGTGATAAGAGCTTCAGGTGTGCACCGGGAGTGGTATTTCCTGCTGGCCCATATGCTAGAGATTGGAGGATGCCATTTATTGCGGACATGACATTGAGAGATATGAGGAGAGATATGGGTGAGAGAGTGAGTGATGATGAAGAAGAGCAGCAGCAAAGAGCAAAGCAGGTGATGAGCAGCAGGGTGGTGAGGACCATCAGATGAGAGAGCCGTTTCAGGCTGGGACTAGTGGAGGCTTTGTAGGCCATGGGCAGGATCAGTCGAGGATGGCATGAGCCTTTGATTATTGGGGTGATATGAGAGCATATTTGGATGCTCAATACCAGAGAGAGGCGGAAGAGAGAGAGAGAAGATACAGAGAGGAGTGCGAGGCTCGGGAGGCGCAGAATGTGATGTGGCGCACTCGATTTGACTATGTGGATAGGCGTTGGGATGCTCAGGATGACAGATTAGAGGCTGTGGAGGACAGAATAGAGACTATGGGGAGAACTTTACATCAACAATGCCTTCGATGCAAGAATGAGCCGAGACAAGACGAGCCATTCCTGATGAGCATTTTCAGAGATGACAAGGAGAGCGACAGTGAGGAGGGTACGCAGCGGCCCGAGAGGCCCAGTTTCCAGATGGGGGCTTCGGCCCGAGATATTGATGGTATCGTTTCTTATACCCTTCCCTTTTACATTTAAACTGTCCTATTTTTATTTTGTGTGCACACATTGAGGACAATGTTGAGTTTAAGTGTGGGGGAAGGGTGGTGCCTTTGTACTGTAAGTATATGCTAAAAAAAAAAATAATAATAATAATAATAAAAAAAAAAATAAAAAATAGAGTGGCTAAGTGAAAACCCGAAAGGGCACTTAGGCAAAAGGTGAGAATTTGAGCGAAAACATCCTTATTCACCGGCGTGGAGACATAAGGGGGAGTTAGGAGTTCGGGTAGGAACATTTTTTTTGGTTGATGGAGGTTCGTGTTAGAGGCGGTAGGATAGAAATCCTCGTGCACTTTGGAGTAATAAGGGGGGTTGGAGAATAGCACGAGGTAAGTTTTTGTTGAGCATCTCTTTTTCTTAACATTAACTTTTGATCGAGGGTGTACATTGTGTAGTGTGAGCAAGTGTGGGGGAAAGTTTAGGACATTTTAGTTTCCCCCCACTATCATTGTGAGGGCCCTAGTTTGGAAGTTCATTTTATCATGGAGTTTGATGTCAAGCTAGGGCCATTGATTTTCGTTTGGGGAGTCTTATGGAGACGGAGTTTTGTACACTCCGGTATCATTTTGTTTGTTTAGTATTGGTGGTTAGAGGAAGCTAGGTATCATTTTCTCCCGCACATCTGCTTTAGACCAATTTTAGATTGGAGTTAGGATATTACTCAGGGACGAGTAATGGTCTAAGTGTGGGGGAATTTGATGAGTGGATTTGATACATATATTTTGCCTATGTTTCCGGATGCTTTACAATGATTTTTGATGTATTTAGTTTAGTTTTGATGTATTTGAGTGACATTTTGTTATGTGAGGTTGTGTGAGAAAACTATGCACTTTGAGGGTATTTTTGGTTTTTTTATTTGTAATTGGTTGTAAAATCTCACGGAGCGTGCAAGTTATTTGTCAAGTGAAAAAGGGCAGTAAATTGGTCGAGGTTCGAGCTCGGGGTCAAGCACGGTCAAGGGACGAAGGCCAGGTCAAAGCTGAGTCAAAATGGGACAATTCTGCATTTGGCACGAGTGGAGCACGACTGAAGAAGCATGGAGCACGACTTGGGAATGAATGGAATCAAGCCAAAGACAGCCAGCTACTCAGAACGAGTGGACCATGGGAGCACAACTCGTTCTCACGAGTGACAGCCAAGGTGATTTCAAGCAAAGCCACTCAGAACGATTGGAGGGGTCTGGCACGAGTCGTTCTCACGACTGGAACTGAAGGGCACGACTCGTGCTAATTATCACGACTCGTGCCAGTACGCGTTTAGTGACGTCAGCACCGATTTTTGAGCAGATTTTCATGGATTTGGTTATTTTGTTTTCCTAATTAGAGTAGGACTGCATGGAGGAGTATATATACTCCCTTTATTATTCTTATTAGGTACCTTTTGTCTTATTTTTCTTGCCTAGGCTTTCAAGGATTGCTAGAGTTTATTTTCAAGGTTTTTGCAAGGATTTCAGGTTTGATGTTTTGTTGCTATTCATATTTAGTGATGTCAATCCGGAATATGAGTAGCTAATTTCTTTGTAGTTCACGGATTGGTGTAGCCCGTATTTGAACTTTATGCTATATATTTAACTTTTATTTAATTGTGGAATTAGTTCATCCTAGTATTCTTAATTTATATTTGGTACAAGTCCTGCACTTGCGTGGGGAATTGTGCATGAACACTATTAGGATGATTAGACTCGATTGATGATCTTGCGTGAATCTATTGAGTCTAGGTTTCATTAATTCCTTTGTGCTTAATGAATTGAGTTGTTGTCAATTTGATCTTGCGTGATAATTGATAACTACTCAATAAAAGAATTGCAATCTGGCAATCTAACCGTCCCAATTCTTACAAAAGCGAAGAAGCCCTAAAACCCAATTAATATTTTATCATTCAAAAAGCATAAAGGGATGATATGTGGTGAACCCAATCCGTGGGCTAGTTGTTAAATCCTTGAATTTCGTCTGCGAGCTTGCTTATTTGTTACTTTAGTTGCTTAATTGTTTTAATTTTCTTTCGTACTTAGTTTTAATAAACCAAATCAAAACCCATTTTGTTACTTTAAGCATTAATTAAATTTACTTGTTAAATCACACGAGTCTTTGTGGTTCGACCCCTGCTCGTGCATATTGCTACAACGATAGTGAGTACACTTGCTCGGATTTTATTACTAGAGGAAATTTTCTCCATCAGTTTCAAAATTACAAACCTCAACCTTATAGTCCTAATCCAGCTCATACAAAAACAAATTCCACTACTAAATCTACTATTAGTAGCACTACCTCTACAAGTATTAAACCATCATTCTCAGTCAAGCAACTGTCCCAAGCTGAGATGCAGGCTAGGAGAGACAAGGATTTATGTTACAACTGTGATGAGCCATATAAATTTGGTCATATGTGTAAACATAGGCAAATATATATGGTTAATGTAGAGGATGATGATGAGGAAATTTGGCATGATCCAGTAAAAATGGAAAGAGATACGGGGCAAGAGGAACCCAAGGACAAGGAAGTGAATATTTCATTACATGCTTTATCAGGAAGCAATACATTACAAACATTGAAGTTGGTAGGACTGGTTGGTAAGAAAAAATTTAGTGTGCTCATTGATAGTGGAAGCACTCATGATTTTTTGGACATTGGGGCTGCTAAGAGGTTAGGTTGTGTGGTGGAACATGCTCCTAATGTATTAGTTGTTGTGGCTGATGGCAGTAAAGTTGTAAGTCAGGGAAGATGTAATGGATTTCAGTGGGAAATGCAGAGCAGGAGCTACAGGACTGACATGAAACTATTGAAATTAGGAGGTTGTGATGTTGTTTTGGGTATTCAATGGTTAAAATCAATAAGTCCTGTGACTTTTGATTTTCAACAAATGTCCATCAGTTTCAAAGTGAATGGAGAGACTGTTTGTTTGAATGGGGTTGAAGATCCTACTGTGATACATGTCATGAGAGCACTTTTAGCTGAAAAAGAATTAGTTAGGTATCCATGTGGGGTATTTTTACATCTATATTCTTTGGGGGTTGAGAGTGAAGGTAAGGAGGAGGTCCATCCACAGATTAAAGAGATGCTAGAAGAGGGTAGTGCACCAGTAAACAAAAGCCCCTATAGGTGCCCTCATTTTCAGAAGTCTGAGATAGAAAAATTGGGAACTAAAACGTTAAGCAGTAGAATAACTCAACACAATTTTGTTAGTCAAGAAAAAAGATGGCTCATGAGAATGTGTATTGACTATAGGGAATTGAATGGTCTCACTATAAAGGACAAGTTTCTAATTCCTATTATAGATGAGTTGTTGGATGAGTTACAGGGGTCTAAATACTATACTAAGTTGGATTTGAGGTCTGGTTATCATCAAATCAGAGTAAAGGAGGAGGATATACCAAAAACTGCTTTTAGAACTCATCATGGCCATTTTGAATTTAAGGTGATGTCATTTGGATTGACTAATGCTCCAGCTACTTTTCAAGCCTTGATGAATCATATTTTTGCTGATTTTATGAGGAAGTTCCTTCTGGTGTTTTTTTTTATGATATTCTCATTTATAGCCCTACATGGGAGTCTCATATGGAGCATTTGAGGTTGGTTTTGAACAAATTGAGAGAGCATCAGTTAAATGTTAAGCAAAGTAAGTGTTCCTTTGGCCAATTGCAGGTGGAGTATTTGGGGCATATAATTGATATGAATGGGGTTTCTATTGATCCTTTTAAGATTGAGAGTATGGTTAAATGGCCAGTTCCTACTAATGTCAGAAGTTTAAGAGGATTTATGGGTTTAACAGGTTATTATCGAAAATTTGTTGGCATTATTGTCTGATTAGTAAACCTCTCACCAAGTTGTTGCAGAAGGGAGGGTTTGTATGGACTGATGAGGCTACTACAACTTTTGATAGACTCAAGGAGGCAATGTCTTCTGCTCCAGTTTTGGCCATGCCTGCCATTGATAAACCATTTATCCTTGAAACCGATGCTTGTTACAATGGGTTAGGAGCTGTTTTGATACAGGGGGCATACCAATAGCCTTCCTGAGTAAGGCTTTGAGACCTAAACATTTGGGGTTATCTACCTATGAAAAAGAGTTTATGGCAATCAATTTTGTAGTGGAAAGGTGGAGACACTATTTGTGTGGTCATCATTTTGTGATAAAAACTGATCATGAGCCTTAAGCATTTGATGGAGCAGAAAGTGACAAGTGGGTTACAACAAAGGTGGATTTCAAAATTGTTGGGATTTGATTACACCATCAGTTTTAAGAGAGGAGTAGAGAATAAGGCAGTTGATGCTTTATCTAGACAATTAGAATCTTTGAATGTGGAAGGAACTAAGTCTCAGTGTGCTGCTATTTCCATTTTCACCCTCTCTGAAATAGAATGTTAAGGATTGGATTGGTCCATGTGAGGTTTGCCAGAAATTGAAGGATGAAAATGTGCATGTTCCTGGCCTGTTGCAACCATTGCCTGTTCCTTCTCACCCATGGGCTGATATAGCCATGGATTTTGTTGAAGGTCTTCCTGTTTCACATCATTGGAATGTTGTTTTGGTGGTGATTGACAGACTGACCAAGTATGGTCACTTCATACCTATTAAACATCCTTACACTGCATATGGTATAGCTAAGGTGTACTTTGAGCAGGTTTACAAATTGCATGGATTACCAGTTACAATTACCTCCGACAGATATACAATTTTCCTTGGTCAATTTTGGCAAGGGCTTTTCCAGTTGTTGGGTACTACTTTATAGTTAAGTACAACATATCATCCACAAACTGATGGGCAAACAGAGAGGTTAAACAGGTGTTTGGAGCATTATTTAAGATCTAATAGTGGTGCAAATCCTAAGCAATGGTCACAATATGGATTTCATTAGCTGAATGGTGGTATAATAGCAACTATCACATTGCCTTAAAGAAGAACCCATTTGAGGCACTGTATGGCTACCCTCCACCTCAATCATTGTTTCAACATGAACAGTATACTAAGGTGGATGCTGTGGACAGCTTCTTGAAGGAGGATAGGGATCGATGTAGAGATCAAGTTGCTTAGGGATACTCTGTTGGAAGCACATGCAAGGATGAAACAGAATGCAGATAAAAATCGTACTGAAAGGGAGTTCCAGGTGGGTGATATGGTTTATCTTAAGCTACAGCCATACAAGTAATCTTCCTTAGATTTAAGGCGTAACATGAAACTGTTTCCCAAATTCTATGGTCCTTATACAGTGTTAGCAAGGGTGGGCAAAGTTTCTTATAAGTTGGATCTTCCTCCTACTTCTAAGATACACCCAGTATTTCACGTTTCACTGTTAAAGAAGAAGATTGGATATGCACAGGTAGTACCAAGTTCCTTGCCAGCAATGGGAGATGATGGAAATTTTTTGGTTGAACCTTTGGCTGTCTATGATCGTAGATTGGTTAATAAAGGAGGACATCCAGCTACTCAAGTGTTAGTTCAATGGACAAATGCCTTACCTGAAGATGCGACGTGGGAGGATTAGACTGTTATCTCGGCCAATTTCCGTAACTTCAATCCTTGGGTCAAGGATTGATTGAAGGGAGAGGTTCGTGATTGATTTTTAATTTGGGAGTTACCGTTATGTTTTATAATTGGGATTTAACATTGTTAAACGTTGTCGTTTAGTTATTGTCATGCGATGTCGTTTAGTATTATTAAAACGAAGTTGTATTAGTAGGTGGTTAGGCGAGTTAATTGGATTGTTAGTGTTGTAACGACATTATAAAAAGAGGAAGAAAACGTGAAAGGGGCATGAAATTAATAAACACGTTTTCCCTCCCCAAATTCTCTCTCTTATGAATCCCCTCAAATCTCTTTCTCTCTCTTCTAATTCTCAACCATTTCTTACCTAATTTCTGTTCTTCTATTTCTTTTTCTATTCTATCAATCTGTAGAATTGCCATAATTCTCAGATCTATCCATTGTGTTAGCGTGTTTATAACAAGCGAGGGTCGCCGATTAGGTGCAGAGGTGGAGTAGGAATCGCGGATTGGGTGTAACGGCTGAAGGGGAACACAATGGGAGGTGGGGGCGTGAGTCAAGTTGGAGAAAAAGGTAGAGAGAAGGGGAGAAGAGAGAGAGAGAGAGAGGAGAAGGATGGTATGGGAGCAAGGTGGTGTGGGGGAGGGGGAAGGGAAGGGGAAGGGGAAGGGGGATGCCATGGGGTCGATACCGCTGATGGTGGATGGGGAGGCGGAGGCGGAGGGAGAGGGAGGCAGAGGGGTGGGGTGGGGTGAGCTGGTAAGAAAGAGGAAGCCATCGTGAATTGAATGAGAGGGGATTTTAGGTTTTTTTTTTTTCATATTTCTAATTCACCCACTACAGTTTTTAAAAGATAAATTAAACTCTATTTTTTTATTTACTCTTTAGACTAAACTGTCTAAAATATCCTTTAAAATTTTGTCACATATGAAGCACATGTCTTTATAAGGTAAAAAATTAATCTCGTTAGTAAAAGTGATCATAGATGCAAAAATAAATTAGTTTAATATGTTATATACAAAAATAAAAATAGTTTATTGGTGAAACATGCAAAAACTGAATAGTACATTGATTTTATTCGCAATTTTTTCAAATGTTTATTATCTCATTATAAATTTTAGATCCCCTACTTATGCATTATTAGTAACAAATGAAAATACACATTTACATTGCACTACAATCATTCACACCGGCGGATCTACTCTTTAGGGTGGGGTCAACTGACCCCTGACTTTCTTGATAATTTATCTATAACCCTTAAACTTTCTTGAGTATTTCTATCTGACCCTCCTCAAAAATTGAAAAATTTATTACTCTCTTAAATTTTAGATTCCTATTTAATGAATTGTAAAATTTATTACTCTCCTAAATTAATGTCAATTTTTCAAAAAATATTATCCATATATATAAATGTCTAAATTTGTTTTATTTCTAAATGATTTTTCTTTTACAGTTTAATATTTCAATCTATACTTGTAAAATATAAATCAATAAAATGGATCATAAGAATATTTATTCATATTTCAAAACTATTTTTTCTTAAAAGTCAATTCTATAAGAATGTATCATAAAATAAAAAATTTAATTCAAGAAAGAAATAAAGTATATTTTATCCACTAAAATTTTGAAACATGTCTTATTTTGGACGAGTTTGACAAATTCTTAACTTTATATACTTCAATTTGATTTTATGTTTTTTTTTAGCTGTTCTGTGAATATATATCCACTTTTTTAGTAATCAGTTTGATTGATATTTGACCAAAAATTTAGAAAATATAAAATTTCTAAATAAAATTAATTATAAATTTGTTCTTGATACACTATTAAGAAAAACGATAATAAATGTATATGAAAAAATAGACCGTGAGAGTTTTTGGCTTCTTACACTCTTCAAACACTCTTCAAACGTCATTACCCAATAGAGCGTGAGATTTTTTGGCTTATTGATCTTTTCATGACCTATTAATGTAGACATTTTATTACGATTTCAATATATGACTACGAAAAAATAGGTTATAATTAGCATGCTAAATTTTGTACAATATATTTTTTGTAGTATGATTTTGTTCTTTTGGATGTATTAAAATTTGACCCCCCCCCCTCACATAAATCCTAGATCCGCCACTGATCATTCAATCTAAAAAATCATGAACTTACAAATTACAACAAGTCTTGTAGCAATTTCCTTTCAAGAACAATGGGGTTTCCATCTAGAATTTATTTAATAATCCTTTACAAGAATTCCCAGAAAAAAATTAACTTGATTCTTCTTCGACCTCCTCGACCTCCTCGCTTGAAATCAGCTTTTGAATCCTTTCAAGGAAGCTTAACATCGTCTCCGCGCTTTGGATATCTGACAAAAGACAAAATCGAAACAAATTAAATAGAGATTGGAATATTATTGAGAAGAAAGAAAAAAAGTGAGAAAATTTACCAAAAGGAGAAGAAAGAGTAAGAAAATATATACCAAGTCTTGGTATGGTGTGGCCTTTAGGATGATGAATAACAACAGGTTCTACTACTGATTTCAATAGTTCGATTCCGTATTGCTTCAGGTAGTCCGTCTCTCCTGTCATCCCAAATTCACGTGACAGCTGACCGTTAGTAAAATTACAAGCGTTGCAGTAGATTTGTCAAAAATAAATTAAAAAAATAAATTGTTTTACTTATTTATGCTCCTACATTTGTTTGTATCATGACAAATTACAAAGACTTTATCTAAAATTTAAAAAAGCAATACTTATTTTGGAACATAACAAATAGAAAAGGGCATCAACACTTTGTTTTAAACTAATAGAGTTTAACTTTTTATTAATTATTATCATAAAAGTATAATTCATTCTTTAATTCTATTAATTTATTTGAAAGAAGTGAATTTACCTTTTTGAAAAAAATATTATAGTTATTAAAATGATAACTTTTTTTATAATAATAAGTCTCATTTAATATTTAACTACTCAAACATTTTCACAATATATTTCCATTTTCATCACTAAACTTATTGATGTTTAGTTATTACTACTATATCACCCGTGCGATGCACGACGATATATAAAATTTTATAGTTAAGAATTAAAAAAAAATAAGTAAATAAAGAAATAACAGTACAAATTAAATTGGTTGATAGTATACATTTGTAACAATACTTAAGAAATTTCATAGTATTGATCTTCATTGAGACAACACATACGCACACACTCATATACTCCCTCCGTCCCTGAAAGATTGTCTCATTTGCCATTTTGACTTGTCCCAAAAAGTATATCACATTTCTAAACTTAGCATGAATGTTAGTGCAAATCTACTAAGGTACAAGAAGGTGAAGCTCTTCCTTAATAATTGCAAAATGTACAACAGGACAATCTTTTAGGGACGGAGAGAGTATGTTTTAAATGTTTTAAGAAAGAAATTATTAAAAAGTGATAGAAGATATGAATTACACATTTTGAAAAATTTCCTAAACACCACATTCGTAGTACAATTGTTGGTTAAACTGTCTTCTTCAAAATTAGATATCCAAATATGAAGTCTATTTGGATGGGTGACTCTAAATAAAGCAAATAAAAATGATCATGACTGAAAAAATGATTCTTTAAAAGGATTCAACTGTAGATAGAAATTGTCCCAGACTTTTGTTTATAGACATGCATAAATCAAGAGAAATTGACGACGTTCAAAATTGAAAGGAATTCTAGTATCCGATGGAGTGAGCGACATCCGAGGGATTAATACCTTTTTTCCGATTTAAATGTATTTAAAACCCACACAATAGCTTCCTCCAAAAAAAATTACCAAACAAATTCTGAAAAAGATTACTTCCAAGTCATTATCGAACATTGAATACTTTTTTCCTTCTTTATATATAAATATATATAGAGAGTTCAATGCTAGAAGCCCAAAATAAAGTCACAAAATCCTAATCACAAAATGAGGTGGCGATATTTTATTAGTTGTATCGATAGTAGACCAGCTACATTTTAATTAAAAACACCAATAAAATCATTACATCTAGGATTTTGGAGCAAGATTTTGTGACTATTTTGTTTCGTTAGTATCTCAAAATATGTATGTATATATTATGAAACTGCTACATTTCAGATTTTCATCGGTAACATTTCTTTTTAGTAAGTGTTACATTTTAGGCGACGAACAACTTAACTTTCTTGTTTCTGCAAATATGATTTTACAAAGAAAATCAAAATCACATCATGATGCTACTACTTCGATTCGTCTCGTCGAGACGAACACAATGGTGTTTTCAAATTTTTTTTCTACTTCAAAATCTCAAGTTATTTCATTTTAAAGTTGTTGAAAGTTTTTTTTTAAAAAAAAACATACACGTGATAGACTTTGGACGCGTGGGTTAAAACTTGGCGTGGCAGACCTGAACGGATGGGTTGGACAACCCGTTTTACGGCCGTCTCACCCAAGTTTTTGACATAAAAAAGTAGTTAGTTACGTAGTTTAATAACAAATCATTTCTTATAATATTTTTTCTGAATAGATGTTTATTAAATCAAGGAAAAATAAACATTAATTTAAGACAAAAGAATAAATATTTACCATCTCTTTTATATATTTCTATTTCCTAAGTAATATTTTCTTTAATTATAGCAAAAAACTTGTAAAAAACGTGTTTTTTGTTAAGTTAGAAAAAACGTGTTTTTAACGGGGGAAAGACGTACCAATCAAAATCGCCAATGGCTCTCTCTCTACCCCCAATCAGTGCCCCAATCAAAATCGACGACGAAGAAGATGATCGGAGATGGCTCCGTTGCCCTGCTGTTCCCCCCAACGGCAGAGGAAGGCGGTGATTGTTTGAACAGGGGAGATGTCGCCGGTTGATTTGGAGAGAGGGAGCTCGGTCGTTGTTTGGTTGAGAGGGAAATTAGGATAGATTGAATCGGTGAGGGATGAGGATGAGGTAGTGGTGGAACGGCGGTGAGAGAAGGGTGTTGCAGTGGTTGCTTTGGCCGGTGAGGAAGCTTGGCCGGAGCGATTAGAGAGAGAGTGACTGGTATTGCGTCTAGAGAGAGAGTAGTGAGAGAGAGGCACTTTTTCGTTTTGTGATTTTGAATGCCAGGTTAAGTGATTTTGAATGCCAGGGTACGTGATTTTGAATGCCAGTACAAGGTTTTTTGAATGCCAGTTCATGTTTTTTTGAATACCAGCAAAAATAATTATCAGTGTTTTTGAGTGCTAGTGTATGTATTTTTGAGTGCCAGTGTATGTGTTTTCAAATGTCAGTCCATGTGTTTTTGAATGCCAGTGCTTGTGTTTTTGAGAGCCAGTGCTTGTGTTTTTGAGAGCCAGCAAAAATGATTACCAGTATTTTTGAGTGTCAGTGTAGTATGTGTTTTTGAGTGCCAGTCCTTTTTTTTTTAATGCCAGTGCATGTGTTTTTGAATGCCAGTGCTTGTGTTTTTGAGAGCCAGTGCCAGTTTCATGTTTATAAAACGCCAGTATGAAATCACTGGTCATTTGTAATATTAACACTGGCATTTATTATGGTTGCTTACTCACTGGCACTTTTTTACATTAATACTGGCACTTGAAAGTGCCAGTTTCATGTTTATAAAACGCCAGTATAAAATCACTGGTCATTTGTAATATTAACACTAGCATTTATCATGGTTGCCAGTAATTACGAAAATGCCACCGTTTGTTTTGAATAATAATGCCCAGCGCTTTTGAAAAACACGTTTTTTCTTATTTTAAGGAAAAACTAGTTTTTTATAAGACCAACTCATAATTATAATCTGTAAACTGAAATAATAAATTATTTATTAAAAATTACTAATGAAAATATAATAAATATAAATTAATCAATGGGATTTCACAATGAAATTTTTTAAAACATGATTGAAATAATATGAAGTAATTGAATTTTTTTTCTTTCTGAAAAACCAAAATTGAAATTAATGATTACTTAGAAATCTCTCTATTGTTTCATGACTTTTAAAAGCTCAAAAATGGTGGTATATGTCATTTTCTCTATTTTTACATTTCCACCTAACTTTAAAAAAATCCACCAATCACTCATATTTTCTCAAAAGTCTATTTTCCTAAAATATACTTAATTCTCAAAAAAAAATTTTGTAATAAAACGATTTTTGATAAAAAAAAAAAATATACAATATATGGTATATGATTTAAAACATGAAAGTTTAAAACATTCCAATTATAAGATGCTCTAAAAATAAAAAAGTGATGGACATATTAAATAAATAAATAAAACTGGAAGTAAAATGAGTTGAACGCAGACATGGGCCCACTTTATTGTGTTGCATTTATTTCTTAACAATTTGCTTTTCCTCCTTCATCATCTTTGGAACAAAGACCAAAGTCATGGTTCACGTTCAAAAATAAAAAATAAATAGTCATGTTCTTCTTCTCTCTATTCCTCCCTCTCGTTCAGAAAATGAGCACATAAACATAGTTTATTTTAGATTTGCAATTGCAATGCTCCGAAACAAATACTCTATCCAATCCAAAATAATTGTCACATTTTAGTTTTCACTGATTTTTAAGAAAATCAATTATTACTATGAATTAATGAACAAAAATATAATTATGCTTATATTAATTATTTCCCTCTCATACAATATTTTACTTAATAAAACAATAAATGAATTATTACAAATTTCAATGATAAAAAATGAAATTTCAATGCTTTTAACTCAAAAGTGACAATTATTTTGGAAAAAAAAAAAGAAATTGCCCAAAAAAAAATACCTATGTTAAATCGGAGAGAGTACACGAAAGATAATCTTGTGCATGTACCACGTACTATTGAATTAATAAATTAAACTGAATTATTATGTTTGTCCTAAAAATGAATGAATGTCAATTTCTATTTAAGTGATTGATCACAAATTTGATTATTTATTTTGAGATAAAATGAATAATAAATAGGGAAAATTATATAAGAGATAACACGTATCAATTTTTACTAATGTAGATGAAACATGTGTACCCAAAGCACCAAGTGTCTAAGTGCATGCAAATTAAACAAGTATCCCCAAAGCACCAAGTGTCTTTGCCCCTCTTCTAATTGTGCAAAGCTTCCTAAAGAAGTCAATAATTATCATAGAAATTCTAGAAGACTTAGATCATTACGAAAATACCATTAATGAAATATTGCAAGGACAATTTTGCCATTTGATAGCGACACTTTTGAGCGAAAAAGCCCACTTTCTTGCTTTTAATATAGTATAGATTTCATTTTTTTCTCTTTTTTGTTGGTTGACTGATGACTCTCAATTCTCATCCTTCTCTCTCTCTCTCTCTCTCTCTCTCTCTCTTTCTCTCTCTCTCTCTCTCCTCTTCTTGTTTGATTAATAATGTTTTTTGGATTACAAAAATGATAAATCAGAACATTTTTATGGATGAAATTAGACATGAGTAAATCGGAATCGAAATTGGACCAAACTTAAAACCCAATCGAAACTGAAACCTTAAGGGAGGAACCGGAACCAAAATGAACCAAAATTGACCGGAATTTTGTTTGAAAAGTCAAAGCTAGCAAGTGGAGGTTAGACGATCATTCCGCATGTCCAAGACCCCTACCTACCACCAAAACTCAACGGAACCTATTTCGTGGTGGTTAGTCACGTGGATATGCTACATTTATTTTTTTATTTTTTTTTATCAATGGCTTCAATTAATTTAATATGCAGCCTCTTCCTTATAAAAAAACAGATACTGGCGAAAAAATAAAATATCAATCAATGGCTCGACTTTATAATAACACTTGAAAATATAATTAATGTAATATTTGTGATTTACCTAAGAAATGGACGGACGGGATTTCGATTGGAGACGAATATGCCTTGTCAGCCACAGATTCGTTCTTAAACTTGGCTCCTGCTATTATTATTAAAAACTTTATTTTTGGTACCTTCGTAAGCGCTACACCCTGCATATACTCCCTCCGTCCCAGAGCTTAATTCACAAACACTGTTTGCACAGGTTTTAAGGAGGGAGTATTATATTGAAAATGTTGTGAGTGTGAAAATAAAATAGGAGAGAGAATGAGTGAAGGGAATAGTAAATTATAATGGTGTTGTGAGTATTAAAATAATGTAGGAGAGAGAATGAGTGGAGGGAATAGTAAAGATTCCTTTCCATTTTAGGTAAGTTTTAAATGTGTGAAGTAAGTTTTGGGACGCCCAAAAGGGAAAGTGTGAAGATTGTTCTGGGACGGAGGGAGTATAACAACAATTAGAATAAGCCCGTGTTTGAGGACACGTTATTTTTTTATTTTTAATTAAGCCCGTGTCCGAGGACACTTTTTTTTTCTTTAATTTTTTTTAAAAAAAAATTTTTTTCTTTAATTTAAAAAAAAATAAAATTTAAGGATAAAATGGGAAAGAGACAAATGTATAAGGGCAAAATGAAAATTTCGGCACTTGCTACTTTTCAAACAACTGTAGCAAGGAGAACCCTCATTTATACTATAGATATCATAAGCTCCAATATAAAGCCTTCATTTTTTTTTTTTTGTATTAAAAAACCGTGGAACAAACAAAATGAGAGAAAAGCGATTGACAGACAACTTGCCTTCGCTTGCAATCCCGGCAATGCTGCCGACAAAATCGCACCCTGAATTAAGGAAAATATGTAATGAAATAAGTGTTCTATGCAAAGTGAGTTAGGATTAAGAAAATGAGGTAGATAATAGTATGTGGATAGATGATGTGAGCTTCCGATGCTCGGATTCTTTGGTTTATCCCATCTTACCCATGTCGATTACTGCTATTTTAGTGTTGTTGACAAGAGTTTGGCGGGATAATCAAAGAGTCCGACATAGGACGTGAGTATAACAAGTGAGTGTTATGAATAAAAATTTTCTTTTTTGAGTTTTTGCCTTTGTAATGAGACTATAAAATTTTAAAAATATGATTGGAACATTAACTAATCACCTGGGAAAAGCCCATAAGACCGTCAATCGGTCCATGTTTTATCATCAATTCTTCGATGTATTCTAAACACTCGTCAAAATTCGTATACTCTGTAAATCCCTGAAAATTTCACGCACCATTAGTGTGTGTTTTGAATTGCAGGCGAAATGTTGGAAATACAAAAAAAAAAAAAAAAAAAAATTGAAGATAATTAAGACTTACCTTGTTGAATTGGAACCATTCATAATAGGGAGGATCGAAAATTCCTTCGACTTCGGATTTGCCTTGGCAAGGAAAAGGTGCATCGGCGAAGATGAGGTCGAGTTTACTAAGTATAGATTCCGGCCATTTTTGGAGCTGGGTTTTGAAGATTTGAGCGCTGGTTCGGAATCCATGGAGGCAAAGGAATCTGGGTTTTCTATCTACAACCGCCGGACCTTCACTTCCCATGTTTTTCTCGTGATTTTGTGTTTCCCTCTCTCTCTCTCTCTCTCTTCTGTGTTATGGTTGTTGGTATAAGGGAAGGAGATTGTGGCTACTGTTGTCGTTGTTCCACAGGAATTGGAGAGGGTATATTAATGGAAATGGCCGAGTGTCGTGTCTGATTTTCTTTCGTACAGTAGAGGCATGTAGCTTTCACATTCGGTAAATTTCGCATCCTAGAATTAAAAATACCTACTCCTTCCGTCCCATAAAACATTACCCATTTTACTATTTTGGGCGTCCCACTTTAAAGTCTCACTTTCCTAAAAATGAAATTTTTTAATACTTCTTTATTCATGGGACCCACTTGTCATACTCACAACACTTTTCAAATTTACTATTCTCTTCACTCATTCTCTCTCCTCCCACTCACAATACCTACTTTAATAATATTATTCCTTATTTTCCGTTCTCAACAATAAATGGGTAATGTTTTGTGAGACGGAGGGAGTATATTTCGTCTCTGAACTATTCATTTATTTATTTTTTAGTTTGAATTTTTTTTTTCTTCGTTTTTTCCTTTTTACCTTGTTTTTTTATTGTTGTTGTCATTCTTCCGTCAATCCTATGCCCATTCCTCTGTTAAATGATGGTTATGTGGCATGCTTACTTCATCAACTCGCTTATTATGTGGAACAATTGTTGATCAGTAAACATATAATTGAATCTGACATGTAAATATGCAGGTTAAATTGTACAATATGAAACTATTGATCCCTTTGAAATTGAATAACTATTGATGTTTCTTTTTTGAATAAAAAGATGTTTAAAAAAATATGTTTTTTTTAGAAAAAAAAATTGTTTTGCTGTATTTTTGTGTTATTAAAATATGATATTGCTTCGAATTTTTATTTTTTTATATTTTCTCAATGATTATTAAATTGAATAAAATTTATTCCATTAATTCGCCCACATCATTTCGCCCACATCATTTCTACATCCATCATTATTATTAGCCACTTTTAAAAATAAAAAACCCCAACAATATTAGCTTTTTTTTACGCCACCACCTTCATCAATGCCCCACACCATTGTCACCACTTTCTCTTTCATACTCAACCATCTACACTTACAACACATCATATTTTCCGTAATTTGTATGCGTAAATCAAATGATAAACTTATATCGGGATGGAGAGAGTATAAGAGTAATAATCAATACAAACAACAATGAAGATAAAATATGTATGGTATGCAGGCCTGAAGGATTTTGTTTCAAATTGTAACCTTTGAATACAAAGATCCTCATCAAATGCAGTGATCTTCCTTTATGACTGTTTATTCAAGTAGTACAATATTCCAATCTAACCACTATTTATATCCCAAATAAGTGTCAAAGTTCAATTTTTGGTTGTGTGCATTTTAAAATCACAATATTTTGGGGGAAACTAGTTTCTCCCTAAGTTATAAAAAGTCCTGTTTTTTTAAACTGTTCCTATATTCGTCAAATACTTGCAAGTTGAAAAAAAATGGACTTTTTATAATTTATGGAGAAACTGATTTCTCCCAAAACTTGCTCTTTTAAAATTTGGATTGAGATATGGACTTTTGTAGATATCCAATTTTTTTTCTTTTCACATTTGTGATTGTTAATTAATACTCCCTCCGTCCTTAAAAGATTGTCCTGTTGTACATTTTGCAATTATTAAGAAAGAGCTTCACCTTTTTGTACCTTAGTAGATTTGCACTAACATTCATGCCTAAGTTTAGAAATGGGACATATTTTTTGGGACAAATCAAAATAGCAAATGAGACAATCTTTCAGGGACGGAGGGAGTATCATTTTCGTTAAAAGAAAAAAAAAACATAAGGAGGGGATTGACCCTTTACTTTCATTTTGATGAAAATACTTATCTAGCTTTCTTTTAAAGTCCAATGTAACAAAACATAACATTATAGGAGTCAATAGTAAGATTAGATAAATTTAAGGGTAAATTACAAAATAAAGCGTAAAGTATGCGAAGAGGTATCAATAGGGCCTGCCTTTTCAATTTTGACAATTAAGACCTAACGTGACATTTTATGCTTAATTAATTAATAGCTTTTTTACGGAATTCATTAAAAAATTAGTTAAATTACATGTGACTTGTACGTAATAACCAAACTGAACTAATTTTATATGAATAGTTGTTTTAAAGGGTCAAAGTAAATTTATAAAAAAATGAAAGAAACGTGAATAAAAAAACATTTTCTTTTTAAAAAATCAGTCTTAAATTTAAAGAGACAGAGAGTTAGGGGCTGTTTAGTTTGATGGAAAAAAAGTGAAGGAATGGAATGGTCAATGAAATTGAATTCCTAAAGAAATTGGAATGAAATTTAAGCTGGTCAAACCTTGTGTTTGGTTGGTACGAAATGGAATGAAATTGTCATTCAATTTCTTGGTAAATCTTGTTTGGTTTGAATATACAAATTATAGGTGATGAAGGCCAAAATTGGTAATTGTCCGTGTGCTTTTTTTTGGCCCGTGGCCCGTTAAACCCTTAGCCCGTGATCCGGCCCGTTAGTTACACGGTACAGGCCCGGTTTGAATTTGTTGGTGACGGGCGGGCCAAGCCCGCGGGCTTCCAAAGCCCGTTTGCCTATTGTCCGTTTGGCCCTTTTTTTTTTATAATTTATATTTAACATTTGGATAAATAAAACCAATGAACTTGTGTCCAAGTGGTAAGTAGCTCCCAATTATTTCATCTCGCTAGGGTTCAAATCCCTCCAACCCCATTTCTTCTTTTGTTTAAAAAAAAAAAAGGATAAAATCCGTTTGGCCCGTGAATCCTTGGATTCGGGCCAAACGGGCGGGCCTCACCTTGAATTTCTGCACGGGCAGGGCCGGGCTTTAGCCCATTAACACTTACGGACGGGCCGGGCTAAGCCCGTTTAACCGTTAGCCCTTGATCAGCCGGACCGGGCCGGGTAGCCCGTTTGGCCTTCATCAATTACAGGAATGGAATGAAAACATATAAAATGTCCAATTTACCCTTCTTTCAAAAAATTAATGAGTAAAAAAATTTTTTTTTTTTGAGAGGGAAGTGGGGTGAGGTAGGTAGGGTATGAAAAATGAGAAATTTTTTTTGGGGTGGGGGTGTTGGGGGTGGGTGGGTGGGTGGGTGGGGTGGGGTAGTTATAAAAAATGATTAATTTTTTTTTTTGGGGTGGGGGGTGGGTGGGTGGGGTGGGATATGCAGGGGGTGAGTGGGGTAGTTACAAAAAATAATTAAATTTTTTTTTGGTGGGGGGGTGGGTGGGTGGGGTGGGATAGGCAGGGGGTGGGTGGGGTGGGGTAGGCAGGGTAGTTACAAAAAATGAGTAAAAATTTTTTTTGAGAGGGGGGGGGGTTAGGGCGGAGGGTGGGGTGGGCAGGGTAGTAACAAAAAAATGAGTAAAATTTTTTTGGGGGGGTGGTGGGTGGGGGGTAGGCAGGGGTAGGGGTGATTTGGGTTTGAGGGAATTTTGGTCATAATTTTTTTTTACAATTTCATTCCCTAAGGAATTCATCATTCTTTCCATTTCTTGAAGGAATGCCCAATTCCTTCCATCAAAGGAATTTGTCATACTGATGGAATGAAAAAACTTGAAAAACATGAACCAAATATGCCTAAGAAATTGATCAAATGGAATTGACCATTTCATTCCCTCACTTTACCACGAATCAAACGGGCATTAAAGAGTTGTGAATTGGCTAAATATGGGATATAATAAGGCGGAATCTACCCATTTTTAAAGGGGTTAATTACAAATTAGGGCCTGAAGTCTCACATGAGGTCCCCAAGAGGGGTCTGACTTTTTTTTTTTTTTTTTTGCGATTTAGGGCCTGACTTTACATTTTTTTATCAAATTAGGGCTTTTTGACGATTTCCATCCAAATAATCCGTTAAGTTAAAGAATAGGTAACGAAGGGACTAGTTTGTAATGATTATTAATTTTAAGGAGTCAAATGCAAAGTCTAAATATAAAGTGTTCAAAATTTATTTCTTTTCCCAAAATAATTAATATTATCTTAATTCTAAAATAATTAATATCCGTAATAAATATATGTTTTTTAATTTTTATATTAATAAATAAAAAAATTATTATTTTTTGAAATAATAATATTTAATTATTTTCCCAAAATAATTAAAATTATATTAATTATTAAATAATTAATAGTTTTGAAAAAAATATTTTTTACTTTTTATGTCACAAAACAAAATTAATTTATTTTTTATTATTTTGTTAAAAAATAGTTAATGTTCGTAATATATTAACATTATATTAAATAATTAAAATTTTCAGTTTCTTAATACATTTAAAAACTAAAAATTAAGGAATATTATAAATCAAAAATTTATATTTTTAAAGACAATTTTATTTTTTTGCAAAAAAACTAAAATATTTTTTTAAAATAAATTAATTTTAAAATTTTAAAACATTAAATATTTTCTTATTTTTAAAATTATTTTATTTTTAAAACCAGTATACGAACATTAATTATTTTTAACATAATTTTTTTTTTATTTTTTTAATATAAAAATTAAAAAAAAAATATATTTATTCCAAATATTTATTATTTTAGAATAAGATAATATTAATTATTTTGGAAAAAGAAATAAATTTTGAACACTTTATATTTAAACTTTGCATTTGACCCCTTAAAACTAATGATCATTACAAACTAGTCCCTTCGTTACCTATTCTTTAACTTAACGGATTATTTGGATGTATATCGTCAAAAAGCCCCGATTTGATAAAAAAAATGTAAAGTCAGGCCCTAAATCACTAAAAAAAAAAGTCAGATCCCTCTCTTGGGGATCTCGTGTGAGACTTCAGGTACTAATTTATAATTAACCATTTTTAAAGGGAGTTTCTC
Organism: Adenophora triphylla var. japonica; assembly: GCA_022495995.1. Classification (NCBI taxonomy): domain Eukaryota; kingdom Viridiplantae; phylum Streptophyta; class Magnoliopsida; order Asterales; family Campanulaceae; genus Adenophora; species Adenophora triphylla. Next base: position 130,760 of record JAFEMH010002657.1, on the reverse strand, counting down.
TGTAAGAATATTTTCAATCAATCATGTCTATGAACTATTGTTTTTTTCTTAATATGTGCAGTTAGGGTGTAGGTTAATATTTAATTATGATAATAAATTTATATAATTGTAACAATTTTACTTAAAAATTTAGCACATTACTAAAAATTATACTAGTAATTATATACTTCATCCTTCCCTCTACAATATTCACAGTTACTGTTTGCACGTGAATTAAAAAAATTGTAGTGAATTAGGTGTTGTGAGTAGGAAAAGTAAGGTAGAAGAGAAAAAGTGGGGTAGAAAATATATAATAATTGAATTGTTGTTGTGAGTATGACATGTAAGTCTTATTAATGTAAAAGCAATAAAATATTTCAATTTCAGGAAATGTTTAGTTTGTAATGAGACGTCAAATGAGAAAAATGTGTAGTTTGTAGTAGATCCGTTAATTTGGGCTGGGCCCGTTGAGCCAACCTGCCACGCCATGCAATAAGGGTGGATTGGGTTTTAATACTACTAACCCAAATAAAAATGGGCCAGTTCGAGCTGGGCTATACGGGTGTGGGCCAAAACGGGGTTGGGGCGGTCGGGGCGGGCCAGCCCACTATATTTTTTTTTTATATTTTCCGCCATAAAATGACGTCATTTTTAAGTGAAAATTTTAGGTCTATATCGACCTTGTATACTCAATTCGTGAATCTTGAAGTGAGAGAGACTCCATAAAAAGAGAGAACAGAAATGGAAAAACCCTAATGAGACGCCGCCGCCCTCATCGCCGTCAGTGCATTCTATCACGATCACTAATTCGTTGCTGTTACTGTCTCTGATCCACAAACATGTCTCTCTCTCTCTCTCTCCATTTTTATTGATATAAATCTTTATTTCTATAATCATAATTTATCTGTCTTTGTTTTAGCAATTTGTGTAAATTTTACTTGTCTTTTATGCTTGATAATTAGTTTATATCGATATGAATATTTGCTTGACTGTTATGATTTTTGATATTTTTTGAGATATTATTGTGTTTGATCGTTTGTGTTTGTTTAACTATTATGATTTTTGATTTTTTGGATCAGTTTATACACAATTTCAAACCCAAATTTCATTTATTTGATTGGCCCGTATGGCTCGCCTGCCCACCAACCTAAGGTGAGTTGGGTTGAAATGACGTATTTACAGTCCGCCAGAAATTTGGCCCAGCCCGCCCCGCCCCGTTTAATGGCGGGCTTTGACGGGTTAGGCCCGCCACACCAATCTCAGCTCTAGTTTGTAGTGGGACGGAGAGAGTATATATATCTAATATCATAATTAATAATTAAGATTTATCCTACTCCGCCCGTGTAAGATTTTATTTTTTCTATTTTGTTCGTCTCATATAAAATTTCTATTTCCCAAAATGACAAAAGAATTTTACTATTCCTTTCACTAATTTACTTTCCTACTTTACTTTTATAATTACAACACCAATAAACTTATTATTTCTCCCACTCATTCTCACTCTTATCTCACTTTTCGTACTAACAACACTTACACTGATTACATTTTTTCTTAGGGGTGGTTTGGTTGATATACCAATTGTATTTTGCTTTTACCATGTATCAATTGAGTATGACTTGGTATACGAAAATATGGACCAATACCAAACATAAAATTCAGTATAGCAAGTTTATTGTTACTATTGGTACTCGATTGATACTGTTGGTACTTAACATATAACAAGTGTGAATGAAGGATATTTTTTTGTTAAATTTTATGTCTATTATAAAATGCAACATATTATAACATAAAAAAGAGATCTCAAAACACAAATTATAAAATCTTGAAACTAAAGAAAACTAGTACAATAAAAATCTTGAAAATTAAACAATCGAGAAACAGAGAGAGAAATCGACTTGTTGCTGAGTTTTTTAAAGAAAGAGAGTGCGCGAAGAAATTAGAATTTAGCAGGGACAACAACTGCAACTTAAGGTTAGATAAAGAAAACTATTTTTTTTATATTATATATTTATGTATAATATATACTTTTTTTATTTGCCATTTTTTATAAATAATTTCGGGTCACAATATATCAGCTGAAGTAAATATTGTATATCATGTACCAACCAATTAGACATAATTAGTATGATACTAATGTACCAATGGTTATATACCGATTTTTTTATCAATTACTTCGTCCGTCCCTGAAAGATTGTCCCATTTGCTATTTTGACTTATTTCAAAAAGTATGTCTTATTTCTAAACTTAGGCATGGATGTTAGTACAAATCTACTAAGGTACAAGAAGGTGAAGCCCTTCCTTAATAATTGCAAAATATACAACAAGACAATCTTTTAGGGACGGAGGGAGATACGATTGCTATACACATAGGTTGATACAGTTTGTCACCCCTACTTTCTCTTAATATTCGCGAAAACCCCAAAAAAATCTCGGAAGGAAAGGAGTACTCCCTCCGTCCTATAAAATATTACCCCTTTTATTATTTTGGGCGTCCCACTTTAAAGTTTCACTTTCCTAAAAAGGAAATTTTTTAATACTTCTTTATTCATGGGACCCACTTGTCATACTCACAACACTTTTCAAATTTACTATTCTCTTCACTCATTCTCTCTCCTCCCACTCACAACACCTACTTTAATAATATTATTTCTTATTTTCCGTTCTCAACAATAAAAGAGTAAAGTTTTATGAGACGGAGGGAGGGAGTATATTTTAAGGACAAATATTAGAATTAAACAAATGAGTATCACAGTACACCAACACACAAAAGTGGTGATATAGTCTTCCAAAGTTTGAAAGTGAATATAATTTCTTACGTGGCATGCACTAATTGGCCAGGACAGGTGTAATCACCCGCCAACTATTCCATCCACGCGCCACAGTATCTCATCTAACAATCGTTAACCGAAATTTTAAAAGTTGCCCAAAAATCGACTCATCTCCTAACATCAAGAACATTTTTCGCCAGGGTTTCTCTTTCAATGGCGGAAAATTCTCATAGAGGTGGTAATTTCTACGGCGCTGCTCCTTATAGATCGAGGTAACTGAAGATTCGTAATTTCTTGTGTCTTTAACCTAATTGTGATTAACTATCTCATTGGTCATATTTTTCGTTCTTATTTTTGATGTTTTCTTAATTGTTTGAATTGTAATGGTTAAGTTAAATTTGATTTTGTGGACAGAGAAGGGTTAAGTACGAGGCCAGCGGCTGGTTCCGATGAGATTCAGCTCCGGATTGATCCTATTCATGGGGAATTGGATGATGAGATTAGTGGCCTCCGGAAGCAAGTTAGACAGCTCCGGAATGTGAGTTTCTTTTGTTTTTGTCTCGCTAATCCTGGTATTTTTGTAATTAATTTATGCTTTGAGCATGAGATAATTTTTTTTTTGCAAAACTTCGGTCTGGGTTGTTTATTTGTTGGCAGACGGGCATCTAGGATTTTGGAACCGGGCTTAGAGCCGGTGACTTAGGTTTAAAAAAAAATTTTTTTTTTTGAAAATTCTGAGATCTGACGTGGGCTGGAGCCCACGTCAAAAGTGGCTAGATCCGCCCCTGTTTGTTGGAGTACATAATGTAACTTGTTAGATTCTATCAACTACGTTGGCATTGTTTAGTAAACGGTATTAGAATTGCAATTTGCTTGCTGATCTGTATAATGTGATCACTTACTAACTCCGCACAACATTTGTTAAATTCAAGGGTACTCTCCGTATCTTGATCACTTCAAGGTCGCACAATTCTTTTCTTTTGTTCTCTTTCTTTTAGTGCAAACATTAAAATACATAGTTTGTATGTGATGAGGTTTAGTACATATGTGGAGGAAGAATTGAAGTCATTTCAGGGGAATGAATATTTTTTGAGTTGTTAGGTGTACTTGTGGTGCTACTACTTACTTTTTATGATTGACCTTGAGATTAATTGGTCGCGTGGAGATCAACAACAACAACAACAACAACTAAGCCTTAGTCCCAAAATGATATGGGGTCGGCTAACATGAATCATCATATGGTCTCGTCATAAGCATGAAGAAGGGGCAGATTTGGTTTTCTTTGAGTAAAAATGCTTGTTGGCCATAGGTTCCATGTCACTCTGTGGAAACTATAAGAAGCTTGTTTTGTGAGCTTCAGCAGTCTCTTTCTTCCCTTTAATGATCAGATTACTTTAAGGGAGAACATGGTCGTTCAGTTTTGACTATAGACTGCTTTACTAGTCTTATTATGTAGGAAGTTGAGAGATGGCTTTGAAATTAAAATTCAATTGAGTTATACCCTATGAATTGTAAGTTATAGTGAGATTCAGGATGAATTGCTGAAAATGTTATTAAAAACCAAATTTTGTAAAAATAAAGCAATATCGTGTAACAAGAAAATTATTTTAAGAACTGACGTTACAGCAAAACACAAAGCAGTAAGATGGTTACCTCACTCGGACACATTTGGTATAATCGGAGTGTGATCTCAGTTTGGCTTAATATAAGTACCTTCCCTTGAAACCTATGTTAAAAGTATGAAATTCTTATCTTCTAGCATTCTAATTCCACTCTCTTCACAAACAATTTAAGTTGTATCATTAGCCATTAGGAAACCCGTTCTTTTAACGACATAAGTTTCATTTTCAGTAGTAGTAGTAGTAGAGGGGAGAGAGAGAGAGAGAGAGAGAGAGAGAGAGAGAGAGAGAGAGAGAGAGAGAGAGAGAGAGAGAGAGAGAGAGAGAGAGAGAGAGAGAGAGTGAAAGTTTCGTGTAGCTAGGAGACTTAGATCACGCAATAGGCAAAGGATGTGAGTACAGATGTGTCTCACAACTGTCCACACATTCACAGATAATGCAGCGGAATAAAACAATTAAATGTAAATAAAATGCAATAACTCAAGAGTTATATACGCTTACTGATCTATGTGATCAGCAAACTAGGCTTACGCCCAAAAACCTTTCACTATAAAAACTTTTGTTTCTTACAAAAACAAATAAGTGAAAAACTAAAATATGAAAATACTAAACAAGTTCTAATCACCTTCTATGATATGAACAACTCCCCTTTCCCAAGTAGGACTTATTCAATCAGAAGTAAAACAAGAGAACTTTATAAAAACCTAGATGTGAGTTACGGATGTAAGCTCACAACCTAAAACAAAGTCGTATGCTATGAAGTATGTGTGTTTTTCTCTCTAAACCGTAGCTTCTCTTTGTGGTGAATGCCTTGTATTTATATTGCACCATTGAGAAGATCTTCATGCAATCGACCTCTTCCTTTGTGAGAATCCTTTTTCTATATGAAAACATAAAACACACTCACAAGGAAATCAAATATTAGTAGGTTAGTCCTAATATAAAACTATGTACATAAATAAAAGATATTTACTATATTTACAATTCCTAGTCAAAGTAGAATACTTATAAATCTCCATGAAAGTCTCAAAATCTTCTTACCATAATAGAAGTCTTTTAAAATAAGGAAACAAGAATTAGTTTCCTAAAAAGCTCACGCTTTCAATCTCCCCCTATTTTGGACTTTCTGGTCAAAACCAAAGATTTATAACAAACATAATTTATGACCACAGAATATAGAAACATAACTCCCCCTGAATGGATGTGTGTCCAGATGTGTATACACATCCACACATAAAAACTGCAAAACAAGAATTAGAACAGAAAACCAGCAGTTCATTAAGCAAAAGCAAAAACCATTCAGCCATGTCCTAATTAAACTATTACAAACCATTGTTTAGAAACTAACAAAATAAAACAGAGAATTAAAAATTGTTTTTAACAACCATCATAGCAAAACACCAAAAAAAAACTTTTCTCCCCCTAAATCAAAGATCAAAATGTCTCCACTTAAAACCGGCCCGTAGCTTTAGCGGCCAGCGGCATTAAGGCATCCCGGACTTCACTTCCCGGCGGCGGCATTAGAACTAGATTCTCCCCTTTTTGACAAGAAAGTTTAGCATGCCATCTAAGGAGATTATCCCTAAGAGCTTTCGGATTGTTGGCGTATGGGCGATGGAGGCTTGAGCTTGAGCTTCGGCTTCTACAATTGCGGCATCTAAGTCCTTCATCGAGCAACAAAATTCTCTTCGAGATGTGACACCGGATGTGTCCACATCTTCCATACCAATCTCGGGGCTGTACCCGAAAGGAAGATCCACATGTCTTTGCTTAGGGTCAAGCAGGGTCTTAGATTCCTTAAAGAGAGCAAAATTGTCAACAATTTCTTCTCCTTTCTCAGGTTTTACTCCATTGGCAATTAGGATTTGGGAGATCAAGGAAGGATAGGGTAAAGACCATTTCTTTGATGGAGACTCTCCATAATCACAAATCTTTCTAAAGATAAAGTCACCAAAATTAATGTGCTTCTTAATTCCCGATCAGAGAAGAAAGGCTTGCACCCCCAATGGCGAGGTTTTGTTATTGGAGGGGCAAAGATTGACAACAAGGATGGAGTGAAGAAAACAGTAAAGGGAAGATAAGGATCCACTTCCTAAGTCTTTAGGCTTCACAGGCCAAGAGGTCACTTTGCCATGTGTAATGGCAGACACAAGTTCATCATCCTCAATTGAAACCAATTCATCCAAAAAATCATTCAACCCAAGCACATCATTGATGACAGAAGGGGTAAAAGGGACAAACACTCCTCTAACATAGACAGAGGGAGGAGAGGAGTAGTTTTTATCTAATCCCTTAGGCAAATTGGAATAAAACTCATAAATCATTTTAGGATAGAAGGGAAGGGGATGGTCAACAGTTAAGAATAATCCTCTTTCCTCAAAGAATTTGTCCATCCCAAGCTTAGCAAAAGATTCCCTATCCCTTTTCATCTCTATAACAAAGGCTTTGGAAGAAATTAAGGCAAACCTATCAGATGCCTTTTTGGTTAAAAACTTTTTGGAAAAGGGTTTAGGGGAAGAGATAACAGAAACAGTAGATGACATACCATGCTCAGCTTTCTTTCGAGTAGATGTGCGTCTAGATGTGGGCACATCCTTAGACACATCCTTCACAGGGAATGGAACATTGATGGGTTCAATCTCGGTGTCATCGGCATCGAGAGGAGTCTAATTCTTGGTCCTCTTTTTCTTGATCAAGCTCTTCTCTTCCTAGCTTGTAGTTCTCATCAGAAGCGGTATCATCACTATCTGAACTTGAACTAGATTCATCTTCAATTGGCTCTAAATCAGTCTCAGCCACCTTTTTCTTTCCCCTCAAATCCATTAGGATATTAGCTAAGGGTACTTCATCATCAAAAGATATAAGATCCTCAACAGGACTAGCAACTACAGGGACAGAGGAATCTATAACAGGGGCAGACACATTATCCACATGAGGTGGAACCTCAACACAAGGGGTGGTAACTGGGATAATGGGATCACTTGATAATGAGGGAGAGGGTGATGAAACAAAGGGATCAACAGACTCTGCATGGGGAACAGTCTCAATAGAGATAAAAGGTTCAACATGGGGAGTAGGAACAACAGATTCAACAGGGGGAACATCCTCGGAAGGTGTAATAACGAGGGACGGGATCAATAACAGAGGGAGAAGGAATAGATGATTTAGCCCTAGTCCTAACAAGAGGAATTATTACCTCTTCTTCTTCTTCTTCTTCTTCTAGAAACGATAGGTGATGAGGGTTTCCCGCCGGGTTTCTTTAGATTCTTGGCTTTGTCGGATTCGACGGCTTGCGAACCCTACCGGAGCGACGAAGAGCACGATGGGGCACCGGCGTTGCGGTAGGCTTTGGGGCTTTGACTTGAGACGGCTTCCTCTTCTTAGTTGAAGATGGTTCTTCGGCGATGGCGGCAGGAGCGACATCCGATGGTGGGATCACCGGAGAGGATGGAGCTTTAGGGTTTTCGGAGGAAGGATCCAATGTGGGGGATTTAGGAGCACTAGCTTCCATTGAAGGATCAGATGAAGGTGATGGAGATGAGAATTCCGCAAGAAACTTTGAAATTACAGGGTTTAAGAGAACGGAATCCTCTCCTTTAGCTATTGAAATTGGGGCGATATCAAGAATGTCTTCCTCTTGAATGTTTGAATGCTCGGCCATTTAACAGAGAGATTGGGGTTGGTTGAACAGTGCAAAGCGAAATTAATGCTATGGTTTGAGATTGTGTGCAAAGAGAGGGAAGAACAAAGGGTTTTGTCAAGGTTTATGGGGGATGGGACGGATGTGAGGAATATTAAATACTCACAGCTCCCCCTTTCCAAATAGAATTAGAAATCCTTCTTCAAAAAGGTTTAACATACCTCAAAATCCTTAGGAGTCCTCTCAACGGCTAGAAACCTTTGAGGTTACTACACACAAGCACCTTCCAAGAAAATAGGGGATCAAAATAAATCAAGATTTTGTAAGATTTTTATGAAAACAAAAATTACTTCGGCATATCTTTATTTAAAACAGAATCCCAAAAGAATTTTCCAACCTTTTCAAACAAGGATTGATACACACCTTTTTCTTTCATAAAAGATATTGGAGATAAAAAAAACTATATAATCAAAGAATGAACTAGGAAAGAAAATTAATTAACTAGCATATTTACAAAGCTCCTATATGTCCTAAAAATGCAATATGCCTAGCATGATGCAAACACACAGGTGATGGAAATATTCTCAGTTTATGGATGTGGCATAGGATGTGAGTCACATATTGGGACACATTTAGATCACAAAAAGTCAATGAGCAATAATCCAATCTGCACAGCCTCTAGGATGCATCCACCAATTTTTTGTTGTGGATTTTTGCAATGTGAGTAGCTTTCACTTTACTTGATCCCAAAGATAGCCCTTTTTCCCAATGATCTTATCAAGTTTGACTTCAAGTTTTCTTATGAAAATCACTTGATCACAATGGTATGGCTTCATACTAAGGGTGAAGCAGCTGTTTCTCACATATATATTTTTTTTTTCTTTTAGCACCCACTGTGAGATACCTAGGAAGGTTATATCAAGTCACCAAAAGGTAATACATGGACGGAAGTGCTCACAATTAAGTGATCAAAAATAATGTCAAAGATGAAGACTCACAGTGACCACACCTTTGAGAAATTTCGTGCTAATGCATGATATTTTTGGATTTTTCTTTTTATAATTTTTTTTTTTTTTGATTAAACTAATCTACAGATGTGTTAGAGGATGTGAGACACATACGGTCTCACAACCTTAGATATCACACAAGCCAAGAGATTTCCTCAAGGAGGAAAATCTCTCCAAATCTAATGCCTTTGTAAATATATCGGCCAATTGATTTTCGGTCCCAACAAATTCCGGACACACGGTTTTTGTTCTACAAGATCTACGATGAAATGATGTCTAATATCAATATGCTTTGTTCTAGAATGTTGGACGGGATTTTTAGATATGTCCAAGGCACTTTTGTTATCACAAAAGCGATCGAAAACTTTGCTATTCAATCCATAATCTTTTAGCATTTGATTCATCCAAAGTAATTGTGTGCAGCTGAACTCCCAGAGGCGACATATTCGGCCTCGGCGGTGGATAAGGACACACAATTTTGCTTCCTACTATACCAAGACACAAGGTTATTTCCTAGGTAGAAACATCCACCGGTGGTACTCTTTCTATCATCACTATTTCCGGCCCAATCGAGAATCGGTGTACCACTACCAAGGTGGTGTTTGTTTCTTTAGAGTAATGCGGACCTAGGTTCGCGGTCCACTCACATACCTAATGATTCTTTTCAAGGCTTTAAGATGGGACACTTTAGGGTTGGCTTGGTATCTAGCACGAGAGACATACACTGAACATAATGTCGGGTCTACTTGCGGTGAGGTAAAGCGAACTTCCTATCATGCTTCTATAAAGTGTTTGATCAACATTCTCGCCATCGAATCATGACTTAGCTTTTGGGAAGATCCCGTTGGGGTTCTTTGATGTGAAGAGTGTTCAAGCTCAAACTTTTTCACAAGATTCTTGGCATACTTAGGCTTGTGAGATGAACATGCCATCTTTGAATTGCTTAATCTGTAAGCCTAAGAAAAAATTCAACTCACCTACCATACTCATCTCAAATGTGGAAGTCATGCTATCCACAAATTCAGCTAGCATTGGATCAGAATTTGATCCAAACACAATGTCATCTACATAGATTTGTGCCACAAGAATCTCCTTTTATTTCTCCTTACAAACAAGGTTTTGTCAACCTCACCTCTCTTGAATCCTAGTTGAAGCAAATGGTCGGTCAACTACCATACCAAGCTCTAGGGGCTTGCTTTAGCCCATCTGAGCTTTCTTCGGTTATACACATGATTAGGATACTTGGAGTCCACAAAGCCTTTAGGTTGTTCAACATAAGCTTCCTCATTTAATATCCCATTTAGAAAAGCACTCTTAACATCCATTTGATGAAGAGTAATCTTGAGGTAACAAGCAATGGCTAACAAAAGCCTAATGGACTCAATTCTTGCAACGGGAGCAAATGTCTCCTCAAAATCAATTCCCTCAATTTGAGTATAACCTTGAAGCTGACTAACCTAGCTTTATTTCTAGTTATCACACCTTGCTCATCGGTTTTGTTCTTGAAAATCCATTTGGTTCCTATGACATTACCATGTGAGGGTCTAGGAACAGAGTCCATACCTCATTCTTTTCAAATTGAATTAATTCATCTTGCATAGCCATAATCGATCGGCATCTTTTAATGCTTCAAAGAACATTCTTAGGTTCAATTTTTGAAACAAAACAACGAAACTTACACGGGAGTATCTTTGAGGAGCAACTCCCTTGAAACCCGGCCCGTCTTTCTATAATCAACTTTGTCCTTTTGTCTAGTTCTCACTTGAGCATGCACATCTCCCACAACTTGTGAAGTGGGGTGGTTTTTGGATTTTGAAGGGATATCCTTTGACCTATCCACACACCCATTCACATTACCTACGGAGCATCATCACGATCGGAATCGGAAGGAACTGTCCTCGATTCACGGAGTTTGAGTGGATGTGGGAGCGGATGTGGGTTCAGATGTGGAGGTAGATGTGTCCACATCCTTGGTTACATCCTTATCGGGTTCAACATTTTTATCGGCCTTTGGAAGCTTCTTTTGACTTTTCGCACTCGGTTTCTTAAATCCTTCCAGTCCAGCCGAAGCAACCCGAAACATCATCCTCGGCGGATCTTGAGGTTAAGATCAGTGAGTCATCAAATTTAACATTAGCGAGATTCCATAATGGTCTTAGTTTTGAGATTGAAAACTCTGTAAGCTCTCTTGTTTGTAGAATAGCCCATGAAAATTGCTTTGTCACTCTTTGAATCAAACTTGGACAGGTATTCTCTATCATTGAGAATATAACAAACACACCCAAACACATGAAAATATTTTACGGTTGGTTTCTTTCCAAGGAGGATTTGATATGGGGTGACAGTGCTACCAATCCTTAGAAACACCCTATTGCCAATGTGGCGAAGCGGTGTTTAAAGCTTACGCCCAAAATTTCTTGGACAAGTTCTTTGAACTTAGCATGACCACTTGCCATTTCTTGCAAGGTTCTATTCTTTCTTTCAGCAATTCCATTTCTTTGTGGGGTGATTGGTGCAGAAAACTCATGAGTGATTCCCTTAGAATTGCAAAAATTGGTGAACATTTGATTCTCATATTCGGTGCCATGGTCGGACCTAATCCTCACAGTCTTAAGACCATAAAGATTTCTAACTCTTTTGTACCAATTCTTGAATTCTCCAGATTGTTTCGACTTCTCTCTTAAGAACATTATCCAGTATGTACCTAGAATAATCATCAACACACACAAAGGCATACTTTTTCCTACCAAAGCTTTCTACTTCAATAGGTCCCATTAAATCGGTGTGAATCATCTCCAAACATCTAGTTGTGGAGCATTGTTGGACCTTTTATGTGATGCTTTTGTTTGTTTTCCCTTTTGACATGAACCACAGACATCGGGGTTCTTGAAGTTTAGTTTAGGGAGGTCTTTAATGGCTTCAAACCTTTGAAGTTCTTCCAGGAGTTCTACTAGCATGCCCTAATTTTTGGTGCCACAAATTGACATCATTAGCTTTTGAGCTTAGGCAAGAAAGATTGTCACCAAATTGGTAACAATTGTCAGCAGATCTAGGACCAGTAAACACACATTTATTATCCTTATCAAACACTTCACACAAGTGCTTATCAAACTTCACAAATAGGTCATCATCACACAGTTGACTGATGCTTATTAGGTTGGCTTTCAAGCCTTCCACATGGTACACATTGTGCAATTTTGGGAGACCCTTAACATCCAGGGTTCCTTTCCCAACAATCTTTCCTTGAGCACCTCCACCAAAATTTACTTTCCCTCCATTTATTACTTCATAATCAAGAAGGACTGCTTGGTTTCCAGTCATGTGCCTAGAGCACCCACTATCAAAATACCAAGAGCCAGAGACAGAACTCTTGAGGGAAGAGTAAACAACATTGCAGGTGGTAATTAGTTTAGGCACCCACTGTTTAACAGTTTTCTTTTTGGGTTGCAGAGGTCTCAGATTGACTGGATGTGTGTTAGGATGTGCATACATCTTCTCACACATCTGAGGCTGTTTGAAATTACCAGATTTTTTATCAGCCTTGAGTTTGTAACAGAAGGGCCTAATGTGACCAGGAGCTAGGCAGTAATGACAAATGTAATGCCTCTTCCTTGGTTTCTTCTCACTCAGAATGACTTTTTCTTTAAAAACTTGTTTTTTCACACTTTTTGAGGTAGAAGTCTCACATCCCTCCTTTACAAAATTATTTTCAAAACCTATACCAATTTTGTCACGTTGACCCATAGAAAAAGCTTCTTCCATTTTCATTTTACTTTTGTTTAACTTAGTAAAAGTATTTTCAGCTTTTTCACATTCATTCTTGAATTTGTCAAGGTCAACTTCTCTTTTGGTCACAAGGACTTCAAGTCTTGCAATGGTATCTTTTTGAGCATCATTTTCTTTTGAAAGTACGGCTTTTTCATCTTCACAAGCAGCCAATTTATCGAAAGAGATTTGTTTACCTTAACAAGTATCTCAATTTTGTCCAATCTTTTCATCCAATCTGTATGCAGCTCCTTGTATGTGGCAAAGAGTTCCTCATAGGGAATGTCTCTTTCTTCATCTTCATCATCTGAATCTCCTTTTACAGAGAAACAGTTCAGTACCAGTTCAGATGTGACACCAGATGTGTACACAACTGAGCCCACATCCAAGGGATTTTCAGGAGTATATTCTTCTATATCTGCAGAAAAGGCATTAAACACAGAATGGCAATTTAAGACAGACATATTAGCCACTTCTTCTTCCTCATCCTCACTGTCACTAAGGGTAGCAGTTAAGCTCATTCCCTTCTTTTTAAGTGTGTTAGCACACTCATTGGCATAATGACCAAAGCCACGACATGCCCTACATTGGACAGATTCAGATGATTTATTTTCAAAACTTGGTTTCTTGAATCCAGTGTCAGTGCTAGGTTTTGGCTTTTCAGCAGTACTGGAAGTAGGTCTATTGGGGAATTTGCTTATCCTTCTATTTTTCAGTATAGAACTGAATTTCTTTGAAATAAAAGCTACATCCTCATCTTCAAGATTAGACTTGTCAATTTCAGAGGATAATTCCACAAGCTCTTTTGGTAGAGCAGCAGCACTTTTAAGGGCAAGACTGTGTGTTTTGTTTTTCTTCTGAGCCTCAAGGTTAAGCTCAAACACAGTCAAGATTCCTATGATGGTGTCAAGACCTACAGTATTTGTGTCCTTTGTTTCTTCAATCACAGCTACTTTAATGTTAAACCTCTCAGGCAAGGTCCTTAGAATTTTACTAACAAGTCTTGCATTGGAGATAGATTCTCCTAGACTTGTGCATTCATTTGAAATCTCATGAATCTTAGCAGCATATGACACAATATCCTCAGTTTCTTCCATTCGAAGTAACTCAAACCTATCCATTAAAATTCTAAGCCTGGTAGCCTTCACACTTGGTGCTCCCTCACATTGAGTTTGCAAAATATCCCAAGCAGTTTTGGCTATACTCTCATTTGTTATAAGCTTGTACATATTCCCAGAAACATGGCTGGAAATAGCACCCATGGCTTTTGAATTGTAATTTGCAGCTTGTATTTCATCAAGAGTCCATTGTTCTTCAGGTTTTCTTTCAAAGAAGGACTCACCAACACCAGAAGATGGCTTTTTCTCCACAGTAGGAGGTTGCCATGCAACAAGAATGCACATCCAAGCCCTTTCATCAATACTTTTGATGTAATTTCGCATCTTAGACTTCCAAAGAGAATAATTTGTGCCATCCAAGACAGGAGGCCTATTTTGGTGATTTTGGCATTCCATAGTGACTACACTTTCTGGATCAACACTCAGTAATATTTCGAGAGTTGGCTCTGATACCAATTGAAAGTTTCGTGTAGCTAGGAAACTTAGATCACGCAATAGGCAAAGGATGTGAGTACAGATGTGTCTCACAACTGTCCACACATCCACAGATAATGCAGCGGAATAAAACAATTAAATGTAAATAAAATGCAATAACTCAAGAGTTATATACGCTTACTGATCTGTGTGATCAGCAAACTAGGCTTACGCCCAAAAACCTTTCACTATAAAAACTTTTGTTTCTTACAAAAACAAATAAGTGAAAAACTAAAATATGAAAATACTAAACAAGTTCTAATCACCTTCTATGATATGAACAACTCCCCTTTCCCAAGTAGGACTTATTCAATCAGAAGTAAAACAAGAGAACTTTATAAAAACCTAGATGTGAGTTACGGATGTAAGCTCACAACCTAAAACAAAGTCGTATGCTATGAAGTATGTGTGTTTTTCTCTCTAAACCGTAGCTTCTCTTTGTGCTGAATGCCTTGTATTTATATTGCACCATTGAGAAGATCTTCATGCAATCGACCTCTTCCTTTGTGAGAATCCTTTTTCTATATGAAAACATAAAACACACTCACAAGGAAATCAAATATTAGTAGGTTAGTCCTAATATAAAACTATGTACATAAATAAAAGATATTTACTATATTTACAATTCCTAGTCAAAGTAGAATACTTATAAATCTCCATGAAAGTCTCAAAATCTTCTTACCATAATAGAAGTCTTTTAAAATAAGGAAACAAGAATTAGTTTCCTAAAAAGCTCACGCTTTCAGAGAGAGATAGAGATAGAGATAGAGATAGAGATAGAGATAGAGATAGAGATAGAGATAGAGAGAGTAAATGCACCAAGTACATTGTAAAAGGTAGGTTTGGAGCACATTTGCTTAATGTTGAACTTAAATGCCCTTCGAATACTGAGGATGCCTTTCTTCAAGCTGATTAAATTTGATTTGATGGGAAGATTTGGGGCATATTCGCTTCTGATTTTGGGTCGCAGACATTTAACTTTTACAGCATAAATATGAAAACCCTGTTTAGATTGAATTGTATGATCCAGTTGTCTGCATGCAGAAAAGGAAAAATTAAAGGGGAAAACGATTTTGTTCAAGCTGATTGAATGGGAACGTTCCAAACAAATTCACTGATTCACTTCTCATTTAGTGCACAGGCCTCCCCCCAAACAGCTCGAGTCGTCAAACCCCTTACCAGGTTGAGTTGTATGATTTATTTGAGTCATGACTTCTAACAACTCTGAAAAATATTAAGCTGTAGCAATGCAAATAAGTTAAATCACCTGTTAATGTCCATGGGTGTTTTCTGTTATTAATTTTATATGCTTGTAGGAGAGCACAATAAGCTCATGGTTGTGAGCTGCAAGAGAATATATTTGATAATGGACGTCATCATAAGCCCAGGAAAATTACTTGTTGCTAAATCTTCAATCACATGGAATTATTTAATATAGAATAGTGCTTAATTTGGGTTGCGACACAGTTCTGTAGGTGACAACGGTGAAGCCAATTTTTTTTTTTCAATTGGGGTCAAGATTGCATAGTGAATAAAAAATAATACTAATTATATAGAAATTTGGCACAAAGGGGATCAAAATGATATCATAATACAAATTTTGCCACAAGTAAAGGGGGTCGTAATTGACAAATTTAGTATTTTAAGTGTACCCTGTAAAATTTTGTAGTTCTAAAATGACATTTCCCAAAAACCAAGGGGGTCATGTGCCCTCTTGGCCTTATGGTGGCTTCGCCTTGGCTGGTGAGATCACTCTCTTGTGGTTGTGCTGATCGTAGAGTCAAAAATCAAGGGGGGTCTTCTATCCTTTAGCCAAAAGCAGCAGTAAATATAGTTTTCATAGTACACCAGAAGCTGAAGTAGGTGGGCTGTAAGAGACTGATGAAGTAATACCAGTATATGAGAGTCACATTACTTGTGTAGTTGTATTGTTGATTCTCGTAGCGGTTATTGGCCATGGCAAGATTTTTCCTATCAATTTTGATGGCAATTATGTTTCGATGGGAATGTACAAATGACAACAGATCTTGTAGCTCTCAAATATTGATATTTAAGCTCATTTTTATTTTCTTGTTTTGGGGAGCAATTTTTATTCTGGTTATTCGGTGAGTTCTTATAAAACCTGCGCCACATTTTCATATTTTCCTTTAAAATTGTATGTTGGTATTCTACATGCGTGCATGTTTTTAATCTCCCAAGTTGTAATACCTGGTAACAGTTATTAAGACTCTGTTGTGGGAACACTTATCATGTCTTGTGTAGGTAGCTCAAGAGATAGAGACAGAAGCAAAGTTTCAGAATGAGTTTATCAACCAACTGGTATGTCAACAACTGTATATCCGTTGCTTTGAAAAGTGTTCCTTTTTATTCTTTTGGCTATTATTACTCCTTCCGTCCCAAAATGAATGTCCAAAAAAAAAATCAAATTTGCTCTTGATCAATCGAGAACAAATTTGAAAATCTTTTGGACATCCATTTTGGGATGGAGGGAGTACTAATTATGAGGATGTTGAGATCTTTATTTCCTTGTTCTTCTGCTGTAACTATAACTGTGTTTCATTTGCTGCTGGTTCTTCTTATCTTAAAATTTTCATAATGACAGATCTGCAACAAAATGTTGAATTTTAGTAGTCACAATGGGAAATCTGTTAAAAGAAAAGGAAAAAATTAATCGTGTGAAAACCATTTTTTTGTACTCCCTCTATACCTAAATAAATGTCCATTTTCAAGAAATTTTTGTCCCAAAATGAATGTCCTTTTTGGAAAAAACGTTATCCCTAAATGTTTTCTTACCAATTTTTTTTCACTAGTCACTTATACTTGCAAAACTAAATGTTTAGTAAGTGAAAAACAAGAATTTCTATGCATCTTTCCCATTTAATTGTACAATAAGTAAACATTTCCAGAATCTCCCTAAATGAATGTCCCCTAAATGAAATTCGGACATTCAATTTTGGGATGAAGGGAGTAGTATTTAACTAGTTTGCTTTAAGATGCTCCCTCAGTCCCAGAAAATTCTTTTTTAAGTAAAAAAATTACCAGAGAGTAGCGTTATTTGTTTGTACCTCCTTAAAATTGCACTAAACAGGGATTACTACTTCCTTTCTCTAGTCGAGGAGGATTCCCAAAAACATTTCCTTTTTGCCTTTCAAAGATCTTGGATCTTTTTTTTGTGACAAACTAAAAAAAAGAGTGACCGTTCTGGTAGATATTTGCTTGTGGTATCATCTATCAATGCAAAACATTGTTTAGTAGCCTACATTTATACATAAAAGAAGCTCACGGGAATCTATTAAATTGAAAACAGCAAATGACACTGATCAAGGCTCAAGCTGGTGTGAAGAACAACTTGAGGAAATTGAACAAAAGCATCATTCAGCAGGGATCAAGC
Organism: Adenophora triphylla var. japonica; assembly: GCA_022495995.1. Taxonomy (NCBI): domain Eukaryota; kingdom Viridiplantae; phylum Streptophyta; class Magnoliopsida; order Asterales; family Campanulaceae; genus Adenophora; species Adenophora triphylla. The sequence goes on along the minus strand of JAFEMH010002657.1, from coordinate 112,999 downwards.
CACGTTATGCACGTAGTACTTTTTGCACTCTTTTGTTTCTTCCTCGTCTACATGTGGTCTAAATTTTCACGAAGATGAGACTTCTGCTATACCAAGAAGCTATTGAATGAAAACCTGAAGTTTTTACCCGAATTTCAAAACATTCAATGGGTTTCTTTTCGTGTAAAACATACTCCCTCCATCCCAAAATGAATGTCCGAAAATTTTCAAATTTGCTCTTGGTTAAGAGCAAATTTGAAAAATTTCGGACATTCATTTTGAGACAGAGGTAACTCTAGGCGGAAAACAGAAAAAAAAAAAAGGTAATGTTTTTCTATTTTTTGCCTACAAAGACAAATAAACTGCTTGTAAATTGACCTCTCTCAGTTCATCTAATTTCAATGAAAGAAATTATTAGCATACACAACTAGCATTTGAACTGAAATTGCCTGTAGAGGTAAGTTGTTGCTGCTTGCTTATTCTGACTTGTTCGAGGACCTTACTAGTCCATTCAGCAAAGTAAGTTGCATTGTGGCCAACTTTGCCATCTTTGTGGTACAGGAAGCATTGCAGCTCGTCTTTCGGGGTAGGGCACTCTTCTCCAATCGGGTCCCACCATGCTCCCCGGTGTTTCATCCCTGACATGTCTGCCATCCAATGGTGAGCATACTGCCCTACACCTGCAAGCTCTAACCACCCTTTCGGGTAAAATTCCATTATACTACTCTGACGATCCATGAAGAGCATATTTGTCAGCTGTGCCCCGTGTGGGGATGCTACAATATCTGTATTCATCATCACCTTCACCTGCAGATTGATCAAAATCACAGGTTAGAAAAATACTTGTACACTAGATTGCTACTAATGTGAATGTGGTACAAGAAGATATGGGGTATGTGAGATTTGACATTACAAAGGGTAGAATTGTCAGTACAAGATTGATTCTAGTACCTGATCACAGAAGCTTAGGTCTTCTGACTGTATCATTTCTAATAAGCATCCATCAACTTTTGCACATTCCTGGTAAAAAATCTCGAAAACTGCAGTTGGATTCTTGAAAGATCTGGATCCTCTTCTCATTAGCAAAGTCAACCGTACAATCGGTACCCCTCTCTCGTTGACTTCCTTCCCCCTGCCGGCTGGATTAAACCCGCAAACCTCTCTAGCCTTGCATCGCAAAACGTCAAACACTTTCACCCTATTCTCCTCCCCCATCATTCCTAAGTCGTGCCTCATCACAACCGCCTTCTCAAAGCAATAAGGCCCATCCCCTCTATCAAACTTTTCAATATCCATTTCTCCATAATTCGCTTCCATCAGTTTATGAATCCACGATCCGGTTGAAATAACTTGCTCTCCCCAATGGTAAAGCACCCATCTTGTTGGCTTGACACACTCGTTCATGATGGACCACCGGACAAAAGGCACCATGGCACACAATCCGTGCCACAAGTTTTGGTAGTTGTAGTAAGTGCTCGAGACATAAGTTAGACCTTTCATGAAGATGGCCGAGTCAGGAAGACTCCTGGGATGTGCTAACGCATACGAGTTCTTCGTGCCATCTCCCGTGTCACGTCCTTTAATGCACAAAACCCGACCCTCGGATTCTACAGAAGGGAAAACGAGATATTGCGCCTCATTTTCCACCAACGTGTCGTTTATAGAGCTCATGAACCATGTGTGACCCGTCATGGCTGCTTCTGGTTCCGAGAATCTAACATCCTTGAGAGGTAGAAACATAACCGGATACTGGGTTCTTGGAATCATTGAGCCAATGACTTCAGAATGGTTCGTAAGAGTAACCGAATCCTGGGTTTTTGGAGTCATTGAGCCAATGACTTCAGAATGGTTCGTAAGAGAAGTCATTGGCTCAATGACTTCAGAAGAACGGTTGGCATGACCGCTCTTACGAACCGTGTCTTTCCATTGAGTAAGGAAAGCTCGGGCCGCAGAAGAGGAAGAAGAATCAAAAGAGGAGAGTCGGATGTAGAAAAGAATTAGAGATAGAGACAATAGATAGAGACATAGGATGGATTTTACAGAGATCTTGTTTTGAGTGAATGCTTCCATTTTTGCAACAGGGGAAAGCTTCTCATTGACTTTTGTAGGCATAAAATGTATTATCGAGATTGAGATTTTTAGACTAAACAACAATTTTCTGGGTCAATGAGTACACTGGATACGAGAATCATAAAATCTGTGTACCAAATTTAAGGGCAAAGTCAATTTCCACTCTTTTTTTTTTTTTAATCTTGTCACCGTTCAGATCCGGTTGTGCAATTAGTTGCCCAGGAATCTTACATGATACAGTTTCTTATTTAAAAACTAAAAGATCCAAAATAAATGCTCCTCCCACCGTCCATTTGAAATATGATTTTTGGAATGGACACAAGGATTAATGAAAAGTGTTAATGTAGTAAACGTTGTGTGTATGAAAAGTGAGGTACGAGAATTAATGAAAAGTGTTAATGTAGTAGACGTTGTGTATATGAAAAGTGAGGTACGAGAGAGAAATGAGTTTATTGTCAATTGATCCAGCGTACTTTTCAATTTTTACATATTGCCATGTGTACTATTTGATCAAAGTAGACATTATACTATTGATCAATTAATTAAAATATCAAAAATCATTAATAAATGACTTAATTAATAGTATGCATGTTAATTTGATCATTTCGATAGTACACGGGGCAATATCGATAGTACACATGACAATATGTAAAAATGAAATAGACGCGAGCTCATTTGACAATAACTAGAAAGTGAGATAGAGAATAATGAGTAAAAAAATGGAGTAAACTGCTTTTTTGCCCCGTGTACTATTGTAGAATATCAATTTAACACTAGTACCGCGAAAAACAATAAATGTGTTATGCGTACCATTGATTTAATTGCAAAAGTAATCAATATAATGTTAACTCGTTACTTTTTTCTAACGAGCGTCAGTAACTTAACATAAAATAAAGTTAGATTAAAATTTTCAAATGTAACCCTAATATTTAAAAAATTAACCCCGTCAAATATTTAACGTCTAAATGCTCAAACCCCCTTCAATTTTGACATTGAGATTGAAATAACTAAATTACCCTTTTCTTCAACCTCTGAACAATGCTCAAACCCCCCTTCAATTTTGACCTTATCCACCCACCAAAACTTCAATTTTGACCAACACTGTACAACCAAAATCAAAAGCCCTAAAAACGTTTCGAATCAAGAAAAAATCTATGAAAACGAAGGTTCAAATTAATTGATTACATTGAGGAGTTGCGTTAAATCAAGAAAGCTTGAAATTCAATCTTACATCACGTTGGTTGATGTGTGTGTGTGAAATGCGGAAAGGAGAGAGAATCGGAGATGACAATGGAGTTATCAAATGTGTGTACGTGAGTATCTGACCACCACACCTACCAAATCACCCCCAATCTGTTTCGAATCTTTTTTTTACTATTATTATTTTTTTTTTCTGGTGTAATGGATTTTTTTGCCATTAATTTTTCTGTTAAATTCGTTTCTTGTTATTTTTGATGATATGAGCATTTACACGTTAAATAAATGATGAGGTTAATTCTTTAAATATTATGGTTAATTTGAAAATTTTAATCTAACTTTATGTTAAGTTATTGACGCTCATTAGAAAAAAGTAACGAGTGAACAATATATTGATTACTTTTGCAATTATATCAATAGTACGCATGACATATTTATTGTTTCCGTGGTACATGTGATAAATTGATATTATGCAATATTACGGGGGCAAAAAAACAGTTTACTCTAAAAAAAAATGTTATGAATGTCAAAGTGAGCCCGATTAAAATAAATATTTCCATTTTGGGATTGTCATATTTCGAATGAAACATTCAAAATGATAAAATGTCATAATTCAAATGAAACGGAGGAAGTATTATTTTTGTTTTTATAAAAAGTAAATGCTCTATTTATTTTGGAGCCAGATATAAAATTTCCTCAATCTTACTCAATGCATGTTGATTATTTAAATATTTTTTTCTTGATATGTCTCAATTTATCCCAAAATAAACATTTTTAATTAAAATACAATAGTCTTAATACATTTTTGATATATAACCCATTTTTTAAAAATATTAACAAATTGCTTAAAAAATATATTAACAAATTAAATACGACATTGTACTATGTGACATTAAGTATAATCATTAGGGTGGTTTGGTTGGCATAACAACGATTGTATTTTGCTTACACCATATATCAATCAAGTATGCTTTGGTACAAAAATATGTGTCAGTATCAACCACAAAAGTCGGTATACTAAATTTATTGGTGCGGTTGTTACTCGACATATACCAAATGTAAATGAAATCATATATCAATCAAATATGACTTGGTATACAAAAATATTTATCAATACCAACCACAAAAGTCGGTATATCAAATTTATTGGTGCGATTGGTACTCGACATATACCAAATGTAAATGAAGACAAAAAAAAAGCATTGATATATTTTTTGTTAGTTTTTCTGTCCAACACATTATAATATAAATAAGAGGTTTCAAAACACAAATTATTAAGTCTTGAAACTAAAGAAAAGTAGTATAACAAAAGTTTTTTTGAAATTAAAATATGTCCAATACATCTATAGTATAAATGGTAACCCCTCCGTGAACAGTACAATGAACAGTTTCATAAGCCAAATTTCCCATTTTGCCCTCACTAAGTTGTCCCTTTCCCATTTTGCCCTTAAAAAAAAAATTTTTTTTAATTTTTTTTTAAATTAAAAAATAATTGGTACGATAGTACCGTATCAAGAATTCGTCTGTTCGATATACCGATTTTTTAACCAATTATATTTGGTACGGTTGATATACAGATATTTGCTGATACGAACGAGTACGTTTTGCTACACATAAGAGCATCCGTAGTCATGATTTTTAAAATTTGAGTCATGCCATCCTTCTCTCCTCCAGCTCAGCTCCACGTCATCAGTCATCAATAACCACAACTCCAAACAATTTTATCTCCATTCATGACAAAAGTCATTGCTTTCTCTCTCTTGCTTTTTATTATACTCCACCATATTTTCTCTTTCATACTCATTTATATTACATTTATTACTACCATATATAATTATTAATTATTGTACTATATAAACGATTAATTATAAATTTTATTATAATTAATTATTTTATTAATATTTATTAGTTTTATTTATATTATTTGAAGAAGTTTATATCTAATAAATTATAACATGAAAATTACATACGAAAACAAAATACATTAAAATACGTAATAAAGCATAGAAAATATTAAAAATTACATGGGATACCCTCTGATATGGAGCAAAACATTTTAATCATCCACTTCCTCATGAAATTTTTCCCATATATTCTCAATCAAGTCTTCCTTCAGTGACATATGGATATTTGTATCTCGAACTCGACTCATGTTACTCATATATGATGATAAATTATATCTTCGAACATTGGAGTAAGTAAACCTCTCATTTTCAGTGCTACTTGATGCTTGATTTTGAGGACGGTCTTCTTCAAATTCTCTTATTATATCCCGATGATTCTTGTAGGTTGCACGTTCGTCCTCGACAATCATGTTGTGCATGATGATACAAGCAAGCATAATTTTTCCCAGTATATCCCTACTCCATGCTAGAGCAGGTTGTCGAATTATAGCGAATCGAGCTTGTAAAACTCCGAAAGCACGCTCCACATCTTTTCTCGCAGACTCTTGTTTTTTAGCAAATAATTTTTGCTTTGCTGTCTGCGGGGCACTAATGGAATGAATAAATGCCGCCCATTTTGGATATATTCCATCAGTTAGATAATAACCCATATTGTATGAATGATTATTTATCGTATAATTAACAGGTGGAGCTTGACCTTCCATAATGTCTGTAAACACTGGAGAACGATCAAGGACATTTATATCATTACACGAACCTGGTTTTTCGAAGAAAGCATGCCAAATCCACAAATCACGCGAAGCTACGACTTCTAGGATTAAAGTTGGTGTCTTATTTCTACCTTGAAATTTTCCTCTCCAACCGCGTGGACAATTTTTTCATGTCCAATGCATACAGTCAATACTTTCCATCATCCCTGAAAATCCACGCTCCTCTCCTTATAATAACACAGCCATATCATCAGCATTCGGACTTCGCATGTAATGGTTGCGAAATTGAATTGTGAATCCTTCAATAAAATGAAGAAGACACTCCTTCGCTGTAGATTCTGCAATACTTAAATGTTCATCAAGCGAGTCATATGCAGTACCATGTGCTAGCATTCACATAGCGGAGGTACATTTTTGCTCGATTGTTAAACCAAGCCTGCTGATTCCATCGGGTTTCTGTTGAAAATACTCATTAGAAGCACGCAATGCTTCCATGATATGATGGAAGACATGTTGTCTCATTCGATATCTACGGCAAAATGTTTCATCTGAGAAACTTGAATGTTTAGCGAAATATTGTCTATACAATATGTCATGTGCTTGCTCACATTCTCTGTGCACATATTTTCTTCGATCTTCAGACGGAGACCTCTCAATTGTTGATGATATTAGAGGAATGATTGAGTGTACAACCGCCTCTTCATTTTGGCGTCTTTCTGAGTATCTTTGATTCCATTCCATCTTCCTGGTCATCAGGTCGAAGCTTGTATCATTTGAACTTGAAGATGAAGAGGTTGATGATGAATACATTATGCTTATATTTTATGGAAGTTTGAGGAAAGTTTAAGAAGAAATGAAGATGAGTGTGGATTTTGGTGTATGGAATTTGAGAAAGATAACCCTTAAATAGTAGAACAAAATAATTGAGGTGTAAATAAATGAATTGCAGACACTAAAACAAAATTGTCAGATTTATTGTTGAAATAGACTTATCAATTACACAAGTCTATTATTGATAAAGTGACATAACAATGTCAGATTTATTGTTGAGATAGACTTATCAATGACACAAATATTTATTACTAACCATTTAAATTAGTGATATGTCATATCTCAATAAAAGTAAACATATTTAACCTTTTCATTTAATAAATAAACACACATTACAAATATTACATAAAACATTAGAAACTAAATAACATCACAATAATAGTTAAACTAAAACAAATATTTCACATGTTCAAAATCAAACTAACATAACTAAATATTCTTGAATTCTTCGTGCAATCTGGCATAAAGCTCCATTTCTTCTGATGACAAATTTGATTTTCCCATTAATGTATTGTACAGTTTGAACCTTCTCTTTTGATCCTTCTCTGCTTGCTTTTTTTCTTCTTTCTCTTTAAAAAAGTCAAACATTTGTTTATCCAGTTGAAGCCTCTCAGCATCTAGCTCGCGACTTGTATTTAGACTATTGATGCAGTTTGTTACATGATCTACATCAACTTGAGAAGAAGTAGTTGACTTACCTTTTCGTTTAGACCTCTTCACTCCCATAGGACGAACCTCAATTGTTGGTGTATCTGAGTTTGATCTCTTAGAACTGTGACTGCTTTGCTGATCTTCAGCAATCATCCCACCTTGCCACTTCGGAAAGTGTTTCAGAATATCCCAACAATGCTCGAGTAGGATTTTTTTTCCATTGTTAGTTTTTTCCCATATTTCTCGAGCTTCTCCTATAACATTATCTTCACTCCACCCACTCTTCCTTTTTCGTTGTGCTTCTGCATAGACCCCAACCCACTTACTCACCTGAGCGCTAATTCTTCTCCAACGAGAAAATGTTGAATCCTTATTTCTAACATTTATGGTGCTTGAGTTTTCTCTTTGAGATGCATCAAACTTTAGCATTATATTTGCCCAATGGTCACCCCTCTTTTAATCAGTTCCTATCGCAGCATCGCCACATGCCTCAAGGTAAGACGAACATAGGACTTTATCTTCAGCTATGTTCCATACGATCTTATCATGCTTACTTTTGGATTTATCGGGTTGATTAGAAGGAGTAATAGCACCCTCTTCATCATCATCTTCAATATCTTGAAATAAAGTTTTTGAACTACCTACATCACCAATAGGTGTTCTAGGAGACCTATTATATTGTTGAGATGATGGATATTCAAGATTTGGAGAAGAAAAATGAGTATTTTGAGTAAGGTACATATTCGGAGAAGAAAATAAATGTGGATTAATTTGAAATTTAAAAAAAACTTGGAGCATTAACAGGATTCGAAATTTGATTGGTTAGATAAAATCCAAATAATTGAGATAGTTGAGGATGGCTTAATAAATTTAGATCTAGAGGCATTTGGGCATTTGAGTTTCTATTGACATTTGGATTTTGTTGGGAATATTGACTATTTCCATAATAATTAGGATAATTAGAATCCATAATTATAAAATGAAATTTTTTGAACAAAGTTAAAATAAATAAAATGACTAATATTGAACAAAATAAAATATTTGAAAAATTGTAGGAAGTATATGAAATTTAGACTCAATTTATAGACTAAAAAAAATTACTGTTGCAATTTTTTTGAACCGTTGGAGTATTTTTATTTGTTTTCTCAAATAAGCCAACGGAATTATTTTCATTTTCCCGTGACTTGGAGCCGTTTTGCCCGTGGGTTGACCCACTTGTTAGCCGCACCGGATGGCGTAGTCCAGCCAAAAAAAAAAAAAAGTCATTCACGCCACTGAAACTTGTCATGAATGTGGACTTCATCCATGCCACGTAAGCCGGTGTCGGCTGCTCTAATAATCATTATACCCAAAATTAATTTCTTACTCCCTCCACCCCAACCAAATGATCTTTTCTTAGTGAGACTGAGGGGCACTTTTACTTCCTCCGTACCAAATGATCTATAGTATAAATGAGTGATGCCATGAACAGTTGAATGAATAGTTTCATTGGCCGAAATTCCCATTTTGCCCTAACTATTTTGTCCCTTTTCCATTTTGCCCTTAATTTTTTTTTAAATTAAAAAAAAAAAAAAGAAATAAAAACGTATCCTCGGACACGGGCTTAATTTAAAAAAAAAAAAAAAATTACGTGTACTCGAACACGAACTTATTCTAGTATTTCCATATAAAAGGGCACTTTTAATCCCTGCCCGAATGATCTCCCTGCCCAAGTGATCTCACTTTCTCAGCCCAGGGGCACTTTTACTCCCCCAAATGATCTTTACATATAGGGGCACTCAGTTGACTTTTAATAGTAAAAATTTATAAATATATTTGCTTTCATTTTCAAACTTCTAATTCTGCGTGTATAAAATAAATTATGAAGAAAAAAAAAAGATAAAAAAATCATTTCAAGATACATTTAGGGACTCATTTTGGGGCAGCAGTAGTAAAAGATAGCCCTTTACTTATCAGATAAACACGAAAAGGTCATTTTTCAGTACCAAAAGAGAGCATAGTACCATACCCAGAGACCAAAAATCATGCATGAACATTACCTGGAGGGCTTATCAAACAGCCCTTCCTGGTAACTACTAACCAGTAAAAATAACACCAAAAAAATTATAAAAAATCAATGGCACAGCAAACACGCAGCGCTTATTACCTATTTGCCTTCTAAAAGAGCACATGTAAGTTGCCACATACATTCTCCAGCTTCTATTTACATACTATGTACATCAGCTTTAAGTTAAAACTAAAACATCAAACAGCCTTCATGTCTAGTTATATGTGGAGCGGAGCGGTTGCCACTTCCTAACCTGGCAACAAGAAAATCTAGCCAGCAGGTGAGGTCAGGGGCCTTGTTACTGGTTAGCCATGCAAAGGGTAATATGGGAAATAATGGGGAGTAATGGATTCGGTCAATCAGCAGGTGGGTGAGCTTATTAAAATGGTTTCATGTCAGAATGCTTTGCAAAGGCTAGCAGTCACATTAGAAGAGCACTGCTCTCGAATTGGGCTGGTGGGGACACACAGTCTGCTCCTTTTTGGTTCGGATATCCGAACCTGAGATATTGCTACAGTAAGTGCATCAACCAAACCTGAATCATCTTGCTCTTCCGACTCTTGACCCGATTCTTTGATTTTGACTTCAAGAGAAGTGCTTGTAGCTAATCTAATTTTATTTCGGTTTGAATATGGTATGGATGCAGAAGCAAGTGCTTGGGAAGGTGGTCCTGCTTGACTCTTTGACTTTGACTTCATTGATAGTGTCCTTAAAGTGCGCTCCGTGTAGAACAAAATCCATGGATGGCCTGAAATGAAATTCGTTAATATGCTACTAGTCTGGGATAGCAAGAGTATATACACTCCAACAATGGCATACACTAAATACATACTCCCTCCGTCCCATAAAGATAGTCCCACTTTTTTAGTCATTGATAGACCATTAAAAGTACTACCAATAATGATTTTTTAAGATTTTTATTTGGGTAATTAGTTTTAGTCAAAGTCCAATCAAATCAATCACTATAAAAGTGGGACTATCTTTATGAGACGGAGGGAGTATATTTTATAGTAGCATAATTGACTTACTAAGTACTTCATCAGCTGAAATCCTAGATGTGGCATTCCTCGTCAGAATTCGCTCAAGAAGATCACGTGCAGGCTTGGATACAGATTCCCAAATTCCAGTGTGAAAATCAAGCTTTGCAGTCTTGATTGACTCAAAGACAGCTTCCAAGGAGCCTCCTTGAAATGGGAGGACACCAACCAAAAGAGCATGTAAAAGAATACCAGCACTCCATACATCCACTTTCTCAGAGTAATTCCCCAATAGTACTTCTGGAGCAACATAAGCTGGACTTCCGGCCAAACCAGTCAAGCTCTGACCTGCAAGTCAAATTTGCAATAATTTAATAAGAGCACAAATGCATCATAAACAAAAAATAAGCATCTATAGATTGCCAATGTACTGTCAAAAGTGCATGCCTATTGTCAAAGCAGTGGAAGAGCATATGATGCAACCCAAACATGTTTTACTTTCAGAAATAGAAACACTCCATAATGATTAAAACCCAACATCTATAATTACATAAATTTACTAACAACTCTTACATCGAGATCAATTCCCGGACACCTTTGAAAAACATAGTAGAAGGTTGTTGCTAATAAGATGATAATGAGCACAAACTGCTAGCAGCCTTGTGATCTATTAGATTAAGCCTAATTAGATTTGGTAATCACAGGAAGTAAATGAGGGATTAACTCATATACATTTAGAGAAACGGTACAATCATCCACCGTATGCATTATTTTGACACACGATTAGTTAAGAACTCCATCATAAACCTTAAAAAGGATGTGTTCTAGAATTCTTTCCCTGATTAGTTAATATCCTCTTTCAATTTTCTCTCCATCTCACACTCCTATACTTCTGGTACGTATTGCCTCATCAACGCCATCTCTCGACCTAAAAACTGATATGCTTAAGGGATTACAATAGGCCATTTGTGATCGTGTGGTGAAAGGAAACTTTAATGGTAATGCGACGAAAAGCTCTCTCCATACTGCAGAAAATTGCAATAATTATGTATGTGCCCACAATTTGGTCGAATGTTTGATACCGATTCCATTATTTACACATAGCAAGATATTCTATGCCATTCACGGAGCTATCATAGACATGAGACAATGAGAATTCAGCTAGAATGACTATGAATGAAAGTACGTAATGTAGGTAATGTGTCTGTATACAACAATGCAAAGCATATATATATATTGTGATATTTCCTATATTCCACAAAGCCAAAAAAATAATTGGAGCACAACTCTGCAGCACCGTACATGTGACTTCTAACAATAAGATTTACACTATCAGCATAGGAAATGAATGAAAACAGTCCAGAATTCCCAGTGATAAAAAGCAAGCCAAGTCAAACAAGTGGGCAATAAGAAGAAAAAAGAACAGAATAAATAACTTTAATGCAACTTGGAATGATGGACATGAAAGGACAATGAAATCTTGAAGGGAGAGTGTGATATATACCATTTGTGATCCTCATAGCTAAGCCAAAATCTGCAAGCTTAATCTTCCCAGAAGTTGTTAAAAGAATATTCTCGGGCTTTATGTCCCTATGGACAACCCCCATATCATGGCAATACTTGATCACCAACATCAATTCTTTAAACATATTAGCAGCCCGCTGCTCAGAATACCGACCCTCCTTTGTCATCTGATCAATCAACCTTCCACCAGAACACAACTCCATCACAAGATGAAAAGATTCCGAATCCTCATAAACTGCTTCCAATGTTACAACTCCCGGATGCCCAGACAAATGTTGCATTATTTCCACCTCCCGATGAACAGTTTCCTCCCCTTTAACCAAAGTTTTACACGCAAATTCCACTCCAGTAGCCCTACTCCTACATAGCCAAACTGAGCCAAATTTACCTTTTCCAATCGTAGAACCAGAAATATAATCATTATCAATCTTGTTCTTCCTGCCCATTTGTGTCGACACATCAATGCACCCTATTTTCCTCTTAATCCCACGTCCAGAAGAAACCAAGGACGAGGTTGCACCAGCGGGAGCGGTGGCTGCAATCCCAGCAAGCCTACTTTTACATGACCCATCAGGCTCATCACCCACCACATCTTCTTTACACCTCTTCTTCAATCTAACAAAATCTTCTAAAGAGAAATGTGACCTCACTTTCGATAACAAGGACTCTGAATCACCAGTCGATTCCAAGATTTCTTTCTTATTAGGGCACAGCAGTTCACAACCTTTTCTCTTCTTCCTCATCAATCACAAATCACAAGTTCCCAGCTTTATAAATCCAAACCAAACTCCACAGTAACAAAAAGAAAACCCAATTCACCCAATCACATAAAATCTATGAATGTACAACAACCCAGAAAACCCATTCAATCAGCTAACACAAAACAAAAGAAAATTGATGTAATTACAAAATGGGGCAAAAGGAACAAGGATTAGGGAAAAAATACGACACCTTACCAGGATAGAAACGGGCAGCAATTGTGGACTTGTAGATCAAAAATTGAATCTCGAGAACGAATGAGGATCAGACGTAAGAAACCCTAGACTCGGAAAAGTAATACTACTAAATTTTAGGGGTAAATTTAATGGAATGAAATACTGTAATGAGAAGGTTGAGATGAGATTGATGAAGGTTTGGCTTTTGGCCCAACTACGCTGCAGATTTATTTATTTATTTTTTAACTTTTGTTACATACTAGTACATGTTTGAGTCCAAGGTCACATGATTTTTTTTTTAATTTTTTTTTTAAATTAATTTTTTTTAAGGATAAAATGAGAAAGGGACAAAATAGTGAGGTCAAAATGGAAATTTCGGCCATTGAAACTGTTCAAAAGAACTGTAGCAAACACCCCTTCCATTTATACTATAGATTTTTCTTTTTTCTTTTTCTTTTCACCCAAAAATTAAATATTGTGTTTTAAAATAAATAAATAAATAAATAATACTAGTAGTATAGTTTTAGTATTAAACAAATAATGCATAAGCAAATAAAACATACTCCCTCCGTCCCGCTAATATTAGCACACTTTCCTTTTTGGGCGTCCCGCTAATATCCGCACACTCCCAAAAAGGAAACTTTATATTAATAAAATATTCACCCAACCCCACTCATTCTCTCTCCTACATTATTTTAATACTCACAACACCATTATAATTTATTACATCCTCCACTCATTCTCTCTCCACTCATTCTTTTACACTCACAACATTTTATTAAAATATCATATTCCTTAATTCCCGCGCAAACAGTGTTTGTGCTAATATTAGCGGGATGGAGTGTTTGTGCTAATATTAGCGGGACGGAGGGAGTATTTATTAATAAGTTAAATAGGATGAAATGAGTATTCTTTTTTCAAGATTTTTCAATTAATGTCATATTCCTTTAATTATGACTGATAATTATTAGACGTGAATCATGTTATTAGTTTTCGATTTTTGTGAATATTAAAACGTGTTTTTAGTTTTGGAAATTTGTTTAGAAAGCAATACTCATTCCGTTAGGACGGACAAAATTTTCAAATCCATATCAATCAATATGTGTATCAATCGTGCCAGTTATAATTGGTACTTAGAAATTGATATATCGAAATGTTGGTACGATACTAACGTACCAATTATATCAAATTGCTTGATACACGATACATATATTTAAATTGGTGGGTATACCGAGAACCAATTATTATTTTTTTAAATTATTAATTTTCATATATATATATATATATATATATATATATATTATTTAATTTAGTTCCTTAACCCTACGGTCTCTGAAACTCTCTCGGTTCACACAACACAAGTCGCTCTACCGCTCCTAAAACTTTTAGAAACTACATGACGCCCCTCTCTACATTGTGAAACTTCATTAGCGTCCTCAATCGTTTGGATGGAAATGGTTAAACTTGATTTGTTTTAGATGAAATGAAAGATTCATTTATGGGCAATCGGTTTGTTAAAGTCGTGAACCGAACCGTAAGCCCTCGATTCTATCTGGTCCAAGTGGTTTTATTTTACAATTGGATATATTATTTAATTAATTACTTAATCAAAAGCAAGAGCAATCTATCTTTCGGGGTGAAAATTAAACGGGTATTTGTTGTTAGCTCGGGGTATGTACAGTTAGACGGGACAATAGTCTCATTTATTTGTAATCTGATTCATTCATCTCATCATTAAGAATATTATTGTTTTTTAACAGTCCGCCCCACCAACAAGGTCACTCATATAAACATGATTTAATTTAAAACCGTTGAGTGCACCCAATTGTTTGTTATGCGATCGAATTGCCCCTGGTATCGCATTACACCCCGAACTTTCTCAATTAAAATAACAGTTTTCTTTCAAGATTCTTCAATTAATGTTATATTCCTTTAATTATGACAGACAATTATTAGACTTGAATCATGTGAAGTTGTGAGCACCCCAACCCGGGACCTAACGCGTGTCCCGAGTTTGAGAAGCTCAAACTAAGAAAACCCATCTTAGATTTTTAAAACATTTATTTGCCTTTACAAGAAAACCAATTCTAAATTTTCCATAAACAAAATCAAATAATAATATCTCCACTTGGAGGAATTTAAACAAATACTTTAATAACCATACTTGATTAATTACATTGAAAATCCTAATTAACATTGTTTGACAAAAGAGTTTCCTTCCAACTTGTAAAAGAGTAAAACTTAAATGTGACTCCCGACAACCCACTCATATACCTATCCTGATAAGTCCCAAAAGCGAGAGTCCAAACTCTTTCCCCGGCCTCACTGGTTCAGGTCACCTGTCTCAGCACAATCTAAAGCAGTAAAAGGGAAAGGGGTGAGAATAAATCTCAATAAGCTATTATGAATGCAACAAGATGCCAAACAAGATGCAACACATAGCATGGCAAAGACATAACACATTATGAAAGCGGTAAACACCTTACGTTACCTCATTTTACCTTTCCCGTCTGAACAATAAGTCGTACAACGTGGGAGTAAAACTCCTCTCTTTGGTGAACTGCCTCCAGCACATTCACCGCTTATAGGACTCATACTCCAGAGATCCATATAAGAAAATCAGATACTAAATCAGAGTATCCAACAACAATACCGCTAACTGTAAAGCTTTTGGCTTAATACAGAAGCATTCCCCTAATCACCAAATCGCAACGGTCTGTAAGGCTTTTGGCTCAATACAGTCGTTAGCACACCCACTCTGTGGCCACAGAGGGGAACGGTCACAGGTATAATGAACCTTCAATCACTTATAGAACAAATCAATAATTGATTGAATTCCATTATACCCCCGAATATCAACACGTTCAAGCACATAATAGATACATGAAATAAATCCACAAAAAGAGATAATAATATAACAACATGGTAAAATATACTCATGCTAATCCATACCATAGTGCAACAGTTCATTTAATACACTATGCATAATACCATTAACGAATATGAGTTCAAATAAGGTATCCACATAACCACATAATCCACACCGGGATGCAATATAATCAATATGCCAGATAATCCACAACTGGGATACAACATAACAATACCAAATAATCCACACTCGGGATACAATACAACCATATACCAAATAATCCACAATCGGGATACAATATAACCATATACCAAATAATCCACAATCGGGATACAATATATTGATGTAACACATATACATTACTAACCAACACACTAGTGTGATTATAGTCTCTACACTGTTCAACTAATCACCAAGGTATGGGAGCAAGTAAGGCCAACCTAAACCGTAAACCATTCTTACAAAGTTACTACTCAACCTTGAATAATATTAATAAAGGTGCAAGACCTACTTCCCACAATTCCATTTTAACCAAATAAGACATCATGGCCTAGCCAAGGTATTCTACTTTAACTTAAGTTAAAAAGGATTAATTCATATCTGAAGTAGATTAGATTTCACTACTTTGAAAGGGTTAGGAATCATACTTAGTGGTTGTGGTTAAAATTCAGCAAGAAAGGAAACTGGTGAACTTCTGGTGACATGGGCGACCGCCCAAGTCACTATGGGCGACCGCCCAAACAAGGGTCAAAAGGGGTTGATATTTCTGTGCTGATGGGCGGCCGCTCAAGCCACCATGGGCGACCGCCCAAGAGGGAAAATCTGAAGTCCAAAGGCTGCATTGGTGGGCGGCCGCTCAAGCCCATATGGGCGACCGCCCAAGATTGAAAATCCTCAAAATCCTGTTGAACCAAAATCCCAAGCCAAGCTTCTTCAAAGTTGTGAACATAAAAGGTTTTACTAACTTTCCTAACCTCATTATAAACCATCTAAACCCAAAGTAGTATTAATTTAGTACTCAAAATCCATGTCAACATCCCAAATAATTAAGACTAACCTAACCCTTTCACTTACTTAATTAATTCTCACATTTCACTACCACATTTCAAATTTAACCTTCTTAATCTAACTCAACCCACTTTCTTACATTCTTGATCAACTTCCTTAACAACAACATCATTCTTTATCATTAACCAATTTATCAACTCCAAGAAGATTTCCAAGGTATCAAATAACCATTATAACCACAATAACACAATTATTTCATGAGCATTTAAAGAAAGGAAATATCATAATAATTCACTTCCTAACTCTAATACTTGGCCAAACCCACATTAAATCCTTACTCTTGAACCATAAAATTTCCCAATTACTCTATACCACTCTTCTTTCAACTTAGATCATCAATTTACAACTTAAGATCAATTCCAACTCAATTATCATTATTCAAAATACCAAAAATCATCTTCTTTCAACAAGAGATTAATTAACACATAAAGTGGGCAATTATTAGAAAGAAGACATAATAACTTACTTTAGAGATATGAGGTGAAACTATGATTTCTCTAGCTTGATGCATTCCCCTTGCCTCTACGAACATGAAAGTACACCCGGATCTTCAAATGGAAGAGAATTGCATTTATTATAATTTTTGGAAGGAGGAACTTAGGAGAGAATTTCCATGGAGGAAGTATGAGTGAGGAGGTGAAGAAGATGATGGAAAAGGTATGGGAGGAGTATAAGAAGTATGGGGAGGAGTTGAAAATAATGAAAAGGGAGGAGGAAATCAAGGGGAGAGCATGCCCCCCCCCCATTCCCAAAACTAAGGCTTTCCAAATTTTCCACATAAATAAATCTAACTACCCACATTTTATTTATTTTGTCCATTTCTATTATTATACTTCTCCTAAGATGCTTTATTTAATTTCCCAATCATCTCAACCTAATATAAGAAATCAAATATATAAAATGAACACAAAATATTAATAATAATACTAAAAGAATTTAATATGATGCTAAAATAGTGCCTAGGGTTAGGGTCGTTACATTCACTCCCCCTTAAAGAAAATTCATCCCGAATTTTAAAAGACTTACCTGGAGGATCAATAACAAAGGTTACTCTCCCAAGCATTTTGAATTACAACCTTCAAACAGTTTCCTCAATGTCATGATTCTTCTATACATTCTCACAACCCAAATATTCTAGAATTTACTCCCGAAATTGTAATTCTAATAACTCTTCAACGTTTTCCCCACATATGTCAAATCCGCCTAAACATCATTAATTGAAGAACTCCATAAGTACGAAGGATCATACAAAAAATTTTCCATATCATGTTTTATACAGTATTGTGAATGTGTGCCCAAAATTTTTGTTTATTGGAATTCACGCGAGTTTGAAGACATCCGAGTTATTTGAAAAACGGAGTCGCCACGTCATTTTGATTACCTCAAAACTTTGAAAAAAAGGTTTTATGGGTTCGGAGGTTAAGTTACCCCTTGGGAAGAACGTTTGGCGTTCACCCAAAGTGCCTTGCCGGAGCAAGTCTCCCTAGATTTCATTAATCGTGTTTGCTTGCGTGCTTTCTTTGTGTGCATGTGTTTGAAAATAAGGGGGGGGGGAATGTCCCAAGTTATCTTCCGGACGTACAAACCATTTGTTGGTTGTCGCTCGGGATTCCTTGGAATTTATGTATTTGGGATTATGATCCCGTCCTCATCTTATGACTTGTGATCGTCGCATTTTAAACCTCGGGACCCTCGGGACTTGCGTGATCGAGAGAATGACTCTCTTTTGGTCAAAGATGAGGTTCCTTAGGAAGGAATGTCCTTAGCCCATCAATCCTACGCTTTAAGACGGTCGAGCTCGTATAGAGGCTTCATACTAATTCTTAAGCGATAATTGGAGATATAGGGTTCAAGGTTATCCTTTTCCTAAAGAAATCATGAACCTTTAATGGAAGGAACGATGCAAAGATGAGAACTTTTACATTGGTCCGTTCCAAGGTTGGGGGAAAGGGGAAATGCATGATGAAAAATGACTCTTTAATGAAAAGATGACATTTTTGGTTTTAGCAAATGATGCTTTTTGATTTAAAGAAATGATCTTTATGCAAATGATGCATAAAGATAGGATTTTTATGCAAATGATGCATTAGAAAAGGGGTTTTGATGCAAAGGATGCATTTTTATTGAAAAAGATTTGATCTTTATATGCAAATGATGCATAAAGATAACATTTTTATTGAAAAATAAGGATTTTAGGTGCAAAGGATGCACCTTTATGAAAAAAGACTACATTTTTATGACAAATGAGGTCTTAATGCATGCAAAAGGGGAAGGGGATGATAAAGATGTGATCTTTAAGCTACCAAGTCCCAAGCAATATAAAGACAATGCAATGAGCAATTTATAAAGCAATTAGGATGCAAGGATAGGGCGTGCGAGGTTACCAATGACTTCCTTTGCTTCTCGGGACGGAGCTAGGAGGAGAGGTCGATCTTTGGTCTTCAAGGAGGAGGGATGTAGCTTCTTGGCCTTCCTTCTTCTTCTTCTTGAATTCCCAGCAGTTTCTTCACGTATTTCAGAGTGTATTGTGTATTTTTCTCATATATTGTGTGTGTTGAAATGGGTAGAGGAGGGCTCTATTTATAGGCAGTCTGGATAAGGCTAATGAAGCCGTGCGGCTGCAGGCCCTTTGCAAATGAGGCCGTGCGGTCTTATCCATTGTGACTCAGCATTCTAGAACCATGCAAGGTGGCATTATTCTAGAAGCTTCTCCCTAATTTAAGAAAAACGTGTTTCTTAATTAGGAAGGCTCCCTTCAGCCCTTAATTTTAATTTGGGACTGCTCTAGGACATTTCCGGAACACTAGGAAGGTCCGGGAATTCTAGGAAACTTACCGAAATGTCGGGAAAATTAACAGGAAGGCATGAGCCGGATTTGGGTACTTACGAAGCCCCTCGGCAACGTCACTTGCAAAGCGAGTGGGGTTGTCGATAGAAAAGGATCCGATCGGCGAATGCCGAGACGGATTGGGTGACCAAGGTGGTCGAGTGGTGAACCTTTTGGAAGGCTACCTACGTATCCGGAGGAATCAAGCCGGGCCGTAGTTCGGGATTAGGATCATTGGGGGAGGAAGAAGAGAAGCTGGTCTCTTCTTTGGGGAAAAAGAAGAGAAAATGACCTAGGAGGTCAAGCAATTGATCCTACCGGGGATATGCTAGGAGTGACCCGAGGTGGTCGGATATACGAACTTCTATGAGGGGCGCTTTATCAGCGAGGAGTGACAAAGAAACAGGGTGACCAAAGTGGTCGAATGGCTGGACCTTTTTTTAAAAGGCTACCTACGTATCCCGGAGGAATCAAGCCTTGATCGTAGTTCAAGCATCACTAGATAGTTAGGAACGATGTCTAGGATCCTTGAGATTTTGACAATTCGGAGGCTGTCACCTGAAGATGCTAGAGCTTATGGCGCTATCTCTTTATGACGGAGATAGAGGTAACTTAAGTTGGGAAACTTGAGCGTACGTCACTATTCGCGGATAGAGGTAGCATAAGTTGAAATGACTTGGGCATACGTCACTATTCGCGGATAGAAGTAGCACAAGTTGAAATGACTTGGGCATACGTCACTATTCGCGGATAGAGGTAGCACAAGTTGGAATGACTTGGGCATACGTCACTATTCGCGGATAGAGGTAGCACAAGTTGGAATGACTTGGGCATACTTCACTATTCGCGGATAGAGGTAGCACAAGTTGGAATGACTTGGGCATACTTCACTATTCGCGGATAGAGGTAGCACAAGTTGAAATGACTTGGGCATACTTCACTATTCGCAGATAGAGGTAGCACAAGTTGGAATGACTTGGGCATACTTCACTATTCGCGGATAGAGGTAGCACAAGTTGGAATGACTTGGGCATACTTCGCTATTCGCGGATAGAGGTAGCACAAGTTGGAATGACTTGGGCATACGTCACTATTCGCGGATAGAGGTAGCACAAGTTGGAATGACTTGGGCATACTTCACTATTCGCGGATAGAGGTAGCACAAGTTTAGAGTTCTGACAATTCGGAGGTTGTCACCTAGTGTTACCCCGTTATAACGGAATTAACGGAGCGGCGGGAATAAAGCTTGATTGCTAAAGAGATAAGGGATATTTTACGAAAAGATGTTATCTTGGTTAAAAGATAACGGAAATTGCATGCCAGTGGAAGGTCCGGGCGGGATTGTAATTTACGCTCGAGGCGAATGAAGCCGCCGGCATGAGATGGAGAAAAAGAAGCCGTACGGCTAGAGCCTGTTTTCAGTTATTTAAAACGGGTTTGAACGGGCATTGGGCACTTGTTGCCGCCCACCTCAGCCGAGAGAGAGAGAAGAGAGAGAGAGAATTTCGAAATTCTTTAACCCCTTTGCTTCCCTTTGATTTGAGATGGATCCGGAGGGCAATCCCATACCGAGGCAAGCAAGAAGAAACATCTCGGCGGCCGCGAGAAGGAGGAGAAAGGAGCTCGTTCGGACGGAGAGGAAGTATGACTTCCTTACGCCTCCATCGGAGCTTTACCCGGGGAGAAGGGAGCATAAATCAACGAACCCGCGATCGGTTGGGGTAAGCATTCTCATTTTGCTCAAATCCGATGATTTTGCTTGAATTTTGAATGATTTAGGGCTTGACCCGAATTTAGGATTTTGAATGATTTTTTTGAATGATTTTGAGATGCATGAACAACCTATGAGGTTAAGAATATGCAATGTGCAATTTTATTTGATGAAAAAATATGAGAATGACTCACTTTTTTTCGCAAAATGAAGTAAGAATGAGAATTTTTCAAAATATGAGACGGAGTTCTTGCCTTGTGCTAGAACTAGGTCAAAATTCTGATTTTCAATGAGAAAACATGATTTTGGAAGATGAAAATGATTCATGCATGCCATTTTTTGAAAGAATAATGCTTATGTGCAAAAAATTGTGATTTTGTGCTTTAGGAAAGCAATGACGCGTTTCAAGTGATGAAAGACACGTTTTTTGATGCAAATAATGCTAGAAAAACTTTTGTGAATGTTTTTCTTTTGAAAATATATGCACTTTTGAATATATGCATGCTTTTGAAATGATGAAGGGCGACGCTTCTTTTGATGTGCTTGTCTACGGGAGAACAAGTCTAGAGGACCATCGGAGATTGCGGTTAAGCTTTGGCGAGAGGATGCGGATTTTGAGAAGAATGGGGTAAATCCCAAGCGGTGGTGAGGGCTACCGGCTTGGATGCATTTGTAGAGGCCATCGGCGGGGTGTTCACATCACCTCTAAGAGCGAGGCTTGGTCCGGGCCCTTTACGAGTTACAGTGGGACGGTACACATAGCTTTCACCGAGCCGGGAGAGGCCGACGGTGACTCTGCCGCCGATTTCACGGCTATTGCGGCCTACAGTTCACGGGAGGCCCGTGACTTGGAGAGACCATATTACGGCCGAGGAGTTCCGGGCTTTGGTAGGGTTTGAGGCTGATTCCCAGTGGGGATGGAGACGCGGAACGTCGAGGTGGCGATTCGAGACTTGCATGCGAGAACTTTCTTTGCTAATGATGTGGCCTTGGCGGTAGCTAGAGCATTCATATGGTTGATGCTATCAGTCACCATCTTTGCCAGTGCAGGACGATAGCTATGACTTGCCTCCTCGACTCTCGGAGGATGTTGATGGGATAGGGACGGTCTCTTGGGGAGAGGCCGGATTAGGCGGAGCTCTACTTCTCGTTGGACATGTACGGTCGGAACAAGCTGCTTCCATGGAGCTGCTTCTCTTTTGCCCTTGAGGTAGTCTCCTTTCTTTTCTCTTTTCTCTTTTCTGTCTTGAGACTTTTATAAGAGAGAGAATGACCTTTTGATGTTTTGAACATGCGGGCTGGTTTTGCGAGGTGATCGGGTTCTTCCACTTGGAACCCGGCGAGTGATGTCACCATCTTCCCTGCTATGGTTATTTGGAGGAGATGCGAGAGATAAATTCACGGGGAAGACCCGGATTACCTTCGACTACAAAATGGTGAGGCCGGTCATCAACGGGGATGGGCACGATGGAGTGGACTTCTACCCACAGGGCGAGGTATCAGGAGATTTTCTTTGGGAGATGCCATCGAGGTGACGAGGCGAGAGGAGGTGGCTCACGGGGCGACATGTGATGTCATCTACTTGGGGGACCGCTTCTCGAGGCGGCATGGTCATGTTCCCCATTGGATGCCATTACTCCTCGGGATCCCTCCGGCCACGGATGCTGCGGCCCGAGGGGATTGGCCGGAGGATGAGATTGCTAGGTACCGAGCGGGCGTAGGCTGCGGAGGAGTATTTTGACATGGACACCCCCTACTGTGTGTTTGTGGAGCGGCGCTGAGGACGCCACGAAGCTAGTGAAGGCGGCGGTCACTCGGGGATATGGGGAGGATGAGCCCTCTTGACCCGCCGATCCCTCCTGCGCATCTGTCCTATGTGGTCCATGGAGTGCCGAGGAGGATGAGGATACTGTCCCCGATGCTAGGGAGCCGGTACACCTTGCCTTTGATAGCCTTTGTAAGTGTACTCTTAGGGTCTTATTCCCTTTTTAGCTTTGATTTTACGCTTTTGCAATTTTACGAGATTTTACGAGATTTTTCTCTTCTTTTTTTCTCGGGTTCCGGCATTTCGCACTTACGATAGGGTGGTCGGGCGAGAATAGGGGCTGGAAGGACATGTGCGGTCTCTTACGAGGAAGGCGCTGCGCCGAAGCGGCGGCGGATGCACGGGAGCACAGGCGCAAGAGACGGCACGTCGGGAGCACGGCGTCTACCTCATCGGCCTCGGAGTACTCTTCCGGTGCCATGCCTCGGGGCGGGGACCCATGGCCCGACATGCACGGAGCGGCGGGCGAGTACGGGCACGATAATGTCCATTTGTCGACTTGAGCGACCGGGAGGACTTGATGAGGGAGGCTAGCATTTATGAGGCGAGCGGCGATGAGGAGGAAGAAGAATCGGAGGCCTAAGAGGTCTCTAGAATAGATTTGGAACAAAAACAAACAATTTACAATTTTTATGCACACTTTGTTTATTTTTTGCTTTATTTGGGCGCCAATGGGGCGAAAACATTGTATTTACATTTTATTTACTTTTCTAATTTATGCTTTTTCAATTTGCATATTATACGAGCCTTGGGCGACTTTTTGCTTGGAATTGGGGGGTGGCGGGCCAAAATGATTTATAATGGTGTATGAATGCTTGAATGGCTTACGGATATGTTTTTGTACGGGTTTTGGTTGAAAAAGTGGGGTGAAAACTCCCTTGGGCAGCAACTTTGGTTGCTTTGCGAGAATTTCTGCGAGAGGGCTAATGTAGCCGTGCGGCATGGCCTTGAGGGCAAATGAAGCCGTGCGGCTTACGGTTACGTACGGTGGTTATTTTACGAATAAAAGCAAGGCTTGGCCATTTCATTTCATTTTCACTCTAGACTTGTCCCAATTGTTCCCGAGCATATTTTGGACCTAAAAGCACCATCTTTGATCACTTTGCGATGGAGAATCCCGTTAGATTGCAAAGGGAAGCGAGACCATTTTCTATCCGGTCTTCAATCTTGGGCGAGACATAACTTCCAAAATCACAAGGGCTGCTTGATTCTTCCTTCAAGATCAAGTCTTTATGGCATTTGAGGGATCTCCCGCCCGATTGGGACTGTTGAGAGCCGCGGCAAAGTTACAGGACGTCAGGAGACATGTTCTTGCTTCTCTTACAACGAAATTGTCCCAACGCACGAAGACTTGAGCCTTGATTGGGGGTCCCGAGGCGAGGCTATATCTATTCCGGCGATCGGAGACGCGCCGGTGACGGTAAAGCTTGCATCTTTTACGAGATTCCTTTGGGAGAGGCTGAGAGGATGATGGTAGCCCGGATAGGATTGACCTTTACGATATCCCGGGCGAGGTTTGGGTCTCCGAGATATAGGCTGCGACCACGGTGGCTATGGATGCTTTCATTCTCTGCGTATTCTACGTTACGTTCTTCTTGAGTCAGTGGGGATCTGTCATAGTGGCCTCTTGGACATGGTCGAGAGGCTACGAGGGCTGGGAAGGATATTGTCCCATTGGTTTTGGGAGAGACATTTCATGGGATCGATAGGATGGCTCGGGAGACCGTTTCATGAGGTCAGGGAGTCCGGCTATGTTGACTACGTGGGCTGCGGGGAGAGGCTCGGGGCTTTGCACAGGGCTTTGCCGACTCGGTGCCCTTGGGTGATTTCTCGGAGAGGTGCGCCTAGGCGGCGGGAACGGGGTAGGCGGGAGGCGATGATGGCTAGGCTATCCACTTCGGACATCCGTTGGTGGATACCACATTGGAGGTTGCGGACCGGGAGGATATTTCGGGAGTCTTATCTTTGTGAGGGTTCCGAGATTACCTTTGGTCGTCCTTCTACATACCTGCTTGGTATCCGGGCGGTTTGGGGCTTTACGGGAGCCATTGAGTGATTGGGAGGACATCGGGACCATGGAGGTGGTGTCATTGGATATGAGAGATCCGGCCCGGCTTCTCTTTCTTCTCGAGGCTTGGACATATCTTGCTTTCCCACCGGGGCTATCTTCGGGAGCGGGAAGAGCACCATCTTGACCACTTTGTCTACTTGGAGTGAGTACGAGAGGGAGATGGGAGCGACTCGGGTTATCTTGGAGGATAGACGTCGAGCTTTATTGGGAGGCGGCGTGACTCGAGTAGGACTACGAGGGAGGCGAGGCTAAGGCGAGTTGCCATAACCAATCAGGTGACTTGGTCGAGAGATATGGAGGCTCGGTACAAGAGGTTGTCAGAGGTCGCTCCTTTGGCCCGAGGCTCGAGAGGGAGGAGGTGCGGACTCGTGCTCGGATAGAGAGAGCACTCATTGACACGGGGTTGGTAGAGGCTCCGGTGAGGATACCGGAGGTCGGGATGAGGGATCTGAGCATTATTGAGAAGAAAAGGAAGAAGACTCGACGAGGTCGAGGAAAAGGGAAGAAGGCGAAGAAGACTCGGCGAATGACGGTGACAAGTCTTTTCTCAAGATCCTCTTATTGCCATTTGCAAACACATTAGTTTATTTAGGCATTTTATTGTATTTTAGATCTTTTTAGCGAGGTTAGCGAGTTAAGAGGTAGGCGGGTGCTTGAACTCATCAAGAAGTTTTTAACTTGTAATGAACAAGGCATATTATCTTAAAAATTAATCAAGACACATTTCATGGAAATTCAAATGTCTTTATTGATTGGGACCCGTTTTATGAAAATTGAAATACCCTTTATTATTTAGGACGCACTTCATGGAAGCTTGATTGTCCTTTTTATTGTTTAGACCGAACCATATATGGCTGCCTACGTTCCCCTTTTACAAGAAAGGCTAAGGGGCTCAGTCTACGTAGTTCATTACAGTGAACCAAATTTTTTATGTGCGGCCATGTTTTTGCCTAGACCGCCCTTTTTGGGGTTTCGGCCTAGTGGGCATTACTCTTTTTGCACTAAGATTTTTTTCTTTTTTTTTTTTTTATGTGCCTGTCTTTTGCCTAGACCGCCCTTTTTGGGGTTTCGGCCTAGGCGGGTATTACTCTTTTTGCACTTTTTTTCTTTTTTTTTTTTTTTTTTTTTTTTTTTTATATGTGCGGCCTGTCTTTTGCCTAGACCGCCCTTTTTGGGGTTTTCGGCCTAGTGGGCATTACTCTTTTGCACTTTTTTTCTTTTTTTTTTTTTTCTTTTTTTTTTTTTAGACGTAGTATCTTCGGAGTTTATCACCATTATTTGGGTGGACAAAGGGATTGCCATCCAAGTACGCAAGCTTCATTGCTCCTCTGACGGTATCTTACGCACCACATAAGGGCCGATCCAGACGGGTTCCCATTTTCCCGGGGTTGTCTACAGTAGGGGGCTTTACTTTCGGCACTAAGTCGCCCTCTTTGATGTCTACGGCCTTGACCTTTTTATCAAACGCTGCGGCCATTCGCCTCTGGTAGGCTCGGGTGTGTTCCATGGCTTTTAGCCTTCTCTCGTCAGCGGGGCTAACTCATTATGCATTTGCGCAACCATTCCACTTCATTGACAACTTTGTTTTCCGGGGAGGACCCTTAATGACGGGATTTCCAACTCCTTTGGTAACACTTGCTTCCATCCGTAAGTTAGGGCAAAGGAGTTTCTCTGTACATTCGACGGACGTTACGTAGCCCCGAGTGCTAGGTGCGGCTTTTCGGGCCAATCACGACCACGGATGGCCATCTTAGGATGATCCGCTCGAGTGTCTTATTAGCGGCTTCCACGGCTCCATTGGTGCGAGGTGCATGCGGGGACGACTTGTGGCGAGTAACTACGAATTCGACGGCGGTCTATCGCAGTCTCCTTGAAGTGTGACCCATTATCGAAATGATCTCGTTGGGCACCCCATATACGCACATTATGTTTTCTTTGATGGCTGGGCCACTTTTACGGAAGTGAGGACCTTGTAGGACTTGGCCTCTACCCGCTTGGTGAAGTAGTCGATGGCTACCAACACGAACTCGTGCCCATTGCTTCTGTCGGGGATATTTTCCCTATCACGTCAATGCCCCAAGTTGCAAACGGCCGAGTCGTCATGCGGTGCAGGTCATGAGGTGGGAGATGGTTGAGGTTGGCAAACCGGCGGCATTTGTCGCGAGGTTCGGACGTCTTGAATGCGATCTGTTTCCATGGAGATCCGGTAGTAACCCATTACGAGGATCACTTGCATCGGGGCTCTGGCATTCATGTGAGGACCGCGGGGACCATTGTGGACTTCGGTCATCAACTCTACTGGCTCTTTCTTGAGTGACACATAAGAGGAGTGGTCCTTGATACCGCTTCTTGTATAGGTTGCCTCCTAGAATGACATAATGAGAAGCCAACCTTTTCGGGGCTTGTAAGCTCTTGGCTCACGATACCTTCTTTCGGTCTACCTTCTTCGTCTCTGAAAGTTGACTCTCCGTCTTTGAGGAATTGGTAAATACGGTTGTACCAAGGTTCCTTTATAGGCTCGGGTCCCAGGTCCACTTCACAACGAAGGCTGGGGCTTCTCTTCTACCCACTCTGAAGGGCTTTATGGCTTTTCCCTCGGGGATCTCTACCAATGAGGCTAGAGTAGCTAGGGCATCTGCGAATCTGTTCTTTTCCCTCGGCAAGTAGTGGAAAGTCACTTCTACGAGCTGTCCGATCCAACTCCTCCATATGGGCATGATACCGTTGTAGATTAGGGTCCTGAGTCTTCCACTTGTTGGAGACTTGGTTGATGATCGAGGCGAGTCTCAGTAAACTTCGAGCTCCTTGACATTTCTTTCTAAGGCGGCCTCGAACCGGCAATGCGAGGCTTCATACTCGGCGACATTGTTCGTGGCGGGAAAGTTCAACTTGAGGGCTATGGGGGTATGCTCATCTTTCGGATCGACCAATAGCATTCCTACACCATTTCCTCTTTTGTTAGCGGCTCAGTCAAAGAACAATTGCCATCTATTTTCGAGGCTCAGTTGCAAAGATCCCTTCATGGAAATTGGGGTTCGGGCCCTTTGTCTTCATTCTTGCGGGGAAATTCGCCGGGTGATCGACAATGCTTGACCCTTGATGGCCTTTACGGTCACATAGTTGATGTCGTATTACGCCAAGAAGAAGGACCACTTCGCTAAACGCATCGAGAGGGAAGGCTTGTCAAAGATGTACTTGATGGGGTCCATTTTCGAGACCAAATTCACGGGGTGGGCTTGCATATAATGCTTCAACTTGCCGACTACCCCGGACCCGATCTGCACAAGTCTTTTCACATCTTTGAGTAATTGAGCTCGCTCCACTGTAGCTTCGGTGACAAAGTAAATGGCATTTTCTACCCGAGAGTCTTTCTTCTCTGAGCAAGCATAGCCCCATTGCCGTGTACGTGACGGTGAGATAGAAGCGAGAAGAGGCTTTGTCTATGTGGGGGCATAGTACCGGGGATGTACTAAGTATGCCTTGATGCGGTCAAAGGCATCTTGGCATTCTTCGGTCCATTACGTGTCCACATTCTTCTTCATGAGCTTGAAGATGGGCTCGCACATAGTGGTCAGCGATTGACGAAACGGCTAATGTCTTGCAATTTACCCATGAAGCTCTTGACTTACATGCAGGTTTGAGGTGGCCTCATATCCATGATGGCTTTGATCTTTCGGGGTCAACTTCTATACCTCGCTCAGTGACCATATACCCAAGCACTTTTCCCCTTGTCACTCCGAAGGTGCATTTGGCGGGGTTTAGTCTCATGGAATCTTTGTCTCGGCCTCTCGAAAAGAATTTTCGTAGGTCAACAAAGTGCTGCCCACCTTCTCCTTTGGAGTGGATTATCATGTCATCTACGTAGACCTCAATCTCCTTGTGGATCATGTCATGAAAAAGCGCGGTGTTGCCCTTTGGTAAGTAGCCGGCATTCTTGAGCCCGAATGGCATTCTTGTATAACGATAGGTTCCCACATGGTGTGGTGAAGGCTGTCTTTTCTTGGTCTTCCTCGGCCATCTTGATCTGGTTGTAGCACTGCAAAACCATCAACGAAGGATTTGACTTCGTAGTTGGCGGTGGAGTCCACCGGGATGTCTATGTTTGGCGAGAGGGTAGTCGTCTTTGGGGCTGGCCTTGTTCGGATCTCGGAAATCCACACGGCGGCGCACCTTCCCATTGGCCTTGGTTACGGTCACGATGTTGGACAACCATGTCGGGTATTCAATAACTACGATGAACCCTACCCGCAGTAGCTTCTCAATTTCTTCTTTGACTGTAGAGACCATTCGGCTTGATCTTTCTCGGTTTACGCTTTGCGGCTTAGCATACGGTGCTAGAGGGATTACGTGCTCTACTATCGAGGCTGTCTAGCCCGGCATATCCTTGTATGACCATGCAAACACGTCGACGTATTCTACGAGCGGCTCGATCAATCTGTCCCTTTCAACCCCCTGGAAGAAGCTTCCAATCTGTGTCTCTTTAGGTTCCTCAATAGTACCCAAGTTCACACTTATCAAAACCTCCTCGGCGGCTTGGGCCCGGTTTTCCTCTTTTACGAAACACCTTAAAGATTTCTTTAATGTATTGTTCGTTTAGTGTGTTTGCATCTTGTTCAAATGATTCATTATTAAGCTGTTGTTAAGTTTTGAGTTAATTTATCATTTGTTAAGTTGGCAATAAGAGGATAATCGAAAGATTTGTCATTTCATTCAAGATAAGGGGAAAGATGACATCGATTACATTTTCATAATCCTCGGGCGTGAGGCCTTCGGATGACTACGAGGGCTGGAATTCGAAGATTCTGACTCAGCGAAAAGACAACACGACTCTGGACCCTACACTACTTATTGACTCGAGGGGACTTGACAAGGGTTGGGCCGGGATCTCGCTCCTTCTTCTTTGTTGCCACAGGGAGTAGCGATCTTGTCGGCGTTGTCATTTGATTGTGCACTCTGCGGATCATTATTGCCTTTGTTGACACCAATTCCATAGGAAGTACTCGGGCGATCTAGCGAGAATCTCCTTTACGATCTTAACTTCATCCATTTGTACCTCAGGGCGGTAGGACCGGTTGTGCTTTCGGCATACGAGATACGGCTCTCTTCATCCCAAAAGTCTTACGGCTTGTTTACTCTTCTCTCTACCTTTTCCCAAACAGGGGTTGGGAATGATCCTCGGGAGTAGTAAGAGCCATTACAAACACATTATGCTCGTCATGGGTAATGAAGGGTTACGGAGAGACTTTCATTAACATGGCTTGTTTTACTTCAAACTCGCAGTCTTCATAAGTGAGCCTTTCTTACGTAATCTTGACCATAGTTCTTGGTTCGATGTCGTAGAAAAGAGGCCGAGCTACGACAACATTAACGAAATCGGTTCCGACTATGGGTCCCAGCTGTCCCTCCGTGGCGGCGGCATTAATCGGATCTTTCCATTTCCCTTGTAATTCGGCATAAGGAATATTGAATTTCGGGATATCTATGACCTCTGGATTTCCAAAACCATTTCCATTTGTTCCTCCGAACTCGATCATGTTGACTCGATTGTTAGCGGGAAGAGGATTCTTGACCACGTTGGGACCCAGAGGTGGTTCTAACTTGCCTTCTTCGACTAGGCGAGAGATCGGGAGCTTCGGGTAGGTGCAATCATTAGTGTTATGGCCATGATAATTGTGAAAGCGACGGTGTTTGGTCTCGTCCATTACGATCTTTGGGGTTCTGGGTTTCCGGTTTTCCAAAGGTCGATGAGTCCTTGGGCTACCAAGCCGTCGAAGACCTTTTCTAGTGGCATTCCGAAATCTTCGGCGGTATAGAAAGGGAGCTTTGGCTTTGCGGCGGCTTGGCTGCATTACATCCCAGCTTTCTCATTACGAATGTAATTAACGGCGCCAATCACTTCTTTTCCTTTTACGGTGGCAGTGGGGCATTTGACAGGTGCTTTGTAGCGGTAAGGCTGTACATTCTACGTGGCGGGAGCCATATTGAAGGCATTCTCAAACTTGGTGCGGCATTTACCATTGCCCAGAAGGTCGGGATAGTAGTAATTGCCAATTTGAACTCTTAGTTGAGGTTTCAAGCAAGATTGGAAGATCTCCATCTGTTCCTCTTCATTGAGTGGGGTCATCATTTCATTTGAGCTTCCAATTCCATCTCTTGTAGAATTCACTTCTTGGCTCATCGAACGTTGTAGGGTACCTGTAGGTCATTAATTTGGTTTCCCAATTCAAATTGGCCTTATACTTTTCTAGGAACGCTTCCTTGATCTGGTCCCAAGTAGCTCGGGCCTCTGGTTTCACATGCGGGAACCACCTAAGAGTGAACCTTTTAATGATAGCTGAAAATGATCGGCCATTTGTTCTTTGTGTACAATCTTTGGCTCTCATGGCAAGAATGTAGCTTTCAATGTGAGTCAGGGGACAATCGGTGCCGTTGAACTTTTCAATTTCGGCATTCGGAATTTTGGAGGGAGAGGGACAACTTTCTTGGGATCGGTGATGCGGTATCTTTGTCCTCTTGGTGTCTATTTCCCCAAACTTCTCTTGCATGGACCTAACTTGTTCCATTAGCCAAGCCATGTCGGAGTCGGGGGATGGTTTAGGATTGCTCGATTAGGAGAAGGCTTATCGACTTGGGTGGAAGGACGGTGGGTGGCACGGTGGTAGGCAGTACCAAGGCTTGGGGATCTTTGGAGGAAGTAAGTGTAAACTTGACCGGGTCCGTGTTCAGTGAGGCTGGCGGAGGCATAGGAATTAGGCTCATAATTTCCGAAGTAGGAAAAAGGATACGGAACCTCCTGGGGTCTGTGGGCAAAGTTGGAGGTGGAAGATCTGTGGCGGGACATGAATTGAAAGGGTCATTGAGCTGATTTTGAGGCCTAGGGAATGCAGGATGGCCCATGCGAGGAGAGGGAGTGAATCCCGTGGGGTAATGCGGAGGCTGCATAGGCTTAGGGATAGGCTGAGGCGTTTGCTTTACGTTGGTAGGGGACAAAGCTAGGTCTCATTTGAGGAGGTGAGGGTGTTGGGATCTGATGGCTTGAGATGTTGGAAAGGAGTGAAGAGGGTAATCTGGATAAGGGATCGTATGAGGATGGAGGAGGGCATTGGTTATAGGTTGATGGGTGAGATGGGCGCTACGGAGGCTCATCTTCTATCATCACCAAGGAACCGTTGGGCTCGACCACTATTTGAACTCCATGACGACGAAGCGCTTCAATGAGCGTGGCTTGCTTTGTTCCTCATGGGCCTTACGACTGTTTTCCGGGGCTAAGGTTAGCTCTTCTTCCCTAGTCATCTGGTTTCCCAAACCGGCCTTGTTTCTGTCAAATCGGTCATTCGACTCTACGGGCGATGAGCGAGGATTACAGCGGCTGTACGAGGATTACTGCGCTAACAAGTCGGCGACCCGGTGTTCTCACCCACTTCTTTCTCGGCTGCGGGAAAGGGATAGGAAAGGTTTAGACTCGGGGTAGGTGTTTAGAGTTTGAAGGCTCGGGCAATATGCAAATTAGAATCTTCAAGTTTACTTAAAACAGTGTCTTTTATTAATATCTATTTGGTTGGAAAAGGGGTTTTGCCCTTCTTTTTCGTAACTACACTAGATCTGGATCGGTGGGTTCCGTCACTACGTCTATAAGCCCCTCGTATTCCACGTATTTCGACCTCCCGGGGTGGACGGCCCGGGCGAGGGTCACATAGGGCACGCGGATCCCACCGGCCAAGAGTAAGAAACGCTCCTATCGGGTCTAGCGGGTCATAGGACCTTTCAACGCACGAGCGATGCGGATTATAGTCAAGGCAATGCGGGAAAGTCTCGTCTCTGCCTTGACGGATCTTTGACGAGTTTCGCTTGAGCGAATGACGGTTTTTGACTTTCGGTAATGTCAGAATATAATAGGCATGGGTCGGGCGGCAAAAGCCGGATGACACGGTGTCACATTGAACTTCGTTGCATACGCGGTGCGTGAGTCGGAATCGAAGTCAATGCCGGTCAAGATCTTGCCAATTTTTCCTTGTCGGAATTTTGGCGAGCTTCGCTTGAGCGAAAGATCTTTTGATTTTTGGCAAAGACTTGGTCTTGACTCTTACACATTCCGTGCGGGTCAAGGTCAATAGTCAATGTCGGAGTCAAGATCCCACGATTTTCCTTGTCGGAATTTCGGCGAGAATTTCGCTTGAGCGAAAATCTTGGCTTCCGTTATGAGCTAAGGCTTGACCTTTACGTGGGTATGCAAGCTGGGCTATATGACACGGACTAGACCAAAAACCAACCAAAAGTCACGGTTTTGAAACGTGTGACACGGGTGTGCATTGGTCGACCAGTTGCCATGGGGAGGTTGGGATGATTCCGTGCGCGCCGGGAGCATCGTAAGAGCTGTCCGTGGCTGCCAGTGGAACCACCCTCGGGTTTGAAGGACGTGCGTGCAAAAGTGTACGGGATATATCGGGTGCGCGTAGTGTGCGGTCTCTAAAAATGTTCCTTTTTGAGTTAAAACGAGAGATTTTCATAAATGTGTTTTAAAGGAATGATTTTCGGGACGGGGAAAATGCAACACATAAGCACGTAAATTTTAAGGAGCCCCGATCGATCGTGGAGGTGAGTAGCCCCAAGGCGCTAGGGCTGCCGGGATTAACCATGATTTTCTGGTGGAATTGCCGCGAGGTCGTATGGTCGAGAATCCTATGAGGATTGGCCGTACGGCTGCATGGATCAATTTTCCGGGTTCCACTCCTTTGCTATTTTCGGGTTGTTTCCCGTTCAAAGTATGCACAGATTCCAAGATGCAAATGATGCAATGCATGGTAAAGAAAGCAAGCACGATTAATGAAATCGGCGATGGGAGTCTAACCCGCTCAAAGGGAAAAGCTTTCTTCTATATTTTTTTTTTCAAAATTTTTTTTTCGAAAAAAGGGATAATGGTACGTGGGATTGTTAAACCACCTTGTTATCCCAAGCCCCGGGTTAGGGAGCGATACAGGAAGGGTAAGTGGGGTCCACCTATATACCAAGTATCGATTTTTTTGTTTTGAAATATAAAGCTTTTCTCCTTTGGGATATTCCCAGTAGTCGCCAAGCTGTGAATGTGTGCCCAAAATTTTTGTTTATTGGAATTCACGCGAGTTTGAAGACATCCGAGTTATTTGAAAAACGGAGTCGCCACGCCATTTTGATTACCTCAAAACTTTGAAAAAAAAGGTTTTATGGGTTCGGAGGTTAAGTTACCCCTTGGGAAGAACGTTTGGCGTTCACCCAAAGTGCCTTGCCGGAGCAAGTCTCCCTAGATTTCATTAATCGTGTTTGCTTGCGTGCTTTCTTTGTGTGCATGTGTTTGAAAATAAGGGGGGGGGGAGTGTCCCAAATTATCTTCCGGACGTACAAACCATTTGTTGGTTGTCGCTCGGGATTCCTTGGAATTTATGTATTTGGGATTATGATCCCGTCCTCATCTTATGACTTGTGATCATCGCATTTTAAACCTCGGGACCCTCGGGACTTGCGTGATCGAGAGAATGACTCTCTTTTGGTCAAAGATGAGGTTCTTTAGGAAGGAATGTCCTTAGCCCATCAATCCTACGCTTTAAGACGGTCGAGCTCGTATAGAGGCTTCATACTCATTCTTAAGCGATAATCGGAGATATAGGGTTCAAGGTTATCCTTTTCCTAAAGAAATCATGAACCTTTAATGGAAGGAACGATGCAAAGATGAGAACTTTTACATTGGTCCGTTCCAAGGTTGGGGAAAGGGAAATGCATGATGAAAAATGACTCTTTAATGAAAAGATGACATTTTGGTTTTAGCAAATGATGCTTGTTGATTGAAAGAAATGATCTTTATGCAAATGATGCATAAAGATAGGATTTTTATGCAAATGATGCATTAGAAAAGGGGTTTTGATGCAAAGGATGCATTTTTATTGAAAAAGATTTGATCTTTATATGCAAATGATGCATAAAGATAACATTTTTATTGGAAAATAGGGATTTTAGGTGCAAAGGATGCACCTTTATGAAAAAAGACTACATTTTTATGACAAATGAGGTCTTAATGCATGCAAAAGGGGAAGGGGATGATAAAGATGTGATCTTTAAGCTACCAAGTCCCAAGCAATATAAAGACAATGCAATGAGCAATTTATAAAGCAATTAGGATGCAAGGATAGGGCGTGCGAGGTTACCAATGACTTCCTTTGCTTCTCGGGACGGAGCTAGGAGGAGAGGTCGATCTTTGGTCTTCAAGGAGGAGGGATGTAGCTTCTTGGCCTTCCTTCTTCTTCTTCTTGAATTCAGCCAGTTTCTTCACGTATTTCGAATGTATTGTGTATTTTCTCATATATTGTGTGTGTTGAAATGGGTAGAGGAGGGCTCTATTTATAGGCGATCTGGATAAGGCTAATGAAGCCGTGCGGCTGCGAGCCCTTTGCAAATGAGGCCGTGCGGTCTTATCCATTGTGACTCAGCATTCTAGAACCATGCAAGGTGGCATTATTCTAGAAGCTTCTCCCTAATTTAAGAAAAACGTGTTTCTTAATTAGGAAGGCTCCCTTCAGCCCTTAATTTTAATTTGGGACTGCTCTAGGACATTTCCGGAACACTAGGAAGGTCCGGGGAATTACCGGGAAACTTACCGAAATGTCGGGAAAATTAACCGGAAGGCATGAGCCAGATTTGGGTACTTACAAGTATCCCTTCAATGCTTAAACCAAAACTGCTATTATACTCAACTCCGCTAAGATTAATAAAACCTTTCAAGTTGAAAAGAAATCTATCACTCCACACACCATCTATTCTTCAAGAGTTTGGATAGTCTTCTAATCTCTTCCTTTTAAGTAACTAAATCCTCTAACTCTTAGGATCGGTAACAAATTTCACAAGAGAGCTTCAAAAAGGTAAGGTTCTCACATAAAACAATTGCAGCCACTCTCGAGTAGAGGGTAAGAAAATTCTGGTTTATCTAAGCCAACTTCCTCGAAGCATACGCTATTACTTTCCCAATTCTCATAATATCACCATCTAATTCCCCTCTAATACGCACTTAAAATTTCACAAAGTCCTCCCATCCATTAAGCAAGGTAAGAATCGGATCTATAGCCAATCTATTCTCCATCTCTATCAATATAATTCATACTTATTACATCCTACACCATTTATACATCCTTTAAAATTAATTAAAGCAACGATCTTTCATTTTTCAAGAATTCCTTAAAATTTCCTTCGGTAGCACTTGCCAACCCCAAAGATCACGAACACAATCCTCGTAAGATCTAGGGAACATCCAAGCTTAAGACTTTAGAACCCAAAATTTGGAATCCTCTCAAGCCAACTCACATTTGCTAAACTCTTCAAACAATGAATTCCCACTAAAGGCAAATAACACAACTCACAAATGATCCTCTCATAACTTTAAATAACCAAGAAGCTCATCAATCATAACTACCATAAAGCCGTCAAGATAAAGATTAAAATCCCGATTATCATACTTAGAATCAATACATGAGATACTCTGATGGAAACACATTTACCATCTACTCACAACTAGCACATAAACTATTTGAAAAGACTTCTTATGCAAGTCTAACACCTACCAAATATCCTTCACACTTTTAACCAAAACTTTCTGTCTTTAATGCTTACATAACAAGAGTATCATATAAAGGTTTATTTGATTTAACTACCAATATAATCAATTTAGGTATAGAAAAGGAGACTCACTTCTTATGATAGTCTACAATACACCACAATTTCTTAACCATCCAGGTCAAGTATATCTCATAATTACACATCGATAATCATACCAAATCAACTGGCAATACATGCTCAGCCATAACCACATCACCATCGTGGTACATCAAAGGAGATTCGAGGTATTCTCTCATAAGAGCAGAATCCTCTAACAATAAAACAATTTCTCAAGAAATGTATGTCACATATAAGCAAAATGTGATGCCAAACATGAATGATATGCAACAGGATCTATAAAATATGACCCCTACTTCCGAGACAGGGAATTTACCTCTAGTGACCTCTGAGGGATTTATTTCTCCTGGACCCGAAGCACACACTCGACCACAGACCTTCTCTTTCTGTTCCCCTTCGTTATCTCTTTTGGTACCACCTCTTTGTCGTCCACTTTGCTGACTGCTGCCTGAAGCTAACCTCCGATGAAACACAAGACAATTTTTCTTGTAGTGCCCCATTTCTCCACAATTCAAGCATTTCCCTTGCTTACTCCAACACTGATCTTCGGTATGTCCAATCCTCTTGCAAAATTTACAATTCATCCCATACTGTTTGGATTTTGGCCTAGATGAAGAAGCTACAACAAACTCTCCTCTCATACTCCCTGAAGTTGAAGTCCTTGATTGTCCTTTAGTGATTTTGGATCCTTGTCTTAGATACTTTGGTTTATTTCTAATCCCACCTCCGGATCTTCCACTATTTTCCTCAATGTCCTTCTCGACCTTATATGCTCTATCTATGGTGTCGATAATCGGTGAAACTATCAATCCATAATTTCTTCCTAAACTCAATCCTCAAACCTTTTACAAACCTATGAACTCTTTTCGCTTCATACAATACCAAATGAGGGCAACTTCTAGCTAATTTCTCAAACCGGACTACATACTGATTCACCGTCATGTTCCCTTGTTCCAGTCCTAAGAATTCGATCTCATTCTTGTCCCTTGTAACCATCGAAATGAAATAATCCTCGAACTGATGTGTGAAATTATCCCAAGTCTGGGGCGTATGATCCCGCTCCCAACTTTCCTTCAAAATCTGCCACCACTGATCAGCTGGACCTTCAAGTTTGAAAACGGCATACCTAACTTTCTCTTTGTTGGGACTTTCTATAACCTCGAAAATCCTATTCATTTCTGCTAACCATTTTTCTGCCTTTAACGGATTCGGATCTCCGTTAAAGCTCGGTGGGTTCATCTTCACAAATCTTTCTAATCCATCACTTTGGTATCCCTCAGGTTGATTCGGAACTGATCCTCTAGTCTCCATATTATGTACAAACATCCTGAATAATTTCATCATCTCTTCATTCTGAATTCCACCTATACCCATATCTCCTTCATTTCCTAGAACCTTTCGCTGATCATCATTGCTTCCGGCCATTAGAACGAACTCCTGCATTAAACAATGTGTGTTAATTACCACACACTCCCCCTTAGTTTAGACATCTACCCTTGACCTCTAAACTAAGCTCTGATACCAATGTGAGCACCCCAACCCGGGACCTAACGCGTGTCCCGAGCTTGAGAAGCTCAAACTAAGAAAACCCATCTTAGATTTTTAAAACATTTATTTGCCTTTACAAGAAAACCAATTCTAAATTTTCCATAAACAAAATCAAATAATAATATCTCCACTTGGAGGAATTTAAACAAATACTTTAATAACCATACTTGATTAATTACATTGAAAATCCTAATTAACATTGTTTGACAAAAGAGTTTCCTTCCAACTTGTAAAAGAGTAAAACTTAAATGTGACTCCCGACAACCCACTCATATACCTATCCTGATAAGTCCCAAAAGCGAGAGTCCAAACTCTTTCCCCGGCCTCACTGGTTCAGGTCACCTGTCTCAGCACAATCTAAAGCAGTAAAAGGGAAAGGGGTGAGAATAAATCTCAATAAGCTATTATGAATGCAGCAAGATGCCAAACAAGATGCAACACATAGCATGGCAGCACATAACACATTATGAAAGCGGTAAACACCTTACGTTACCTCATTTTACCTTTCCCGTCTGAACAATAAGTCGTACAACGTGGGAGTAAAACTCCTCTCTTTGGTGAAGCTGCCTCCCGGCACATTCACCGCTTATAGGACTCATACTCCAGAGATCCATATAAGAAAATCAGATACTAAATCAGAGTATCCAACAACAATACCGCTAACTGTAAAGCTTTTGGCTTAATACAGAAGCATTCCCCCAAATCACCAAATCGCAACGGTCTGTAAGGCTTTTGGCTCAATACAGTCGTTAGCACACCCACTCTGTGGCCACAGAGGGGAACGGTCACAGGTATAATGAACCTTCAATCACTTATAGAACAAATCAATAATTGATTGAATTCCATTATACCCCCGAATATCAACACGTTCAAGCACATAATAGATACTTGAAATAAATCCACAAAAAGGGATAATAATATACCAACATGGTAAAATATACTCATGCTAATCCATACCATAGTGCAACAGTTCATTTAATACACTATGCATAATACCATTAACGAATATGAGTTCAAATAAGGTATCCACATAACCACATAATCCCACACTTAGGGATGCAATATAATCAATATGCCAGATAATCCACAACTGGGATACAACATAACAATACCAAATAATCCACACTCGGGATACAATACAACCATATACCAAATAATCCACAATCGGGATACAATATAACCATATACCAAATAATCCACAATCGGGATACAATATATTGATGTAACACATATACATTACTAACCAACACACTAGTGTGATTATAGTCTCTACACTGTTCAACTAATCACCAAGGTATGGGAGCAAGTAAGGCCAACCTAAACCGTAAACCATTCTTACAAAGTTACTACTCAACCTTGAATAATATTAATAAAGGTGCAAGACCTACTTCCCACAATTCCATTTTGACCAAATAAGACATCATGGCCTAGCCAAGGTATTCTACTTTAACTTAAGTTAAAAAGGATTAATTCATATCTGAAGTAGATTAGATTTCACTACTTTGAAAGGGTTAGGAATCATACTTAGTGGTTGTGGTTAAAATTCAGCAAGAAAGGAAACTGGTGAACTTTTGGTGACATGGGCGACCGCCCAAGTCACTATGGGCGACCGCCCAAACAAGGGTCAAAAGGGGTTGATATTTCTGTGCTGATGGGCGGCCGCTCAAGCCACCATGGGCGACCGTCCAAGAGGGAAAATCTGAAGTCCAAAGGCTGCATTGGTGGGCGGCCGCTCAAGCCCATATGGGCGACCGCCCAAGATTGAAAATCCTCAAAATCCTGTTGAACCAAAATCCCAAGCCAAGCTTCTTCAAAGTTGTGAACATAAAAGGTTTTACTAACTTTCCTAACCTCATTATAAACCATCTAAACCCAAAGTAGTATTAATTTAGTACTCAAAATCCATGTCAACATCCCAAATAATTAAGACTAACCTAACCCTTTCACTTACTTAATTAATTCTCACATTTCACTACCACATTTCAAATTTAACCTTCTTAATCTAACTCAACCCACTTTCTTACATTCTTGATCAACTTCCTTAACAACAACATCATTCTTTATCATTAACCAATTTATCAACTCCAAGAAGATTTCCAAGGTATCAAATAACCATTATAACCACAATAACACAATTATTTCATGAGCATTTAAAGAAAGGAAATATCATAATAATTCACTTCCTAACTCTAATACTTGGCCAAACCCACATTAAATCCTTACTCTTGAACCATAAATTTTCCCAATTACTCTATACCACTCTTCTTTCAACTTAGATCACCAATTTACAACTTAAGATCAATTCCAACTCAATTATCATTATTCAAAATACCAAAAATCATCTTCTTTCAACAAGAGATTAATTAACACATAAAGTGGGCAATTATTAGAAAGAAGTCATAATAACTTACTTTAGAGATATGAGGTGAAACTATGATTTCTCTAGCTTGATGCATTCCCTTGCCTCTACGAACATGGAAGTACACCCGGATCTTCAAATGGAAGAGAATTGCATTTATTATAATTTTTGGAAGGAGGAACTTAGGAGAGAATTTCCATGGAGGAAGTATGAGTGAGGAGGTGAAGAAGATGATGGAAAAGGTATGGGAGGAGTATAAGAAGTATGGGGAGGAGTTGAAAATAATGAAAAGGGAGGAGGAAATCAAGGGGAGAGCATGGCCCCCCCCCCATTCCCAAAACTAAGGCTTTCCAAATTTTCCACATAAATAAATCTAACTACCCACATTTTATTTATTTTGTCCATTTCTATTATTATACTTCTCCCAAGATGCTTTATTTAATTTCCCAATCATCTCAACCTAATATAAGAAATCAAATATATAAAATGAACACAAAATATTAATAATAATACTAAAAGAATTTAATATGATGCTAAAATAGTGCCTAGGGTTAGGGTCGTTACAGAAGTATTATTAGTTTTCGATTTTTGTGGAATTAAAACGTGTTTTTAGTTTTGGAAATTTGTTTAGAAAGCAATACTCACTCCATTAGGGCTGACAAAATTTTCAAATTCATACCAACCAACATGTGTACCAACCGTACCAATTATAATTGGTACGTAGAAATTGGTATACCGAAATGTTTGTACGGTACTACCGTACCAATTATGTCAAATTGGTTGATACATGGTACATGTATTCAAATTGGTTGGTATACCGAGTACCAATTATAATTTTTTTAAAAAATATTAATTTTCATTCATACATACATATATATATATATATATATATATATATATATATATATATATATATATATATATATATATATATATATATATATATATATTTAATTTAATTAATTATTGTTTAATTCCTTAACCCTACGGTCTCTCAGACCCTCTCAGTTCACACAACACAAGTCGCCCTCTCTCTCTCTCTCTCTCCTTCTCTCTCCCGATTTAGGTTAGCGACGCTGCCGCTGAGAGAATGAGAGAGCGCTTTGATGACCCAGGCAGAGCGAGCGACTCGAGTCAGTGAGTCAATATTGAACCAACCGCTCCTAAAACTTTTAGAAACTACATGACGCCCCCTCTACATTGTGAAACTTCATTAGCGTCCTCAATTGTTTGGATGGAAATGGTTAAGCTCGATTTGTTTTAGATGAAATGAAAGATTCAATTATGGGCAATCGGTTTGTTAAAGTCGTGAACCGAACCGTAAGCCCTCGGTTCTTTCTAGTACAAGTGGTTTTATTTCACAATTGGATTTATTATTTAATTAATTACTTAATAAAAAGCACGAGTAATCTATCTTTCGGGGTGGAAATTAAACGGGTATTTGTTGTTAGCTCGGGGTATGTACAGTTAGACGGGACAATAGTCTCATTTATTTGTAATCTGATTCATTCATCTCATCATTAAGGATATTATTGTTTTTTAACAGTCCGCCCCACCAACAAGGTCACTCATATAAACATGATTTAATTTAAACCGTTGAGTGCACCCGATTGTTTGTTATGCGATCGAATTGCCCATGGTATCGCATTATACCCCGTACTTTCTCAATGAAAATAACAGTTTTCTTTCAAGATTCTTCAATTAATGTTATATTCCTTTAATTATGACTGATAATTATTAGACGTGAATCATGTGAAGTATTATTAGTTTTCGATTTTTGTGGATATTAAAACGTGTTTTTAGTTTTGGAAATTTGTTTAGAAAGCAATACTCACTCCATTAGGGCTGGCAAAATTTTAAAATCCATACCAACCAACATGTGTACCAACCGTACCAATTATAATTGGTACATAGAAATTGATATTCCGAAATGTTGATACGGTACTACCAATTATGTCAAATTGGTTGATACACGGTACATATATTTAAATTGGTTGGTATAAAGAGTACCAATTATATTTTTTTTAAAATATTAATTTTCATATATATATATATATATATATATATATATATACATATATATATATATATACATATATATATATATATATATACATATATATATATATATATATATATATATATATATATATATATATATATATATACATATTTATATATATATATACATATATATATATATATATATATATATATATATATATATATATATATATACATATATTTATATATATATATATATATATATATATATATATATATATATACATATATATATATATATATATATATATATATATATATATATATATATATATATATATATATATATATACATACATATATATATATATATATATATATATATATATATATATATATAATTTAATTAATTATTGTTTAATTCCTTAACCCTACGGTCTCTCAGACTCTCTCAGTTCACACAACACAATTCGCTCTCTCTCTTTCTCTCTCCCGATTTAGGTTAGCGACACTGCCGCCGAGAGAATGAGAGAGCGCTTTAATGATCCAGGCAGA
Source organism: Adenophora triphylla var. japonica (assembly GCA_022495995.1). NCBI lineage: Eukaryota > Viridiplantae > Streptophyta > Magnoliopsida > Asterales > Campanulaceae > Adenophora > Adenophora triphylla. The sequence continues at coordinate 69,643 of JAFEMH010002657.1, read as the reverse complement.
GCGAGAGACTCGAGTCAGTGAGTCAATATTGAACCAACCGCTCCTAAAACTTTTAGAAACTACATGATGCCCCCTCTACATTGTGAAACTTCATTAGCGTCCTCAATTGTTTGGATGCAAATGGTTAAGCTTGATTTGTTTTTGATGAAATGAAAGATTCAATTATGGGCAATCGGTTTGTTAAAGTTGTGAACCGAACCGTAAGGCCTCGGTTCTATCTGGTCCAAGTGGTTTTATTTCACAATTGGATTTATTATTTAATTAATTACTTAATCAAAAGCAAGAGTAATCTATCTTTCGGGGTGGAAATTAAACGGGTATTTGTTGTTAGATCATGGTATGTACTGTTAGACGGGACAATAGTCTCATTTATTTGTAATCTGATTCATTCATCTCATCATTAAGGATATTATTATTTTTTAACAGTCCGCCCCACCAACAAGGTCACTCATATAAACATGATTTAATTTAAACCATTGAGTGCACCCGACTGTTTGTTATACGATCGAATTACCCCTGTTATCGCATTACACCCGAACTTTCTCAATGAAAATAACAGTTTTCTTCTTCAATTAATGTTATATTCCTTTAATTATGACCGATAATTATTAGACGTGAATCATATGAAGTATTATTAGTTTTCGATTTTTGTGGATATTAAAACGTGTTTTTAGTTTTGGAAATTTGTTTAGAAAGCAATACTCACTCCATTAGGGCTGGCAAAATTTTCAAATCCACACCAACCAACAAGTGTACCAACCGTACCAATTATAATTGGTACGTATAATTAAATTGGTATACCGAAATGTTGATACGGTACAACCGTACCAATTATGTCAAATTGGTTGATACACGGTACATATATTTAAATTGGTTGGAATACCGAGTACCAATTATAATTTTTTTAAAATATTAATTTTCATATATATATATATATATATATATATATATATATATATATATATATATATATATATATATATATATATATATATATATATATATATATATATATATTAATTAATTATTTTTTAATTCCTTAACCATATGGTCTCTCAGACTCTCTCAGTTCACACAACAGAAGTGGCTCTCTCTCTCTTTCTCTCTCCCGATTTAGGTTAGCGACGCTGCCGCTGAGAGAATGAGAGAGCTCTTTGATGACCCAGGCAGAGCGAGCGACTCGAGACAGTGAGTCAATATTGAACCAACCGCTCCTAAAACTTTTAGAAACTACATGGCGCCCCCCTCTACGTTGTGAAACTTCATTAGCGTCCTCAATTGTTTGGATGGAAATGGTTAAGCTTGATTTGTTTTAGATGAAATGAAAGATTCAATTATGGGCAATCGGTTTGTTAAAGTCGTGAACCGAACCGTAAGCCCTCGGTTCTATCTGGTCCAAGTGGTTTTATTTCACAATTGGATTTATTATTTAATTAATTACTTAATCAAAAGCAAGAGCAATCTATCTTTCGGGGTGGAAATTAAACGGGTATTTATTGTTAGCTTGGGGTATGTACAGTTAGACGGGACAATAGTCTCATTTATTTGTAATATGGTTCATTCATCTCATCATTAAGGATATTATTGTTTTTTAACAGTCCGCCCCACCAACAAGGTCACTCATATAAACATGATTTAATTTAAACCGTTGAGTGCACCCGACTGTTTGTTATGCGATCGAATTGCCCCTGGTATCGCATTACACCCCGAACTTTCTCAATGAAAATAACAGTTTTCTTTCAAGATTCTTCAATTAATGTTATATTCCTTTAATTATGACTGATAATTATTAGACGTGAATCATGTGAAGTATTATTAGTTTTCGATTTTTGTGGATATTAAAACGTGTTTTTAGTTTTGGAAATTTGTTTAGAAAGCAATACTCACTCCATTAGGGCTGGAAAATTTTCAAATCTATACAAACTAACATATGTACCAACCGTACCAATTATAATTGGTACGTAGAAATTGGTATACCGAAATATTTGTACGGTACTACCGTACCAATTATGTCAAATTGGTTGATACACGGTACATATATTTAAATTGGTTGGTATACCGAGTATCAATTATAATTTTTTTTTAAAATATTAATTTTCATATATATAAATATATATATATATATATATATATATATATATATATATATATATATATATATGTATATATATATGTATATATATATGTTTATATATGTATATATATGTGTATATATATGTATATATATATGTATATATATATATATATATATATATATATATATATATATATATATATATATATATATATATATATATATATATGTATATATATATGTATATGTATATATATGTATATATATATGTATGTGTATATATATGTATATATATGTATATATATGTATATATATGTGTATATATGTATATATATATGTATATATATATGTATATATATATATATGTATATATTTATATATATATATATATGTATATATATATATATATATATATATATGTATATATATATATATATATATATATATATATATATATATATATATATATATATATATATATTTATATATATATATGTATACATAATTTAATTAATTATTGTTTAATTTCTTAACCCTATGGTCTCTCAGACTCTCTCGGTTCACACAACACAAGTCGATCTCTCTCTTTCTATCTCCCGATTTAGGTTAGCGACGCTGCCGCTGAAAGAATGAGAGAGCGCTTTGATGACCCAGGCAAAGCGAGCAACTCGAGTCAGTGAGTCAATATTGAACCAACCGCTCCTAAAACTTTTAGAAACTGCATGACGCCCCCCTCTACATTGTGAAACTTCATTAGCGTCCTCAATTGTTTAGATGGAAATGGTTAAGCTTGATTTGTTTTAGATGAAATGAAAGATTCAATTATGGGCAATCGGTTTGTTAAAGTCGTGAACCGAACCGTAAGCCCTCGGTTCTATCTGGTCCAAGTGGTTTTATTTCGTAATTGGATTTATTATTTAATTAATTACTTAATCAAAAGCTAGAGCAATCTATCTTTCTGGGTGGAAATTAAACGGGTATTTGTTGTTAGCTCGGGGTATGTACAGTTAGATGGGACAATAGTCTCATTTATTTGTAATCTGATTCATTCATCTCATCATTAAGGATATTATTGTTTATAAACAGTCCGCCCCATCAACAAGGTCACTCATATAAACATGATTTAATTTAAACCGTTGAGTACACCCAACTGTTTGTTATGCGACCGAATTACCCCTGGTATCGCATTACACCCCGAACTTTCTCATTGAAAATAACAGTTTTCTTTCAAGATTCTTCAATTAATGTTATATTCCTTTAATTATGATTGATAATTATTAGACGTGAATCATGTGAAGTATCACTACAACAAAATAGGGCTTTCACAACGTTTTCTAAACATTGTTAAAGACCTTTGACAACGTTTTTCAAAACGTTGTGTCATCCACCGTTGTCTTAGGCCCCAGTCTAAGACAACGTTTTTTGAAATATGTAAAAAAGTTCATTAAACGTTGTAATCAGTCTAATAACAACGTTTATAAAAATGCTGTAATAAGCATATTGACAACATTTGTTCAAAACGTTGTAAAAATCCCAATGACAACGTTTATAAAACGTATTAATACACATTTAAACAACATTTTATAAACGTTGTCTAAATCTTTAAGGCAACATTTATAAAACGTTGTTTAAATGTGTATTACAACGTTTTATAAACGTTGTGAATATGAATAATTAAAAAAAAAAAATTCCCCTCCATGTTTGACAATGTATTGTAAACGTTGTCTTAATACTTTATACAACGTTTTCAAAATGTTGTTTTATATGTTATTACAACGTTTATAAAAAAACGTTGTTAATGTGAATAAAAAATAAATCCCCCCCCCTCAAATTCACATATGCCCCCTGCAATTTAGACACCTATAGCTATTTCATTAAAAGCACCCATTCATGCACTACTGAACTATAAAGATAAGCATATGATACCAATGCAAACACAAGAACAAAGCTTAAGCACAATGTACATTTACAAGAGACATAGCTAGACAACAAAAAAAAAGTGTATCAACACCCATTCAAGCACTGGTGAACTAAAGTGACTTTTCTATCTATTCACAGTGGTAGCCAATGGGGGCCTAGGCTTCTTTGTTCAAGGAGATGGCAGCCAGAACTAAAGTGTGCAATAAGTCTAAATATGCACAAAAAAAGTGCATATTTGTACAAGAAACTTAGTCTTACTACATACTGTTCTCTGTCGATGGACCTTGTAGAAGCAACCAATATGATCCCATTTTGTCTTTGTTGTCTATCCAATCTAAATCCTTGGGCAGATCCTGCAACCCAAATTAAACACCAAAAGGATCCATAAGCTCAGGGATGCCTTTAGTGTACATACAAAGATAACAATGTTGAGCTTTAGAAAACGGTACCTCGAGCAGTGCCATGATTTAGTGCATCCAAGAGTGAGAATTATTTGCATAATCTGACGCAGTTTAGTGGATTCCTTTACCTGCAGGTCAGTAAGTAGGCCAAGATCTAAAGTAAATACGTTTTAGACTCCTTGTGATCTCTACTAGTTGAAACAAGGCTTAGTAATTTTCGTAAATCCTTTGCAAAAAAATAGGAGCAAGCTGTGACAATTCACCAAAGTACCTCAGTACCTCTGTCGTAGCATTATTGACTGTTGTCAGATTCATTCTCAAGTATTTAACCTGAAATTTGTATGAATATAAGCATAATCATGTGCTAAAACTAATATTTGTCTTTGTGGTCAAGCAATATAGATACAAAGATGAATATAATATATATACCTCATCTGAAAAAGTCAACGTGAAACATAGCACTCTTAACTTGGACTCCGGTCGTGTGACCTTTATTAACTCCATAAAAAACTGAATGACAATGAACCACAAAGTCTGTCATCTATGAAAATACACTGCACTAACTTCAATATTGATTGACACTAAAATACTTGTTCACATTTCCCAAGCATTTCCTTGTCTCATGTATAATTCTGAAATAAAAAAAAAGAATGTTAAATGTATGGGGAAGAAGGATGAGATTCCAGATGGCTGATATAATCACTCACTAGCAATAAATAAATAAAATAAAATAAAATCATGGCCCAAGATGCATACTGTAGTGGCTATGCAGACTCAGTCATAGATATTTTAGGAGAGTAATAAAAAAGTTGTAACCAAATTACTTTGAAGATCAAGCATAAAAAACACAGCTTTTGATGCTCAACTTTTCCTATTTAAAAGGTTCTCAAAATCAAAATTTTATTTCAACTCTAATAGATCCAATCCTGTGATCTCGAGTGGTAAGTTTCTTACTGAACAACGTCAGAAAAGCTATTAACTACTAAACTAAAATAAGCCAGAAAAGCAATCAATGAGTACGGAGGTGCAACAAATACTAATATAATTAATTTAGTACCAATATGTTCAAACAATCGAGGTTAATGAAGAGCACCCATGTAAAACCATTGTTGGAATGTAATAATTGAGCTATCTAATTCATCTCACATCAGCCAGTAAAACTGACAGTCTTATACAAGAACATATATAGATTATTAGGCAAGAATAGCAAAATGTGAATAGATGAGAAGGGAAATTTTCTGAACTACAGATACTTAGGTTACATATGGAAAATAACCAAGAAAGTTACTTTACCTGAAGAAGTCGCCACAGAGAATTGGGCCAACGGAATGGTTCAGCTGCTTGAACCGATATTGGTTTTCCAAGCCATAAGCATCGTTACTAAAACCACTGGTAGCAGAATTGGCAAGTCATACAATCAGATGGTCCTCTAGATTCGGATAAAGTACCCATATCAGTAACACACCCAACATTCATCAATCATCACAATAAAGTAAAAACAGAGGGAGGGAGTTGTACAAAGGTATACCAAACAACTGAGATCTCTCGAAATCCAAGTCCAAGTATGCCATCAAACTTGGCTGCCAAAAATGTGATGTCTGGCTCGCTGGTCACTTCCATGAGCTCCTACAAAGACCATGTTTTATCAGCAAATTAAAGTAAACTTACCAAATTGCTTCGAAGAGAGTTCAATAGAAATGTACAACATTCTAAAGGTTTGCTTGCCTGTTTTTCCAGCCCTCCAATGTCATTGTAGTCTTCAGTAGGTTTTTATAGATCCATCAAATGTTTAAATCTGCAATACGCGATATAGAATGAGCAAAAATTACAACTCCAATTCAGATGGTTCTGACAGTGATGAATGAAACGAAGTAGTTTTCGATTACGATGACTCAGATAATGCAGAAGCACACATGCCAGGAATGAAAAGAAAGAGATCCAAGGGGCAACTATCCTTTGGGAAAGGAAAAGTAAAAAACTAGCAAAACCAAGTTTATTGGCTGGGGATCAAAATCTCTTCTACAATCATCATTTCAAGAAAAAACAAAAAATAACACGATGGATTGGATTAAAAATTAAATTGAATTGAATTGAAATAATGTGAGCGAGAAATCTTCCTCTTCCTCTTGACCTATGAGTCGACAGCTTAATTGATACTCTCTGCCTGGGTAATCAATTTCCATGAATCGGAGACTAGTGTCTGATTCCCATGAATCGGAGACTAGTCTCCGATTCATGGAAATCGATTACCCGTGGAGTATCAATTAAGATGTCGACTCATAGGTCATGAGGAAGAGGTATGTTTCTCGCTCACATTATTTCAATTCAATTCAATTTTAATCCAATCCATCGTGTTATTTTTTGTTTTTTCTTGAAATGATGATTGTAGAAGAGATTTTGATCCCCAACCAATAAACTTGGTTTTGCTAGCTTTTTACTTTTCCTTTCCTAGGATAGTTGCCCCTTGGATCTATTTATTTTCATTCCTGGCCTGTGCGCTTCTGCATTATCCGAGTCATCCTAATAGGAAACTAATTCGTTTATTTCATCACCGTCAGAACCATCTGAATTGGAGTTATAATTTTTGCTCATTCTATATCGGATAAACGATAGAGGTGATAGTGGGTCACCTTGTAATAGAGTAGTTGTTCCCTTGTAAACTCTCCTGAATAGCTGCAAGTTATTGCTGTCAAAAACCAAAGGTGCTCAGAGCCTTAATAATAGGCTGTAAGTGGGAGAAGATACTACTTCCTATCTTAGATTCCTATAACCCGTAACAGCTATGAACAGAGACAGTGTGGAGTAAAGGACTAACTGGATGAGGATATACGAAGTGCCTCAAGAGAGCGTATTATATCCACTAGAAGCTGGACAGAAACTGAAAACGAAGAAGAAATGACTGACCAAATTAACAGCATTCAGAAATTAATGTGTGTCCACGGGTAAGTGTGTATAGAAATATATATAAACTTGTGTATGTGCAATATGTGTGTGTGGGCGTGTGTGTGTATGTGTGCATCAGCACCAACTCATTCAAATGGAAGAACAATGAAGTGTAACTAGTGAACCAGCTTTAAGCATGCAACTTTAGTAGAAAAGGCGTAAATGAAAATCTAAGGTCCTACTTTATGCAAGTTCTTTGATAATGTCTACTATATAAAGTCAAAACTACACTTGAACTAGAACATTTACTACACTAAAATATATGCAAACACAAAACAGACAAAGCAGAGAAACCTAAGTCTCCAAACATAGAAGAGAGTGATTATTAAGAAAAGATAAAGAACCAACATACCCTTTCACAGCCCCCGTGTCACGATCTGCTGGAATAGAAACCCTCGTAATCTCCCCATAGGTACTAAAGTGCTTTTCTAGTGCACTTCTGCCCTGCAAATGAGGGGGGGGGGTCAAATTTAGCAAATAAATAGCCAGCCATTGGTTTTTATTATCTGGCAATGATTTTTAGTATCAGTCCATGGAGAGCAATGTATTGCCCGTATAACATACATTGTCCTCACTGTCATTGTTATCGAAACCCCGCACATATACTGTTTGCCCTTGAGCTTGTTGACCCCCACCAAAAGAGTTCTCCCTCCTATAATTAAAGAAGATGCTAATTAGTTCGCAATCGTGCATATTAATACACCTTTAATACAAACTGTCCAGCCAACATACCCACTAGTTGAAGTGTATGCTCCCCTTTCCTTTGCCAAATCGAGCCTAATATCACGTCCTAGTAGATCGTGTCCATTCAATTTAAGGGCCTGCAAGTGTAACATGTTTTATTAGTAATAAACCAAATAGTAAGATATAAGATCTTTAGTACTTTTTCCTTCCAATCTCTCTAAGGAATACACTCTATAGATTTAATCATTATAATTAGTTTATCCTCCAATACACATATAATATGTTTTCGCATGAAAGTCTAAAGATTTTATTTAATTCAAAAGAATCTCCCAAATCAGAGAAAAAAGAAGGGTAAAAGAAAATATAACTAGACCTTTTGTGTTGCTTCAGCTGTGGCGAACTCAACATGCCCATAACCTCTAAATTGACCTGTTTCTCTATCTGATGCAAAGCGAACTTCGACAACTTCTCCAGCATCTTTAAAGAAATTCTCACTACAAAGGAAAGTAATTGTTAGATAGAAAACTAATCTTGATAAACAAGCACATTATTTTAGGCAAACAGGAACATACATATCAGCTTGCTCAACAGAAAAGGACAAGTTGCCAGCAAACAGAGTTTTTGATCCCATGCCTCCGGCTTGAGGAGTAGCTGGGGTTTGAGGCTGAAAAATATTATAATGCTTTTCAGTAATGCAATTGCACACCCAACAACAACAACAACAAATAATCCCCTCCAGAAAATGCTGGAAAAAAATTACAATCTGCTTAAAGATTTCCCCAAGACAAATACTTACTGCTTGTTTTGCTGATGGAGCATCAACCATTTCTACATCAGCAGATAATAATGACTGATCCAGCTAACTATCAATGTTAAACAACACCATACAATGTCAATGAACAGTATATATGATTTATATGCCCGACATACCTTTCCCCTCCTCCTTTATTTGGGCTTGGGACCGGCAATTGAAATTACCCAGATCTAGCTCGTGCGTGGGCCCCGACATCTCGTACCTGATCGGGAGGAGGTGTCTCGCTGCGTTTTGTTTTTAGAGTCGCCACGCCGTTTTGATTTAGCCCAAAACATTGAGAAAAGGCTTAGTTTAAAAAAACTGCTGTTGTGTGATGAGATTTTTGAGTTCGGAGGTCAGGTTACTCCTCGAGAAGAGAATAGTAGAGCTCACCTGAGTCGCCTCGTAAAAACGAGTCTTTCGGTACCCCTTTTTCTTTAACTGTTGTGTGTGTGTGTGTATGTGCTTTTAAAAATGCATGCTGTATATGATGTCTACATTGTGTACTATGTATTGAAATGTATTGAAATAGTGTTGGAAGGAAGCCTTACCAATGTTGTTTCGTGTCTGTCTTCCACTTGGGAATAGTGTTTGAGTGTTGAATAGTGTTCCGGGACGGACCGGGATTGCTTCGGGATGTACCGGTGTCTGCGAACAGAGCTTCGACGTGCCTCGGGAGTGTCAGGTTTGTTGACTAGACTCGAGCAGAAGTTCGTCGTGCGTTGGGATCATCGGTTGTGCTCGGGCAGAGTTTCGGCATGCGTCGGGATCGTTGGTTGTGCTCGGAAAGGACCGGGACACCTCGGGATGGGCTGGAATGCCTCGGGATGAATCGGCAAGGCTTCGGGATGGATCAGCAGGGCTTCGGGATGCCTCGGGAGTGCCTCGGGGCAGCTCGGGAACGTCTCGGGAGCGCTCGACAGAGCTTCGAAGTACCGCGAGGGGCCTCGGAAAAAGGGATCGGGATTGCCCCGAAGGGTCTTAGAAGGATGCCTGAAGGCTGGGGGAGAGGGAGAAGAGAGGAGGTGTGAAAAATATGAGGGGGGAGCCCTCTATTTATAGGGTCCAGATTCTGGCAAGGTATGTCGCACGACATAGGCATCCATTACCATTTTTTTGGTTTTCCTGGATTTAAGGGAATATTGTGGACTTTAAGAGGATTTTGTAATTATAATGCCCAGAAGCAAAGTGGTCCGCACGAACTGATGTTGCTTTTCCAAATTTTCCAAAATTCCTAAAAAGTCTTTTTGTGCTTTTTTATCCCAGAAAGGCCCCCCTTGGTTTGGTTGGTGGTTTTTGGGGTTTTTGAAGGCTACGGGTGTTCGAGATCACGTTTGTGTGAGTCTGCGGTGTTTCCCGTGCATTTGGAAGGGAGTGATCCAGATCGGGGTACTTATAGAAGCCCCTCGACGACGTCACTTACGGAGGAAGTGGGGTCGTCGATAAGATAAGGGTCTTGATCTGGATCGCGTGCTGGGAGAGGAGGTGACCGTGTAGGTCGGTTGGGAGGACATGGTGATGTCCTGCTGTGATGTGGACGTGTAGGTGTCCTGAGGGCTAAGTGACCGCTAAGGTCGATTGTGAGGACGTGGTGGTGTATTAAGGTGACCGTTTAGGTCGGTTGTGAGGATGTGGTGGTGTCCTAAGGTGACCGTTTAGGTCGGTTGTGAGGACATGGTGGTTTCCTAAGGTAACCGTTTAGGTCGGTTGTGAGGACGTGGTGGTGTCCTAAGGTGACCGTTTAGGTCGGTTGGCTGGACCCTTTGATAGGATTCCTACGTATCCCTAGCTGTAAGTACCCAAATCTGGCTCATGCCTTCCGGTTAAATTTCCCGGCAATTTCGATAAGTTTCCCGGTAATTCCCCGGACCTTCCTAGTGTTCCGGAAATATTCCGGAACTGCTTTTAATTAATTAAGGGCTGAAAGGGAGCCTTCCTAATTAAGAAACACGTTTTTCTTAATTAGGAAGAAGTTTCTAGAATTTGCCACCTTGCATGATTCTAGAAATGCTGAGTCATTGTGGATAATGCCGCACGGCTGCATTAGCTCGCGGTCCCTAGCCGCACGGCCTCATTGGCGATTTCCAGACTGCCTATAAATAGAGCCCTCCTCTACCCATTTTGATCATCCACAAAAGGCATCAATCTCTCATATTACGAAGAAATCCTCCCAAGGAGCTGCTGGAAGTCCAAGAAGGTGAAGAAGAAGGCCAAGAAGCTACCTCCCTCCTCCTTGAAGATCCAAGATCAACCTCTCCTCCTAGCTCCATCCAAAGAAGAAGGAAGCCATTGGTAACCCCGCACGCCCTAACCTCGCATCCTAATAGCTTTATAAATTGCTCATTGCATTGCCTTTATATTGCTTGGGACTTGGTAGATTAAAGATCATATCTTTATATTCCCCCTTCCCCTTTTGCATGCATTAGACATCATTTGTCATAAAAATGTAGTCTTTCCCCATAAAGGTGCATCCTTTGCACCTAAAACCCCCATTTTCCAATAAAAATGTCATCTTTATGCATCCTTTGCATATAAAAATCAAATCTTTTCAATCAAAATGCATCCTTTGCATTCAAAATACCTTTTCCAAGCATCATTTGCTTTAAAGATCATGTCTTTACCATAAACTAGCATCATATGCTTTTCAAAATGCAATCTTTATGCATCATTTGCATAATGAATTCCAATTTCTTCATAAAAATGCATCATTTGCATAAAAATCATATCTTTATGCATCATTTGCAATAAAGACCATTTCTTTGAATCAAATGCATCATTTGCAACCCAAAAATGTCATCTTTTCACTAAAAATGTCATTTTTATCATGCATTTCCCCCATGTCCCCATTAGTAACCTCGGAACGGACCGATGTAAAAGATCCTATCTTTACATCGTTCCTTCCATAAAGGTTTCATAATCTCTTTAGAAAGGGACACCTTCGAACCCTATATCTCCGATTATCACTTAAGATGAGTACGAAGCATCTATACGAGCTCGACCATCTTAAAGTGTAGGATTGATGGGCTAAGGACCCTCCTTTTCTAAAGAACCTCATCTTTGACTATAAAGAGAGTCATTCTCTCGATCACGCAAGTCCCAAGGTCCAAAAATGCGATGATCACAAGTCCAAGATGAGGGCGGGATCATAATCCCGAATACATAAAATCCAAGAAATCCCGAGCGACAACCAATAAATGGTTTGTACGTCCGGAAGACGACTTGGGACATTCCCTCCTTATTTTCAAACACATGCACATAAGAAAGCACGCAAGCAAGCACAATTAATGAAATCTTGGGAGACTTGCTCCGGCAAGGCACCTTGGGTGAACGACGATCCGTTCTTCCCAAGGGGTAACTTAACCTCCGAACCCATAAAACCTTTTTTTTAAAGTTTTGAGGTAATCAAAATGGCGTGGTGTAAGTACCCAAATCTGGCTCATGCCTTCCGGTTAATTTTTCCGGCAATTCCGGTAATTTTTCCGGTAATTCCTCGGACTTTCCTACAGTTCCGGAATAATTTCAGAAATGTTCCAAGCCTTTTAAGGGCTGAAGGGAATGCTTGGTAATTAAGAAACATATTTTTCTTAATTCCAGAAAACCCTTCTAGAAGATCGCCACCTTGCATGTTTCTAGAAGGGGAAAATGGCTACTTATGTCGTGCGACATAATAGGCCATGAAAAACTTCTAGAAGGTTGCCACCTTGCATGTTTCTAGAAGAATCTGGAAGTGGCTACTTATGTCGTGCGACATAATAGGCCATGAAAAGTTCTAGAAGGTTGCCACCTTGCATGTTTCTAGAAGGAAAGCAGTTATGGCTTGTTATGTCGTGCGACATAACAAGCCCATGCAGGCAGCCTATAAATAGAGGCCTTCACCTCTCATTTTAGACACACCTCTTCCACCCCTCAGTCCCCCTCTATAGGGAATATGCCCAGAAGCCTCATCTTTCCTCACATACCCCCCAAATAACACTAATCCTCCCAAATCAATCCCACACACACTTCCCACACACACACTTTTCACACACACCAAGAATCAAGGATTCCCACGGAGCCAAGGCTTGAACTCAGTCCCCGGAGGTTGCTGTTTCGAAGGCCCCTATATCTAACTTGATATAGGGAGTCGTGGTCTTCAAGGGTAACGATTTTCTACCCTTCCTATCTTCATTATACATAAGATCTATATGCTACATGTGTTGATAATGTGATATTCTGATTAAAGTTACATGCTTTAGCTTCATATTTCATAGATCTACATCTGATTTCATCACATTTCATGTAAAGACTCCGGCTTAACATTGTTTTTGCATGAACACTCGAGATGAATGTGGATTCCTCATATCCACACCTTCTTGAAATGTTCATCACTGAAATACTAGCTCCCTGAGACCTATTGGTGAAGTAACTTGGCTATTTTAAAGCCTTGTTACCTCTGTAGATCTCGATTCTTTGAAGCTCACGCAAAGTGGCTAGTTATGTCACGCGACATAGGCGGCCTATGTCACGCGACATAAGTAGCCGGTTGCGAATTCCTCATCCTTTCAAATTATGTCGATGTTTGCCTTCTTTAATGCATCAATCTGCATTTAAAACTAAAACATTTGCATACAGAGCAACATCATTTGCATTAAAAGGATATCTTTTTCACCAAAATGACATCTTTGCTTTAATGGTGCATCCTTTGCACTCAAAAACCCCCTTTTCACATTAAAGATGCATCTTTTGCATTCAAAAAACTCATTTTCATACTCAAAATGCATACTTTGCATTAAAAAATCATTCTTTGCCATTTTCATGCATCATTTGTGCATTAAATGCTATTTTTCCAACATAAAAATGCATTCTTTACATAAAAATCTTTTCTTTGCACAAAAGGCATTCCTTGCAACCAAAAGACATTCTTTACACTCTAAAATGCCATCTTTTCACTAAAGTGTCATTTTTTAATGCATTTTCCCCCCCATTCCCCATTAGCAACCTTGGAACGGACCGGTGTAAAAGATCCTATCTTTGCATCATTCCTTCCATTAAAGGTTCCATAATCTCTTTAGAAAGGGACAACCTTGAACCCTATATCTCCGATTATCGCTTAAGAAAGAGTATGAAGCATCTATACGAGCTCGACCGTCTTAAAGCGTAGGATTGATGGGCTAAGGACCCTCCTTTTCTAAAGAACCTCATCTTTGACCATAAAGAGAGTCATTCTCTCGATCACGCAAGTCCCGAGGGTCCCGAGGTTAAAATACGATGATCACAAGTCACAAGATGAGGACGGGATCATAATCCCAAATACATAAAATTCCAAGGAATCCCGAGCGACAACCAACAAATGGTTTGTACGTCCGGAAGACAACTTGGGACATTCCCCCCCCCCTTTTTTCTCAAACACATGCACACAAGAAAGCACGCAAGCAAGCACGATTACTGAAATCTTGGGAGACTTGCTCCGGCAAGGCACTTTGGGTGAACGCCAAACGTTCTTCCCAAGGGGTAACTTATCCTCCGAACCCATAAAACCTTTTTTTCAAAGTTTTGAGGTAATCAAAATGGCGTGGCGACTCCGTTTTTCAAATAACTCGGATGTCTTCAAACTCGCGTGAATCCAACAAAATTTGGGCACACATTCACACGTGGCGACTCCGTTTTTCAAATTAAACCGGATGTCTTCAAACTCGCGTGAATTCCACCCAATTTGGGGCACACATTCACAGTTTGGCGACTCCACTGGGGATATCCCAAAGGAGAAAAGCTTTTATTTTCAAAACAAAAAAATCGATACTCAGTATATAGGTGGAAACCACTTGCCCTTCCTGTACACTCCCTGATGTGGGAGTTGGGATAACCGGTGGTTTAACAATCCCACGTACCAGTATCCCTTTTCGAAAAAAAATTTGAAAAAAAAAATAATATAAAAGAAAGCTTTTCCCTTTGAGCGGGTTAGACTCCCGTCGCCGATTTCATTAATCGTGCTTGCTTTCTTTACCATGCATTGAATCATTTGCATCTTGGAATCTGTGCATACTTTGAACGGGAAACAACCCGAAAAATAGCAAAAGGAGTGGAACCTGGAAAATTGATCCATGCAGTCGTACGGCTCAATCCTCCTTGGATTCGGCAGGGCGACCTCGGTGGCAATTCCACCGGGAAAAATCATGGTTAATCACGGCGGTCCCTAGCGGCTTGGGGCTACTCGGCTCCATGTTGGCCCAGGGCTCCCAGAAAATTTACGTGCTTATGTGTTGCATTTTCCCCGTCCCGAAAATCATTCCTTTAAAACACATTTTGAAAATCTCTGTTTTAACTCAAAAGGAACATTTTTAGGAGACCGCACACTACGCGCACTTTGATATATCTGTACACTTTGCACGCACGTCCTTCAAACCCGAGAGGTGGTTCAGGCTGCGATCACGGACAGCCTTACGATGCTCCCGGCGCGCACGGAATCATCCCGAACCTCCCCACTGCATTGACGTGTGCCGACCCGATGCACTGTCCGTGTCACACGTTTCAAAAAACCGTGACTTTTGGTTGGTTTTTGGTCTAGTCCGTGTCATATAGCCCAGTTGCATACCCTCGTAAAGGTTAAGCCTTAGTTCATAACGGAAGAAGAACTCTGCCAAAATTCCGACAAGGAAAAATTGGCGAGATCTCGACTCCGACATTGACTATTGACCTTGACACGCACGGAATGCGTAAGAGTCAAGACCGAGTCTTTGCCAACAAATCAAAAGATCTTTCGCTCAAGCGAAGCTCTGCTAAAATTCCGACAAGGAAATATTGGCAAGATCTTGACCCGGCATTGACTTCGATTCTAACTCACGCCCAGAGTATGCAACGAAGTTCAATGTGACCTTTGTGTCATCCGGCTTTTGCCGCCCGACCCATGCCTATTATCTTCTCGGACATTACCGAAAGTCAAACGTCATTCGCTCAAGCGAAATTACGCAAAAATTCTATCAAGGCAGAAAGACGAGACTTTCCCGGTATTGCCTTGACTATAATCCGCATCGCTCGTGCGTTGAAAGTTCCTATGACCCGCTAGACCCGTTAGGAGCGTTCTTTACTCTCGGTCGGTGGGATCCGCGTGCCCTATAGGACCCTCGCCCGGGCCGCCCACCCCGGGAGGTCGAAATACGAGGTGGAATACGAGGGGCTTATAGACGTAGTGACGGAACCCGCGATCCGGGATCTAGAGTAGTTACGAAAAAGAAGGACAAATCCCTTTTCCAACCAAATAGATATTAATAAAAGACACCGTTTTAAGTAAACTGGAAGATTCTAATTTGCATATTGCACGAGCCTCCGGCCCTAAACACCTACCACGAGTCTAAACCTTTCCTATCCCTTTCCGCGGCGAGAAAGAAGTGGGTGAGAACACCGGGTCGGCGACTTGCTAGCGCGAGAATTCTCGGAGCAGGTTCGCGAGAATCCTCGGTTTGGTCGGTCCGGAGAGTCGGGAATGTCCGATTCGACGAGAGAACAAGACTTGGTTTGGGTAACCAGGTGACTAGGGAAGAAGAGCTAGCCTTAGCCTTGGAAAATAGTCGTAAGGCCCAGCGAGGAACAAGCAAAGGGCCATGCTCATTGACGCGCTACGCCGTCACTGGGGTCCGAGATAGTGGTAGAGCCCGATGGTTCCTTGGTTATGGTAGAAGATGAAACTCCGAAGTAACCATCTCGGCCCCTCTAGCCTATAACCGGTGCCCTCCTCCATCCACATATGAGCCTTTGTCAAAAGGCTGTCCCTTTTCGGCCTTTTCTAGTATCCAAAGCCATTAGGGTCCCGACACCTCTCCTCCTCGAGATAAGACCCAACTTTGTTCCCTACCAACGAGAGAACAAACGCCACAACTATTCTGTAATGCGGCCTACGCATTACCACTATGGGATCGCTCCCTCTCCCCGGTATGGGCCGTCCCGAGACAACTTCCAGGCCTCGAGAATCAATCAAGTGACCTTTTTAACTCCACCTTTGCCATGAGATCTTCCACCCCAACCTTGCCAATAGGATCCCACGAGGCTCCTTTTTCCTACTTACGCAACTACGAGCCTAATTCCTATGCCTCTGGTCGGCCTCAAGAAACACCGGACCAGGCCAAGTTTACACCTATTTCCTTTCTAAAGACTCCCGAGCCATGGTACCGGCTACGGCTGTGCCACCCACATCCTGCCACTCAAATCGACAAGCACCTTGAGCGAATCAAAACCGTCCCCGACCCCAACATGACTTGGTTGATGGAACAAGTTAAGTCCATGCAGGAGAAGTTCGGAGCCCGAACACCAAAAAGGCGGCATATCAGATTACGATCCTAGAAAGATTGTCCCTCTTCCTCCAAAATTCCGGATGCCGAGAGATTGAAAAGTTCAACGGCTTGATTGTCCCGGACTCATATTGAAAGCTACCTTCTTACCATGAGAGCCAAGAATTTGTACACATCGGCAAATGGCCGACCATTTTCAGTTGTCATTAAAGGGTTCAGCTCTTAGATGGTTCCTGCACGTAAAACCAGAAGCAGAGCCACCCAGGACCAAATTAAGGAAGCCTTTACGGAGAAGTATAAGGCCAATTTGAATTGGGAAACCAGCGGGAATGACCTACAAGGCACTCTACGGCGCCCGGACGAGCCGGTGAGTGAATTTTACGGGAGATGGGCTGGAAGCTCGGTGAAATGATGACCCATTGAATGAAGAAGAACGAGATGGAGATCTTCCAATCCTGCTTAAAGCCTCAACTAAGGGTTCAAATTGGCAATTACTATTATCACTGACCTTCGGGCAATGGTAAATGCTTGGTACCAAGTTTGAAAATGCCTTCAACATGGCCCCGGCCACGGGATCGGCCAGGCTCTTATCGCTACAAAGCACCGAGTGTCAAACACCCCGGCTATCACTATAAAGGCAAAAGAAACGGTCGGCGTTGTCAATTACATCCAGAATGAGAAAGTGGGACAGAATTCAAGCCAAGTAGTTGCGAAGCCGAGACCTCGTTTCTATACCGCAGAAGATTTCGGAATGCCACTAGAGAAGGTCTTTGATGGTTTGGTAGCCGAAGGACTCATCAGACCTTTGGAAAAGCGGAAACCCAAAAACCACAGTGTCGGAATGGACGAAACCAAACATTGCCGCTTCCACAAATATCATGGGCATAACACCAATGATTGCACCTACACCGAAACTCCTGATCTCTCGCCTAATTGAAGAAGGCAAAGTTTGGAACCACCTCGGGGTCCTAATGTGGTCAAGAACCCTCTTCCAGCTAACAATCAGGTCAACATGGTCGAGTTCGGGGAGACAAATGCAGTCAACTTTGGAAATCCAGAGATCATAGACATTCTGAAGTTCAATGTTCCTTATGATGAGTTGCAAGGAAAATGGAAAGATTTGATTAACGCCGCCGCCATGGAAGGACAGTTTGGGCCCATAGTCGGAACTGATTTTGTTAATGTTGTCAGAGCTCGGCCTCTTTTCTATGATATCGAACCAGTAACCATGGTCAAGATTACAGAAGAAAGGCTCACTTATGAAGACTGCGAGTTTGAAGTGAAACAAGCCATGTTAATGAAAGTTTCTTCAAAACCCTTCATTACCCATAATGAGCATAATATATTTGTAATGGCTCTTACCACTCCAGGATCGAGTCGGCCCTGTTTGGGAAAAGGTGGAAAGAAGAGTGAACCAGCCATAAGACTTTTGGGATGAAGAAAGCTGTATCTCAGACGCCGAAAGCACAACTGGTCCTACTGCCCCGGAGGTACAGACGGATAAAGTTAAGTTCAGAAAGGAGATTCCGCCAGATCAGTCAGGTATTCCCCATGGGAATGGTGTCAACAAAGGCAATTATGATCCACAGGATGCACAACCAAAAAAGAACGGCCCGACAAAGCGCTACTCCCGGGGCAACGGCAAGAAGGAGTGAGATCCGGTCCAACCCTTGTCAAGCCACCCTCGAGTCAATAAGTAGTGTAGGGTCCGAGTCGGTAGCGTCTATTCGGTCGAGTCGGGAATCTTTGAATTCCGAGTCCTCGAGTCATCCAGAAGGCCTCACGCTGAGGACTATCAAATGTAATCGATGTCATCTTTCCCCTTATTTTGAATGAAATGACGGATCTTTACGAGTATCCTCTTATTGCCAACTTAACAAATGATAAATTAACTCAAAACTTAACAACGAGTTAATAATGAATCATTTGAACAAGATGCAAACACACTAAATGAACAATACATTAAAGAAATCTTTAAGCGGGTTTCGGAAAAGAGGAAAACCGGGCAAAAGTTTGCCGAGGAGGTTTTAACAAGTGTGAACTTGGGTGCTGTCGAGGAACCTAAAGAGACACGGATCGGAAACTTCTTCCGGGGTTGAGCAGGACGGTGATCGATCTGCTCGGGGAATACGTCGACGTGTTTGCATGGTCATACGGGGATATGCGGGGCTAGACAGGTTCGATAGTAGAGCACGAGAATACCTCTAGCACCGGATGCTAAGCCGGTAAAAACGAGCGAGGAAGATCAAGCCGAGAATGGTCTCTACGAGGTCAAGGAAGAAATTGAGAAGCTACTGCGGGTAGGATTCATCGAGTCATCGAATATCCGACATGGTTATCCAATATTGTGGCCGTCACCAAGGCCGATGGGAAGGTGCGGCTCTTTGTATGGATTTAGAGATCTAAACAAGGCCAGCCCCAAGGGACGAATTATCCTTTGCCAAACATAGACATCCTGGTGGACTCCACTGCCAACTACGAAGTCAAATCCTTCGTTGATGGCTTTGCGAGGATACAACCAGATCAAGATGGTAGGAAGACCAAGAAAAGACCGCCTTCACCACATCGTGGGAACTTGCTGTTATACGGTGATGCCATTTGGGCTTAAGAACGCCGGGGCTACTTACCAAAGGGGCGGCGACCGCGCTTTTTCATGACATGATCCACAAGGAGATTGAGGTCTACGTAGACGACATGATAATCCACTCCAAAGGCAAGGACGGGCAGCACTTTGTTGACCTACGGAAGTTCTTTGAGAGGCTGAGACAACATTCCATGAGACTAAACCCTGCTAAATGCACCTTCGGAGTGACAAGGGAAAAGTGCTTGGGTATATGGTCACGGAGCGAGGTATCGAAGTTGACCCCCAAAAGATCAAAGCCATTATGGATATGAGGCCACCTCGGACCCGGACGAAGTCAAGAGCTTTATGGGAAAAGCTGCGATACATCGGCCGTTTCGTCAATCGATTGACCACTATGTGCGAGCCCATCTTCAAGCTCATGAAGAAGAACGTAGACACAGAATGGACCAAAGAATGCCAGGATGCTTTTGATCGGATCAAGGCATACTTGGTACATCCTCTAGTGTTATGCCCCCACATAGACGAAACCTCTTACGCTCTATCTCACTTTGTCATGTTGATACGACAGGTTGGGGCTATGCTTGCTCGGGAGAAAAAGGACTCTCGGGTAGAGAATGCCATTTACTTTGTCGGCCAGGAAGGCTGCGGGGAAGTGAGCTCAATTACTCGGCATGTGAAAAGACACTGTGCGGGGCGAGTGCAGGTAGTCGGCAAGTTGAAGCATTATATACGAAGCCCACCTGTGAATTTGGTCTCAAAAATGGACCCCATCAAATACATCTTTGATAAGCCTTCCCTCTCGATGCATCTAGCAAAGTGGTCCTTCTTCTTAGCGAGTACGACATCAACTATGTGACCGAGAAAGGCCATCGAGGGTCAAGCGTTGTCGAACCACTGGCAAACTTTCCCATGTAATGAAGATAGAGGGCACGAACCCCAATTCCCCGAGATGAAGGGATCTTTGCGGTCGAGCACGAAAACCGATGGCAATTGTTCTTTGACGGAGCCGCTAACAAAAGAGGAAACTTGGTATCGGGATGCTGCTTGGTCGATCCAAAAGATGAGCATACACCCATAACCCTCAAGTTGAACTTCCTGCCACGAACAATGTTGCAGTATGAAGCTGCATTCTTTGGTTTGGAAGGCTGCCTTAGAAAGGAATGTCAAGGAGCTAGAAGTTTACGGAGACTCGGCCACGATCATCAACCGGGTTTCCAACAAGTGGAAGGCTTGTGGACCACTAACACTGCGGCGGTATCATGCCCGTATGGAGGAGTTATTTGGACGGTTCGGAGAAGTGACCTTCCACTACTTGCCAAGGGAAAAGAACAGTTCGCAGATGCCTTAGCTACTCTAGCCTCATTGGTAGAGATCCCCGAGGGAAAAGCCATAAAACCCTTAGAGTGGGTAGAAGAGAAGCTGACCTTACATTTGTGAAGTAGACACAGGAGAGCCTATAAAGGAACCCTGGTACAATCAAATTTACCGGTTCCTCAAAGATGGAGAGTCAGCTTTCAGAGACAAAGAAGGTAGACCAAAAGAAGGTGTCAAAGCCAAGAGCTTGCAAGCCCTGAAAAGGTTGGCCTCCCATTATGTCATTCTAGGAGGCAACCTATACAAGAAGCGGTACCAAGGACCACTCCTCTTGTGCGTCACTCGAGAAAAGGCCAAAGAGTTGATGACTGAAGTCCACAATGGTCCCTGCGGTCCTCATATGAATGCCGAGCCACACGATGCAAGTGATCCTCGGAATGGGTTACTCTTGGATTTCCATGGAAACAGACATTGTCCAGCACGTCCGAGCATGCGACAAGTGCCAGCGGTTTGCCAACCTCAACCATCTCCCGCCTCATGACCTGTATTGCATGATGACTCCTTGGCCGTTTGCAACTTGGGGTATTGACATGATAGGGAAAATAGCCCCGGTAGGAAGCAATGGACATGAATTTGTGCTAGTAGCCATCGACTACTTTACCAAGTGGGTAGAGGCCAAGTCTTACAAGGTCCTCACTTCCAGAAAAGTGGCCCAATTCATCAAAGGAAACATAATGTGCGAGATATGGGGTGCCCAACGAGATCATTTAGATAATGGGTCGCACTTTGAAGGGGGCTGCGATAGGTTCTTTGTCGAGAATTCAGGATCACTCGCCACAAGTCGTCTCCGTACTGGACCTCGGACTAATGGAGCCGTGGAAGGCTGCTAATAAGACGCTCGAACGGATCATCCAGAAAAATGGCCACCCGTGGTCGTGATTGGCCCGAAAAGCTGCACTTGGCACTGCGGGGCTACGAACGTCTGTCGGAACGGCTACGGGAGAAACTCCTTTTGCCTTAACCTACGGGATGGAAGCGGTGTTACCGGTGGAGTTGGAAATCCCGTCATTAAGGGTCCTCTGGAAAACGGTGTCAATGAAGTAGAATGGTTGCGCGGCGGCATGATGAGTTAGCCACCTTGACGAGAGAAGGCTAAAAGCCATGGAACACACCCGAGCCTACCGAGGCGAATGGCCGGGCGTTTGATAAAGGTCGAGGCCAGAAACATCAAAGAGGGTGACTTAGTGTTGAAAGTGAAGCCCCTACCAGAGACAACCCCACAGGAAAATGGGAACCCGTTTGGATCGGCCCTTATGTGGTGCAGAAGATACTATCGGGAGGAGCCATGAAGCTTGCAGACCTGGATGGCAATCCCTTTGTCCACCCAGTCAACGGTGATAAGCTCAAAAGATACTATGTCTAAAAAAAATAAAAATAAAAAAAAAAGGTGCAAAAAAAGTAATACCCAGCTAGGCTGAAAACCCCAAAAAGGGCGGTCTAGGCAAAAGACAGGGTTGCACATATAAAAAAAAAAGAAAAAATATATATAGTTCACCAGAATGAACTACGAAGACCTGAGCCCCTTAGTCTTTCTTGTAAAAGGGGAACGTAGGCAGCCATATATGGTTCGGTCTAAACAATAAAAAGGACAATCAAGCTTCCATGAAGTGCGTCCTAAATAATAAAGGGTATTTCAGTTTTCATAAAACGGGTCCCAATCAATAAGACATTTGAATTTCCATGAAATGTGTCTTGATTAATTTCTAAAATAATATTTCTTGTTCATTACAAGTCAAAAACTTCTTGATGAGTTCAAGCACGGTCTACCTCTTGACTCTGCTAACCTGCTACAAAGATCTAAAATACAATAAAATGCCTAAATAAACTAATGTGTTTGCAAAATGGCAATAAGAAGATCCTAAGAAAAGATTTGTCAGTCGTCATTCGCTGAGTCTTCTTTGGTCTTCTTCCCTTTTCCTCGGCCTCGTCGAGTCTTCTTCCTCTTTTTATCTATGATGTCGGTATCCCTCATCCCGACCTCCGGTATCCTCACTGGAGCCTCCACCAAACCTGTGTCAATAAGTGCTCTCTCTGCAGAGCACGAGTCCGCACCTCCTCCCTGCGAGCCTCGGTCGAAGGAGCGACCTCGGACAACCTCTTGTACCGAGCCTCTATGTCTCTGACCAAGTCACCTGACTGGTTATGGCGACTCGCCTTAGCCTCGGTCTCCCTCAAAGTCCTGCTCGAGTCACAGTCAGCTCCCAATAAGGCTCGATGTCTCTCCTCCAAGATGACCTGAGTCGCTCCCATCTCCCTCTCGTACCGAGTCCAGTAGACGGTGGTCAAGATGGTACTCTTCCTGCTCCTAAAGATAGCCACAGGTGGGAAAGCGGCGTATGTCCAAGCCCTCGAGAAGAAAGAGAAGGCTGTTTGGATCCCTCATATCCAATGACACCAACTCCATGGTCCGGATGTCCTCCCAATCACTCAATGGCTCTGTAAAGCCCCAAACTGCTGGATACTAAGCAGGGAATGTAGAAGGATGACCGGCAGAATCCTGGAACCCTCACGGCATAGGACTCTGAAATATCCTCTGATGCAACCTCCAATGAGGTATCCACCAACGGATGTCCGAAGTGGATAGCCTAGCCATCGTCGGCTCCCAGCTACTCGGTCTGTTGCCTCGGTGCACCTCTCCGAGAAATCACCCAAGGGCACCGAGTCGGCAAAGCCCCCGGCAAAGCCCCGAGCCTCTCCTGCAGCCCATAAGGTCAGCACACTAGGACTCTTGGATCTCATGAAATGGTCTCCCCGAGCCATCTGTCAATCCCATGAAGTGTCTCTCCCAAAACCGGTGGGACAATATCCTTCCCACTTCAGCCTCTAACCATGTCCAAGAGACCACTATGACAGATCCCCACGGACTCGCCGGTGAACAGAGCAGAGAATACGCAAAGGATAAATGCGTCCATAGCCACCGTGGTCGCAGCCATATCCGGAGACCCAAACACGCCCGGATATCGAAAGGTCAATCCTGTCCGGGGCTACCATCATCCTCTCAGCCTCCCCCAAAGGAATCTGCAGAAAAGATGCAAGCTTTACCGCCACCGGCGCGTCTCCGATCAGCGGAATGGATATAGCCTCAATCTCGGGACCCCCAATCAAGGCTCGGAAGTCTTCATGCGTTGGGACAATCTCGTTGTAAGAAAAGCAGTAAACATGTCTCCGGACGTCCCAGAACTTTGCTGCGGCTCTCAAAAGGTCCCAATCAGGCGGGAGATCCCTCAAATGCCATAAAGACTTGATCTTGAAGGAAGAATCAAACAGCCCCCTATAAAATTGGAAGTTATGCTTCACCCAAGATTGAAGATCGGACAGAAAACGGTCTCGCTTCCCCCTTTGCAATCTAACGGGCTTCTCCATTGCAAAATGACCAAAGATGGTGCTTTTAGGTCCAAAATGTGCTCTGGGAACAATTGGGACAAGTCTAAGTTGAAAATGAAATGAAATGGCCAAGCCTTGCTTTTATTCAGAAAATAACCGGTTCGAGACACGGGCGCATGAGCCGCACGGCTTCATTTGCCCTCTGGACAAAACCGCACGGCTACATTAGCCATCTCGCAAAAATTCTGCAAAGAACCAAGTTGCTGCCCAAGGGAGTTTTCACCCCACTTTTTAACCAAAACCCGTACAAAAACATATCCGAAGCCATTCAAGCATTTATATACCATTATAAATCATTCTCGCCCGGTTTATTGATTCCAAGCAAAAAAAAAAAAAATCGCCCCGAGGCTCAGGTAATATGCAAAATTAAAAAGCATAAATTAGAAAAGTAAATAAAGCATAAATACAATGTCTTCGCCCCATCGGCGCCCAAATAAAGCAAAAAAAACAAGCAAAGTGTGCATCAAATGTGTTAATTGTTTGTTTTGTTCCTAAATCCACTCTAGAGACCTCCTAGGCCTCCGATTCTTCTTCCTCATCGCTGCTCAGCTCATAAATGCTAGCCTCCCTCATCAGGTCCTCCGGGTCGCTCACGTCAGACAAATGGACATTATCATGCCCATACTCAGCCAGCTGCTCTAGAATGTCAGCGTTGGGTCCCCGCCCCCGAGGCATGGCACTGGGAAGAGTACTCCGAGGCCGATGAGGTAGACGCTGTGCCCCCGACATGTCTTCTCTTGCGCCCAGGCTCCTGTGCATCCGCTGCCGCCTTTGAAGCGCAGGCCAGCTTCCTCAGAAGGGACCGGCACATGTCCTTCCAGCCCCTATTCTGCCTGACCAGCCTATCATAAGTGCGAGCTGGAACCTGAGAAAAGAAGAGAAAAATCTCAGAAAAATCTCAGAAAATCTCAGAAAATTGCAAAAAGCAGAAAAATCTGAAAGCTGAAAAGGGAATAAGACCCTAAAAGTATACTTACAGTGCTGTCAGGCGGCAGGGTATACTGGGGCTCCCTAGTGTCGGGGACAGGAATCCTCATCCTCCTCGGAACTCCATGGACCACATAGGACAGATGCGCAGGAGGGATCGGCGGGTCAGTAGGCTCATCCTCCCCAT
The DNA here is from genome assembly GCA_022495995.1 of Adenophora triphylla var. japonica. Classification (NCBI taxonomy): domain Eukaryota; kingdom Viridiplantae; phylum Streptophyta; class Magnoliopsida; order Asterales; family Campanulaceae; genus Adenophora; species Adenophora triphylla. The sequence goes on along the minus strand of JAFEMH010002657.1, from coordinate 44,111 downwards.
ATCCCTGAGTGACCGCCAGCTTCACTAGCTTCTGTGGCGTCCTCAGTCCCTGCTCCACAAACACAGCGTAGGGGGTATCCATGTCAAAATACTCCTCTGCAGCTATACCTCCCTGGTATCTCTCAATCTCATCTGCCGGCCAATCCCTGGGCTGCATCATTCGTGCTGGAGGATCGTGGGGAGTAATGGCATCCAATGGAGGGACATGGCCATGCTGCCTCGAGAAACGGTCCCCCAAATATATGACATCACAAGTCAGCCCAGTGAGCCATCTCCTCTGCCTCGTCGCCTCAATGGCCTCTCCCAGCAAAATCTCCGGATACCTGCCCCAGGGGTAGAAGTCCACTCCGTCGTGCCCATCCCTGTTGATGACCGGCCTCACCATCTTGTAATCGAAGGTGATCCGGGTCTTCCCCGTGAACTTATCCCTCGCATCTCCCCTCCAGCGGACCATAGCAGGGAAAATGGTGATATCACTCTGCTGGTTCCAAGGAAAGAACCCGATCACCTCGCAGAACCAGGCCTGCATGTTCAAAACATCAAAAAGGTCATTCTCTCTCTCATAAAAGTCTCAAGACAGAAAAGAGAAAAGAGAAAAGAAAAAGAGACTACCTCAAGGGCAAATGAAAAGCAGTCCATGGAGGCAGCTTTATTCCGGCTGTACATGTCCAAGGAGAAGTAGAGCTCCGCCAATCCGGCCTCTCCCCAGGAGACCGTCCCAATCCCATCCACATCAACCAAAGAATCAAGGAGACAAGTCATGGCCAGTGTCCCAGAATTAGCAAAAATGGTGACCGACAACATCAACCACACAAAAGCTCTAGCCAGCTGGTGGGCGGTCACATCATTAGCAGCAAAGTTCTGCACGTAGTTCTGGACTACCACCTCGACATTCCGTGTCTCCATACCCAGCCCCTTGGGAATCAACTCAAATCCAACCAAATTCTGAAACTCCTCAGCTGTAATGTGGTCTCTCCAAGTCACGAGCCTCCCGGTGAACTCGTAGGCCGCAATAGCTGTGAAATCGGCAGGAGTCACTGTCAGCTCTCCCCAGCTCAGATGGAAGCTATGGGTGCTATCCCACCAGAACTCAGAAAGGGCCTGGATCAAGCCCTTGCTCTTAGAGGTGATATGAACACCCCTGCCGATAGCCTCAACGAACGAATCCAGGCCGGTAGCCCTCACCAAATCCTTGGGGTTCACCCCATTCTTCTCGAAATCCGGCATCCTCTGCCAAAGTTTGACTGCAATCTCTGATGGTCCTCTAGACTTGTTCTCTAGTAGACAAGCACAGCAAAAAGAAATGTGTCAGTCCTTCATCTCATTTCAAAAGCATGCATATATTCAAAAAAGTGCACATATTTTTCAAAAGAAAAGCATTCACAAAAGTTTTTCTAGCATCATTTACATCAAAAAAAACTAACACGTCTTTCATCACTTGAAACACGTCATGTCAAGTCCCATTGCTTTCCTAAAGCACAAAATCACAATTTTCACAATTCTTTGCACATAAGCATTATTCTTTCAAAAATGGCATGCATGAATCCTTTTCATCTTCCAAAATCATGTTTCCTCAAAATTTTGACCTAGTTCTAGCACATGCAAGAACTCCGTCTCACTTTAGACAATTTTTCATTCTTACCTTATTTGCGAGAAAAAAGTGGGTCATTCTCACTATTTTTGTCAAACAAATTTCACATTGCATGTTCTTAGCCTCATAGGTTATTCGTCAATATCTCAAAATCATTCAAAAATCCTAGGAAAATCCTAGAAAATTCCTAAGTTCGGGTCAAGCCCTAAGTCATTCAAAATTCAATCAAAATCGATGGAATTGAGCCAAATAAGAATGCTTACCCCAACCGGACGCGGGTTCGTCGATTTGTGCTCTCTTCTCCCCGGGTAAAGCTCCGACGGAGGCGTAAGAAAGTCATACTTTATCTCCGTTCGAACGAGTTCTTTCCTCCTCCTCCGAGCGGCCGCGGAGATGTTTCTTCTTGCTTGCCTTGGTATAGGATTGCCCTCCGGATCCATTCTTGATCAAAGGAAGCAAGGGAATTGAAGGATTTTCAAAATTTCTCTCCTCTCTCTCTCTTCCTCGGCTGAAATGGGCGGCAGTAATGCCCAATTGCCCGTTCAAATCTGTTTTAAATAATCTGGAAAAAACAGACTTCTAGCCGTACGTCTTCTTTTTCCTCCATCTCATGCCGGGCGACCTCTTTCGCTCTGAGCAGAAATTACAATCCTGCCCCTGGACCTTCCACTTGGGCATGCAATTCCCGTTATCTTTTAACCAAGATAACATCTTTTTCAGAAGATATCCCTTATCTCTTAAGCAATTGAGCTTTCTTCCCAGTCGCCTCCGTTAATTCCGTTATAACGGGATAATTCTAGGTGACAACCTCCGAATTGTCAAAACTCTAAACTGAGCTTACCTCTATCCCGGATAGCGACGTATGCTAAGTTCTCTTAACTTAAGCTACCTCTGTCCCGGATAGTGACGTATGCTCGAGTTCCTCTAAACTTAAGCTACCTCTATCCCGGATAGTGACGTATGCTCGAGTTCCTCTTAGCTTAAGCTACCTCTATCCCGGATAGTGACGTATGCTCGAGTTCCTCTAAACTTAAGCTACCTCTATCCCGGATAGTGACGTATGCTCGAGTTCCTCTTAGCTTAAGCTACCTCTATCCCAGATAGTGACGTACGCTCAAGTTTCTCTCAACTTTAGCTACCTCTATCTTCTCGATAGTGACGTAAGCTCTAGTTTCCTCAGGTGACAGCCTCCATTAATTGTCAAAACCTTCAAGGATCCTAGACATCGTTCCTAACTATCTAGTGATGCTTGAACTACGATCAAGGCTTGATTCCTCCGGGATATGTAGGTAGCCTTTTATATAAGGTCCAGCCATCCGACCACTTTGGTCACCCTGTTCCTCCGTCACTCCTCAGTGATGAAGTAGTCCCTCATAAGAGACTTTGTTATCCGACCACCTTGGTCACTTCTAGCATATCCCCAGTAGGATCAATTGCTTGACCTCCTAGGTCATTCTCTCTTCTATTTCCCAAAGAAGAGACCGCTTTCTCTTCTCCATTCCTCAGCGGATCCTATCCCGAACTACGACCTGGCTTGATTCCTCCGGGATACGTAGGTAGCCTTCCAGAGGTTCAGCCACTCGACCACCCCGGTCTCTCAATCCGTCTCGGCATTCGCCAGATCGGATCCTTTTCTATCGATAACCCCACTCGCCTTGCAAGTGACGTTGCCGAGGGGCTTCTGGAAGTACCCAAACTCGCTCATGCCTTAGGTTAAATTTCCGGCAATTTCGATAAGTTTCCCGGTAATTCCCGGACCTTCCTAGTGTTAGGAAATATTAGGAACTGCTTTTAATTAATTAAGGGCTGAAAGGGAGCCTTCCTAATTAAGAAACACGTTTTTCTTAATTAGGAAGAAGTTTCTAGAATTTGTCACCTTGCATGGTTCTAGAAATGCTGAGTCATTGTGGATAATACCGCACGGCTGCATTAGCTCGCGGTCCCTAGCCGCACGGCCTCATTGGCGATTTCCAGACTGCCTATAAATAGAGCCCTCCTCTACCCATTTTGATCATCCACAAAAGGCATCAATCTCTCATATTACGAAGAAATCCTCCCAAGGAGCTGCTGGAAGTCCAAGAAGGTGAAGAAGAAGGCCAAGAAGCTACCTCCCTCCTCCTTGAAGATCCAAGATCAACCTCTCCTCCTAGCTCCATCCAAAGAAGAAGGAAGTCATTGGTAACCCCGCACGCCCTAACCTCGCATCCTAATAGCTTTATAAATTGCTCATTGCATTGCCTTTATATTGATTGGGACTTGGTAGATTAAAGATCATATCTTTATATTCCCCCTTCCCCTTTTGCATGCATTAGACATCATTTGTCATAAAAATGTAGTCTTTCCCCATAAAGGTGCATCCTTTGCATCTAAAACCCCCATTTTCCAATAAAAATGTCATCTTTATGCATCCTTTGCATATAAAAATCAAATCTTTTCAATCAAAATGCATCCTTTGCATTCAAAATACCTTTTCCAAGCATCATTTGCTTTAAAGATCATGTCTTTACCATAAACTAGCATCATATGCTTTTCAAAATGCAATCTTTATGCATCATTTGCATAATGAATTCCAATTTCTTCATAAAAATGCATCATTTGCATAAAAATCATATCTTTATGCATCATTTGCAATAAAGATCATTTCTTTGAATCAAATGCATCATTTGCAACCCAAAAATGTCATCTTTTCACTAAAAATGTCATTTTTATCATGCATTTTCCCCATGTCCCCATTAGTAACCTCGGAACGGACCGATGTAAAAGATCCTATCTTTACATCGTTCCTTCCATAAAGGTTTCATAATCTCTTTAGAAAGGGACACCTTCAAACCCTATATCTCCGATTATCACTTAAGATGAGTACGAAGCATCTATACGAGCTCGACCATCTTAAAGTGTAGGATTGATGGGCTAAGGACCCTCCTTTTCTAAAGAACCTCATCTTTGACTATAAAGAGAGTCATTCTCTCGATCACGCAAGTCCCAAGGTCCAAAAATGCGATGATCACAAGTCCAAGATGAGGGCGGGATCATAATCCCGAATACATAAAATCCAAGAAATCCCGAGCGACAACCAATAAATGGTTTGTACGTCCGGAAGACGACTTGGGACATTCCCTCCTTATTTTCAAACACATGCACACAAGAAAGCACGCAAGCAAGCACAATTAATGAAATCTTGGGAGACTTGCTCAGGCAAGGCACCTTGGGTGAACGACGATCCGTTCTTCCCAAGGGGTAACTTAACCTCCGAACCCATAAAACCTTTTTTTCAAAGTTTTGAGGTAATCAAAATGGCGTGGCGACTCTGTTTTTCAAATTAAACCGGATGTCTTCAAACTCGCGTGAATTCCACACAATTTGGGGCACACATTCACACTAGCGGGAATCAAGCCTAATCGTAGTTCAGAGGTCGTGTAATCGTGAGTGTATGTGGACGTTGTGGTGCCCTGAGGTAATGTGACCGCTAAGGTCGACTGTGAGGACGTGGTGGTGTCTTAAGGTGATGTGGTAAGAGGACGTGTTGGTGTCCTAAGATGAAATGGAGAGTGGACGTGTCGGTGTCCGTGAAGCGAGATGATGAATGGACGTGTCGGTGTCCCTGATGAGTGGACGTGTTGGTGTCTTTGGTAAGTGGACGTATCGGTGTCCAGGGTGAGTGGACGTGTCGGTGTCCCCGATGAGTGGACGTGTCGGTGTCTTTGGTAAGTGGACGTATCGGTGTCCATGGTGAGTGGACGTGTCGGTGTCCCTGATGAGTGGACGTGTCGGTGTCTTTGGTAAGTGGACGTATCGGTGTCCATGGTGAGTGAACGTGTCGGTGTCTGTGAAGTGAAATGGTGAATGGATGTGTCGGTGTCCATGAAGGGCGTTTTGTGCGCTTTGTGTTTATTTTGCCGTTTAGTGGGCGAGGTTCGGGCTTATGATGATGGCTGGTGTTTGTTTTGTTGAGGATATGTAGTCTTGTATGGGTTTGCAAGAATTCCCGTTTGACTTTTTGTCCGCTGGGGAAGGGGTTCGGGCTTACTTTGATGGCTGACTTTTGTTTTGTTGTTTTTTTTATGTTTCAGAGGCGTTTTGTGCCTTGAGATTTGTGTCCGAAGGCATTCGTGCCTTGGAGTTGGTGTTTGAAGGCATTTTATGCCTTTTGTGTTTGTTTTGCCGTTTAGTGTGTGAGATCCGGGCTTACAATGACGGCTGGGGTTTGTTTTGTTGGGTTAAGGACCAAACTGCGTTAAATCTGCTGGAAATGGCCTTTGGACAGCCAGGGGCAAAGATTATAAGGGCAAAAGGGTAATCTTGCCAGGAGATGCAAAGTGGTTCGCACGGATCCAATTGCCTTGCAAAGTGGTCAGTGCGGATTGGTGTGGGATTTTAATTTCCCCAAATCCAGATCAGGTTTCAGCCACGAATAACAACTCCAATTTCTCCTTCTGTTCGAACGAGAGAGAGAGAGAGAGAGAGAGAGAGAGAGAGAGAGAGAGAGAGAGATAAATTTGGTTTTGGTCAAAAATTTCTTAAGGGAATTCTTTCGGGTTGCTTGAATTGCTACATTGGCGGAAAGAATCAGACGAGGTCGTCGCCAAAGGAGCCAAGAGGCCATGGAGAGGAGATTGGATCTCCAAAGGAATTGCTCTTCCTTCGTGCCTTCGTCAAGGAATCCGGATGTGTTGTATCTGGATTCGGAGGTGCACAACTTGCGGGGGAGGACCGTAAGGGAGGTAAGAAGTCAATTTTTGCTTTGATTCTTGTTTGAAATGTTGTATGCTAGAACTAGGTTTTAGTTTTCGCAATTTGGGGCTTTTGTTATTGCCATGCTCATTTTGTGAATTTTATGGTTAATTGTTGAAATTGAGCATGTAAGAATTGTGGGTATGTGATTTTTGTGCAAAAATGTGGAGATTAGCTCTTATTTGTAAAAATAAAGTGCCTCTTGCCATCATCGTAAGCCCGGATCTTGCCAACTAAACGGCAAAACAAACACCGGCCGTCATCGTAAGTCCGAATCCCAAGGCGCAAATGCCTTCAAACACAAATCCCAAGGCACAAATGCCTTCAAAAACAAATCTCAAGGCGCAAACGCCTTCAAACACAAATCCCAAGGCAAGCACGCCTCCCAAAAAATCAATCACAAGGCAAGCACGCCTCCCAAAAATCAATCACAAGGCAAGCACGCCTCCCAAAAATCAATCACAAGGCACAAATGCCTCCCACTTAAGCATGAACACCTTCCTCTCAAAGTGCAGACACTTTCATCCCCATCTGAGGCACCTCTACGACCTCAGACACCCGACCTTAGTGGTCATCTCACACACGAACTATGATCAGGCTTGATTCCCATTCGGGATATGTAGGAATCCTACCAAAGGGTCCAGCCATCCGACCTAAGCAGTCACATCAGGACACCACCATGTCCTCACAAAATCTCAGTCAGAGAACACCACCACGTCCTCATACACGATAAACTCACCTCACACACGAACTACAATCAGGCTTGATTCCCATTCGGGATACGTAGGAATCCTACTAAAGGGTCCAGCTATCCGACCTAAGAGGTCACCTTAGGACACCAACACGTCCACCTCACCTCAGGACACCGAGACATCCACCTCACCTCAGGACACCGACACATTCACCTCACATCAGGACACCAACACGTCCACCTCACATTCGGACACCAACACGTCCACCTCACCTCAGGACACCGACACGTCCACCTCACATCAGGACACCAAAATGTCCACCTCACATCAGGACACCAACACATCCACCTCACATCAGGACACCAACACGTCCACCTCACATCCGGACATCGACACGTCCACCTCACATCAGGACACCAACACTTCCACCTCACATCAGGACACCGACACGTCTACCTCACATCAGGACACCGATACGTCTACCTCACATCAGGATACCAACACGTCCACCTCACATCCAGACACCAATACATCCACCTCACCTCAGGATACCAACACGTCCACCACACAGCCGATGACCAACATGATCATCTTCTCTCTCCCAGATAAGCGGTCCAGATCGGGACTCTTATCTTTATCGACGACCCCACTTCCTTCATAAGTGACGTCGCCGAGGGGCTTCTATAAGTACCACAATCTGGACCGCTCTCCATCCGAGCATATGGGAAACACCGAGGACTCATGCACACGTTATCCTGATGATCCGTAACCTCCAAAAAGTCCAAAACCACCAGCCAAACCAAGGGATGACCTTTCAGGGATAAAAAGGAACAGCATAACTTTGCAGGAATTACAAAAAAAGCCACTTGACATAATGGTCCGTACGGACCACTTTTCAGAGTGAAAATAATGATGAAAAAATCCTCTTAAAGTCCACAATATTCCCTCAAATCCGGGAAAACAAAAAAAATGGTAATAACCAAAGAATTTGTGCGGACCATTTTGCATTTTTTTGGGCCTATAAATAGAGGGCTCCCCCTCTCATATTTTTCACACCTCCCTTCTCTCCTATTTCCCCCAGTCTTTTGGCTCCCCTCTAAGCCTTCCCGGCCTCTTCTGAGGCCTCCCGAGCCATCCCGAGGCTCTCCCGAAGCATCTTGAAGTCCTGCCGGTCCATCTCGAGGCGCTCCCGAAGCATTCCAAAGCCCTGCTAGTCTGTCTCGAGGCATTCTAAAGCATTCTGAATCCCTTCCGGTCCATCCCGAGGCATCTCGAAGCATCCCAAAGCTCTGCCCGCACATACCTAGCCATCCCGAGGCACGCCGAAGCACTGCCCTCACATACCTAACCATCTCGAGGCACGCCAAAGATATGCCTGCACATACCTAGCCATCCGGAAGCACGCCAAAGCTCTGCCCACACATACCTAGCCATCCCGAGACACGCCGAAGCTCTGCCCGCACATACCTAGCCATCCCGAGACATCTCGAAGCTTTGCCGGCATACATCGGTCCATCCCGAGACATCCCGAAGCTTTGTCGACATACACCGGTCCTTCCCAAAGCATTCCAAAACTCTGCAGGCACACACACCGGTTCATCCGGAGGCAATCCCGGTCCATCCCGATCCGTCCCGATCGACCCCCGACGTCTCAAGTCAAACACGCTCCCCCGCAAAAGATAGACACAAACCAACATTGGTTGTCATGACCCTAAACCTAGGTTCTATTTTGATATATGTTTGAGCGTATTTATGGTGTGCATTGCATCTCATTTATATGCTTCGCATTTATTTTGTGAGTATTATGTGTTAGTTTAACATTTTAAATAACTTATTTGATATTTAAGTACGTTAATAAATTAAATATAAATATTTAATGTCTTATTGAAAATATTAGGAGTTATGAAGTGAAATAATAATATTGTGAAATTTAATTAAATATCTTATAAAATATATGAGGTGCTTAAGTGAATATGTTTGAAACTTAAGAAATGTATGGATGAAATGCTTAGTTCTTGGAGGAGCCTAGGTAGAACATTTTCAATGTATATCCTTAAGTTTATTGAGAGAGCTTTATTATTTTCATTAATCAAACAACCAAGCCAGCATCAAGTTCTTTCTTCTTCCTTGAGAAAAAAGCGTCCAAACCTAGTTTTCATTTTAAAATTCCCTCATTTATTCAAGAAAAATCTGTTCTTCAATCCGATGGTGTCTAAATGTTCGGGAGGAAAAGGGGATCATTTTCATCCAAATAAAAGTTGAAGTTTGTCATTTCATTTTTAGTGTAAGTTATTATTCTTCCCTTCAAATTATGCTCATATGATGTTTGAGTTGAAAATTATGATGTATACATGTTGCATGTTATATTTGGTCATTTTGCTTTGAGTTGAAATGGTATTTGGTTGAGTGGAAATGGTTTGAGGTAAATTTTGGTTGTGTTATAATGAAGTTGGGTTATGGTTGCTGTTGAGGTAAAAAGGGGAAGGCCAAAATGAGATTTTTCCAAGTTGCTGATGTTTCAGCACAGAATCTGAAGTTTGCTGAAGGGCACGAGTCGTGCCCCTCATCACGAGTCATCCCCCTTCAGCCAGTCGTGATACGAGTCTTGCACTTTTGTGCACTCGTGCTGGTTTCTAGGGCACGAGTCGTGCCATAGGGCACGAGTCGTGCCCTGCCCTGTTTTGCTGAGGCATTTTTAAAGCTATGTATGTTACACTATATAACATATATTTTACCCAATTGAACACTATAATCCAAGTAATACATATGAGCTACAAAAGGGTGTCTTTACATACCAATTGTGATGTTGGGAATATGAATACTTGGTTAAAATAGGTTGGAATACTTGATTCCATGAAACCTAAATGGCTCTATATCCTTATATGATTGTTGATAGACCCTTGAATTGTTATATTAAGTGTGTAGACCTTATGTGTTACACATTATGGACTTGTTTGACATCTTTTATGGTGTGCTTGATAGGGTTCCCTACTTTGGAATCATAAGTTAAAGTGAACTTGTTTCAAGGATTGTTTAGCCATTGTGCTACTTATGAGTGATACTTGTTATCTTCTTGATATGATATATTTGGTATGGTTCCCTACTTTGGAATCATCTATTGGTTTTTAAGCAAGTACTCCCTCCGTCCAAGTAAGTGTTTCACACTTACTGTTCACACATATATTAAGGAGAGATTATTATATTGAAAGTGTTGTGAGTGTAAAAGTAAAATAGGAGAGAGAATGAGTGGAGGGAATAGTAAATTATAATGGTGTTGTGAGTATTAAAATAATGTAGGAGAGAGAATGAGTGGAGAGAATAGTGAAAAAAACTTTCCATTTTGGGTAAGAAACAAAGTGTGAAATATGTAATTGGACGCCCAAAATAGAAAGTGTGAAGTATGTAACTGGACGGAGGGAGTATTTATTATTGTGCTTTTATTTAAAGTCCAGCTGGTACTTGATTATTCGGGCAGTGGTATGGGATTATAATAGCACCCGAGCCGAGTTCATTATAATTCATACACTGGGTCCCTTTTTACCTTCCATTTGCCATGGTTTGGGTTGTGGGCTAGATCCCCTTTTTGGGTGAGGTCTAGTTGCACATTGGGGTATGACTTTGTGTCATTTTCACCCATTTGTTGATATTGTTACTGGGTTCCGGAACCGCTTCTTCAGCTGTTGATGTTGCTCAGATTGTTATATCCTTTTGGGAGGGCTCAGTATCCTTTTAAGTGTTACATTATTGCACTTTTGTGTTATTGTATATATCCTTCTTTGTGTTGACAAGATTGTGATATATATATGAGAAGTTTGATGTTATATGCTTTCAAAATGTGATTGTATATCATATTGCTGCATATATAATAGCTTACTGAGATTTATCTCACCCCGTCCTTTTATTGTTTTCTTAGATAGGGGCGAGCCAGGACATATGCCACGTTGAGCACGGAGAGGACGCCGAGTTGGGTTGTATTTTGGGCAAGGTATTTTTGTGGTGGTTTGCATTACGTAAATGTAGAACCAAGGGGTAGTATACCCGAGACTTGAGATGTTGTTACTATTTTGAAACTCTTAAGTGATTGTAAATATTGTATATTTTGGAACTATGTTCCGTGGTTTGTAAATGGTTTGTCAAATGTGGAGTTTGTATTTTAATTCAAGTATTGTTACTTTTAGTTGTATGATAGAAAGTTTTTAAGTTAAACAGGTTTTATATATATCAAATGTTTTTGAAAGGACATTTCGAAAGTTTTTATAAAAATAAAGGCGTCTTTCGAGCGTGTCCCGGGCGTGGGGCCAAGTAGGACCATGGTTCGAGGCGAGTCAGTTGGTATCAAAGCCTAGGTTTTAGATAGTCTAGAGTGACTACGTGACCTAGGAGGGTAGTTATGGATTGAGTGAGTGACGTTAAGTGTTTTATGCAGGTACTAAGTCATTACGGCAGGAGCTGAAGGTGATCAAACCGGACCTTTAGGCCGTGGACATGTAAGGGAGGAGACTCGGGATATGTTTCAAGGCATGTTAGAGGCAGCGATGAAGGCTATGAATGATCAAAGGCAGGGAGGAGAGCAGGCAGCTCCAAGGGTTGGACTGGAACAATTCTTGAAGATGAAACCCATTAGTTATGATGGTGAGTCGGATGTGTCAAAGGCTGATAGATGGCTGGAAGCAATGGAGAAAATATTTGATGTATTGAGATGTACCGAGGAGGATCGAGTTAGGTTCATGGCTTATAAGTTTTCTTGGGCCGCGGAGCATTGGTGGAGGACTTTAAAGACAAGTTGGGATGATGCTCATGTTCCATATACTTGGGAGAATTTTGAGAGGAAGTTCAAGGAGCATTTCATTCCAAAAGTGGATCAAGATAAGAAGGAGATGGAATTTCTTAACTTGGAGCAGAATTTTATGACATTGGCTCAGTATGTGGCCAAGTTCACCGAGCTATCTAGATATTGCACTCATTTAGTTGCAACTGAGGAGAGAAAATCAATGAGATTTGTTCGGGAATTGAAGACAGTGATCCGAACGCAGTTAGTGTCCCATAAGTTTCAAGACTTTCAAGATGCGGTGGATCGTGCTTACAATGTGAATCATGATATTGAGGAACATAAGAGGAAGACAGAAGGGTTAAGTACCGGAAGTCGAGGAGGACAAGGGAGACAAGAACAAGGCCGAGATAGTCGAGGAGGTCAAGGAATGACAACACAGTTTAGAAGACAGACACAGGGTCAGTCAAGTGTTAGAATGCAAGGTAATATTCTGGGGAATCAACAAAAGAAGGTTTGTATTCATTGTCAGAAGGATGGGCATACGGAGGATCAATATTGGAAAAAGCAAGGTAAATGTTTTAATTGTGGTCAGTTGGGCCATTTTCAAAGGGATTGTCCAAAACCAAGGAAGCAACCATCCGGGAGTGGCACTGGGACTTCTCAAGGGCAGAAGAGGGATGCTTCGAGGAGGCCTAAGGTTCAGGGCCATTTTTTTGCCGTGAATTAACAACAAGCGGTAGATTCCTCCACCATCATAGGAAGTACTATTTTTATAGCAAGTTTGAGAGCACGCGCACTTATAGACCCTGGCTCATTGCATTCTTATGTTTTCATGCATTTTGCATCGCAATTGCATGCTTCTGTTGAGACTTTGCCTTATGTGTTAGAAGTATCGACTCCTATGGGAGAGTGTTTGGTAACTGATGAAGTGTTACGTGCCTGTGATGTGCATATATGTGATCATGTGTTACCTGCTGATTTAGTAGTGTTACCTATATATGATTTTGATGTTATTTTGGGTATGGATTGGCTAAGCAAGTATCATGCTTTAGTTGATTGTCGTAAGAAGATTGTTACTTTTTCAGTCCCGAATATGCCTAAGTTTGTTTTTGAGGCTATTCCATCGATTAGGACTATTCGTGTTATTTCTTATGTGAAAGCTAGAAAATTATTGCTTCGTGGTTGCACCGAATTCTTGGCTAGTATTCTTGATACTACTAAAGAGTTGTCTGAGTTTGGGGATGTACCGGCAGTTAAAGAATTTCCTGATATGTTCTCTTCTGAGTATGTGATGCCTTCGGATAGGGAGATAGAGTTTGGGATTGATTTGCTTCCAGGTATAGCTCCAATATCAAAGGCACCTTATAGAATGGCTCCGGATGAATTGAAAGAATTGAAGTCTCAGTTGCAAGAGTTGCTTGATTGGGGATTCATCTGACCTAGTATTTCTCTGTGGGGAGCTCCAGTTTTGTTTATTAGGAAGAAAGATGGATCCTTGAGATTATGCATTGATTATCGGCAGTTGAACCAAGTGACGGTGAAGAACAAATATCCTTTGCCTCATATTGATGATTTATTTGATCAACTTCAAGGTGCGACAGTCTTTTCGAAGCTCGACTTGAGAAGTGGATATCTTCAGTTGAAGGTCCGTTCAGATGATGTTTCCAAGACTGCCTTTCGTACTAGGTATGGCCATTTTGAGTTCCTTGTCATGCCGTTTGGGTTAACAAATGCTCCGTCCATTTTTATGGATTTGATGAATCGGGTTTTCAAGCCTTATCTAGATACTTTTGTGGTTGTATTTATTGACGATATCCTTATCTATTCTAAATCTCAGGAGGAACATGAACAACATTTGCGAATGGTTTTGGTGGTTCTCCGAGAGAAGAAGTTATTTGCAAAGTTTAGTAAGTGTGCTTTTTGGCTCGAGGATGTTTCTTTTCTAGGCCATATTGCGTCGAAGAAAGGAATTACAGTTGATCCTTCTAAGATTGAAGCTGTGGTTAGTTGTAAGAGGCCGGAAACAGTCACCAAGATTCAAAGTTTTCTGGGTTTCGTCGGGTATTATCGAAGATTCATTAAAGGGTTTTTGAAGATTGCTACATTATTGACTCAGTTGACCCGGAAGAATGTACCCTTTGTGTGGAATGAGAAATGTAAAGCTAGTTTAGAGGAATTGAAGAAGAGGTTAACTTCGGCACCTATTCTTGTTTTGCCAAATGGGAATGATGGTTTGGTGATCTATTGTGATGCTTCGAAGGAAGTTTTGGGGTGTGTGTTGATGCAAAATGGGAAGGTCATTGCTTATGCTTCGAAGAAGTTAACTTCTTGTGAGCAGAATTATCCGACTCATGACATGGAGCTTGCCGCGATTGTTTTTGCGTTACACAAATGGAAGCATTATCTTTATGGAGCAAGTTTGAGATTTTCGCGGATCATAAGAGCTTGAAGTATCTTTTCTCTCAGAAGGAGTTGAACAATAGACAGCGTAGATGGATGGAACTTTTGAAGGACTATGATTGTATCATTTCTTATCATCCGGGCAAACCAAATGTGGTGGCGGATGCTATTAGTTGAAAGTATTATGTAGCTTCAATGATGGTCCGAGAATGGAAGATGTTGGAAGATGCTCGAGATTGGTGTCCCCGGGAGTCAAGGCATGAAGCTATATTTGCGAATATTAGTGCATTTCCAACTTTGATTCAACAAATAAAGGAGGTTCAAAAGGATGATTCCGAGTTGAAGAAAATCATGGATAAAACTATAGATGGAAAATTCAATGATTTCTCTCTTAGTTCCGATGGAGTACTAATTTATAGAGGCCGATTGTGGAACAATATGAAGCGAGAAATAGCGGATTATGTATCAAAGTGCTTGACATGTCAACAAGTTAAAGTTGAACATCAAAGATCCACAGGTTTGCTTCAACCTTTAGAGATTCCGAAGTGGAAATGGGAGCATATCACGATGGGTTTTGTCACGGGATTGCCTCGTACTAGTAGGAAGCATGATGCAGTTTGGGTGATTGTGGATATATTGACAAAGTTCGCTCATTTTTTACCTATTGATATTAGCTATTCGATGTAAAAGCTTGCGAAATTGTATATTCATGATATTGTGCGATTGCATGGGGTTTCGGTTAGTATTGTTTCAGACCGTGATCCTAGATTTACTTCTAGATTTCGGCAGGCGTTGTAAAAAAGTTTGGGTTCAGATTTGAGGTTTAGTACGGCGTTTCATCCTCAAACGGATGGCCAATCCAAGAGAACAATTCAGATTCTTGAAGATATGTTGCGAGCTTGTTCAATTGACTTCTCGGATTCTTGGGATATTCATTTACCGCTTGTTCAGTTTTCTTACAATAATAGCTATCAGTCGAGTATTGAGATGGCTCCTTATGAAGCTTTGTATGGGAGGAAGTGTAGATCTCCTATCTGTTGGGATGAAGTCGGGGAAGCCAAGCTTTGGGGCATTGATATGGTTCGGGATTCAGTTGAGAAAGTCAAGATTATTCGGAACCGATTCAATACGGCCCAGAGTAGACACAAGAGCTATGCTGATCAGAGGAGGCGAGACCTTGAGTTTCAAAGGGGAGACTTTGTATTTTTGAGGGTTTCGCCAAAATTGGGGATTAGAAGATATGGTAAGAAGGGTAAACTAGCTCCAAGGTACGTTGGACCTTTTGAGAATTTGGAAAGAGATGGAAATCTTGCGTATCGTCTTGCGTTGCCTCCTTCTCTTGGTAAGATGCATAGTGTGTTTCATATCTCAATGCTTCGTATATATTTGTATGACCCCTCTCATGTGTTGCCAAGAATACCGGAGGATATTGAACCGGATATGTCATATATGGAGCAACCGATTAAAGTGATTGATACCAAGGTTCAAGAGTTGAGGAATAAGAGTATTCCCCTCGTTAGAGTCGTATGGAGGAATCATGATGTGGAAGAATCAACTTGGGAACTTCGGGAGGAGATGGAGCGAAAGTATCCATGGTTGTTTGATCTACTTGGTAAGTAAATCTAAAATTTGGGTCGAATTTTCTTTAAGGGGGAGTGATTGTCACGACCCTAAACCTAGGTTCTATTTTGATATATGTTTGAGCGTATTTATGGTGTGCGTTGCATCTCATTTATATGCTTCACATTTATTTTGTGAGTATTATGTGTTAGTTTAACATTTTAAATAACTTATTTGATATTTAAGTACGTTAATAAATTAAATATAAATATTTGATGTCTTATTGAAAATATTAGGAGTTGTGTAGTGAAATAATAATATTGTGAAATTTAATTAAATATCTTATAAAATATATGAGGTGCTTAAGTGAATATGTTGGAACTTAAGAAATGTATTGATGAAATGCTTAGTTCTTGGAGGAGCCTAGGTAGAACATTTTCAATGTATATCCTTAAGTTTATTGAGAAAGCTTTATTATTTTCATTTAATCAAAAAACCAAGCCAGCGTCAAGTTCTTTCTTCTTCCTTGAGAAAAAAAGGGTCCAAACCTAGTTTTTATTTTAAAATTCCCTCATTTATTCAAGAAAAATCCATTCTTCAATCCGTTGGTGTCTAAATGTTCGGGAGGAAAAGGGGATCATTTTCACCCGAATAAAAGTTGAAGTTTGTCATTTCATTTTTAAGGTAAGTTATTATTCTTCCCTTCAAATTATGCTCATATGATGTTTGAGTTGAAAATTATGATATATACATGTTGCATGTTATATTTGGTCATTTTGCTTTGAGTTGAAATGGTATTTGGTTGAGTGGAAATGGTTTGAGGTAAATTTTGGTTGTGTTATAATGAAGTTGGGTTATGGTTGCTGTTGAGGTAAAAAAGGGAAGGCCAAAATGAGATTTTTCCAAGTTGCTGATGTTTCAGCACAGAATCTGAAGTTTGCTGAAGGGCACGACTCGTGCCCCTTGTCACGAGTCGTCCCCCTTCAGCCAGTCGTGATACGAGTCATGCACTTTTGTGCACTCGTGCTGGTTTCTAGGGCACGAGTCGTGCCCTGCCCTGTTTTGCTGAGGCATTTTTAAAGCTATGTATGTTCCACTATATAACATATCTTTTACCCAATTGAACACTATAATCCAAGTACTATATATGAGCTACAAAAGGGTGTCTTTACATACCAATTGTGATGTTGGGAAGATGGTTAAATACTTGGTTAAAATAGGTTGGAATACTTGATTCCATGAAACCTAAATGGCTCTATATCCTTATATGATTGTTGATAGACCCTTGAATTGTTATATTAAGTGTGTAGACCTTATGTGTTACACATTATGGACTTGTTTGTCAACTTTTATGGTGTGCTTGATAGGGTTCCGTACTTTGGAATCCTAAGTTAAAGTGAACTTGTTTCAAGGATTGTTTAGCCGTTGTGCTACTTATGAGTGATACTTGTTATCATCTTGATATGATATACTCCCTCCGTCCACATACTTACTTCACACTTTCTATTTTGGGTGTCCAAATACATACTTCACACTTTGTTTTTTACTTAAAATGGAAAGTTTATATCATTAAAATATTAACCCTACCCCACTCATTCTCTCTCCTACATTATTTTAATACTCACAACACCATTATAATTTACTATTCCCTCCACTCAATCTCTCTCCTATTTTACTTTCACACTCACAACACTTTCAATATAATATTCCCTCCTTAATTTACGTACAGTAACTGTGAAGTAACTATGTGGACGGAGGGAGTATTTGGTATGGTTCCCTACTTTGGAATCATCTATTGGTTTTTTAAGCAAGTATTTATTACTGTGCTTTTATTTAAAGTCCAGCTGGTACTTGATTGTTCGGGCAGTGGTATGGGATTATAATGGCACCCGACCCGAGTTCATTATAATCCATACACTAGGTCCCTTTTTCCCTTCCATTGGCCATGGTTTGGGTTGTGGGCTAGCTCCCCTTTTTGGGTGAGGTCTAGTTACACATTGGGGTATGACTTTGTGTCATTTTCACCCATTTGTTAATATTGTTACTGGGTTTCGAAATCGCTTCTTCAGCTGTTGATGCTGCTCAGATTGTTATATCCTTTTGGGAGTAAACATTGGCTCAGTATCCTTCTAAGTGTTACATTATTGCACTTATGTGTTATTGTATATATCCTTCTTTGTGTTGACAAGATTGTGATATATATATGAGAAGTTTGATGTTATATGCTTTCAAAATGTGATTGCATATCATATTGCTGCATATATAATAACTTACTGAGATTTATCTCACCCCGTCCTTTTATTGTTTTCTTAGATAGGGGCGAGCCAGTGCATAGGCCACGTTGAGCACGGAGAGGACGCCGAGTTGGGTTGTATTTTGGGCAAGGTATTTTTGTGGTGGTTTGCATTACGTAAATGTAGAACCAAGGGGTAGTATACCCGAGACTTGAGATGTTGTTACTATTTTGAAACTCTTAAGTGATTGTAAATATTGTATATTTTGAAACTATGTTCCGTGGTTTGTAAATGGTTTGGCAAAGGTGGAGTTTGGATTTCAATTCAAGTGTTGTTACTTTTAGTTGTATGATAGAAAGTTTTTAAGTTAAACAGGTTTTATATATATCAAATGTTTTTGAAAGGACATTTCGAAAGTTTTTATAAAAATAAAGGCGTCTTCCGAGCTTGTCCCGGGCGTGGGGACAAGTAGGACCACGGTTCGGGGCGTGTCATTGGTAAGGCCTCCTTCCAATCTCATTCAATTAATTTCAATATTTAAATACATAGTCTACAATGTAGACATCATTTTCAAAAGGGTTAATTGCAATTTAGGGCCTGAAGTCTTGTATGAGGTCCCCAAAAGGGGCCTGACTTTTTTTTTTGGCGACTTAGGGCCTATACTTACAATTTCTTTTCAAATAAGGGCTTATTGACGATTTCCGTTAACACTTAACGTCAATAAGTCCTTATTTGATAAGAAATTGTAAGTATAGGCCCTAAATCACTAAAAAAAAAAAGTCAGGCCCCATTTGGGAGCCTCGTACAAGACTTTAGGCCCTAAATGTAATTAACCCATAAATTTAACTTTCTACCTTTTTTAAATTTTCATTAAATCCCTTAAAAAATATTAAATTCAATAAAATAAATAAAAGTATTTTTACTCAATAATAATAAAAAGAAATTTAACATCCCAATTTAACTATATTTAAAAAGGCATATGTAAATTATTTTTTACCTAATATAACTAAATATAATATTTTTTTTGTTAAACACTACTGTTCATCGCAGTTTACAGTTTTTTGTTAATCTTCAAACATCCCAACTAAAATTATTGTATTATTTTCCTTTTTTTTTAATATAAATGAAAAAAATATGGTACATGAATTAAATGCACAATATTATTATGCCCAATTTTTATCCTTGAATTTAATGTACAACAACACCTCACCCTTCACCACCATCAACATAAAGTCACCGGCCCGTCTCATTAAGTACAGAGACCCTGTGCGAAATGAGAATATGGGGTCCTTAATATTTAGAAAATTAACATAAAATTATATGTAACTTCAATATTTTATTTAAAAAAGGGTTCTAAATTGCAATTTGCCCTTTAAAAAATTAACACAATAATATGTTATATATATATATATATATATATATATATATATATATATATATATATATATATATATATATATATATATATATATATATATAATGGGCATAGATAAAATCGGGTGAAACAAACTCCTCGTCGGTAGCTATCAAAATCTTGGTCAAAATTGAAATCACATTTCTTGCTGTTTTGATTGATTTTGGTGATGTGTTAAATCTGGTGGCGGGTATATGTTGGTGGGGTGGTGACTTTCAGGGTCGGCTCAGACATGAAACATTAGGTTCCTTTGCACAGGGCCCCAAATTTTGAAGGGTCCCAAATTTATCTATGCCCATTAAATATACTCCCTCCGTCCCGGCCGACTTAGGACTTTTTGCCATTTTGGGCGTCCCACCCGACTTAGGACGGCCCAAAATGGAAACCTTAAATCACTATTCTCTCCACTCATTCTCTCTCCTACATTATTTTAATACTCACAACACCATTATAATTTACTATTCCCTCCACTCATTCTCTCTCCTATTTTTAAATTACACTCACAACATTTACCTTTTCCTTAATCCCCGTGCCATTTCAAAAAATCCTAAGTCGGTCGGGACGGAGGGAGTATCTATAGTATAAATGGAAGGTGTCCAACTCAGCAAATGAATAGTTGAATGAACAGTTTCGCCTGACGATTTTTCCATTTTGCCCTCACTATTTTATCCCTTCCCAATTTGCCCTTAAAAAATTTTTTTAATTAAATTTTGCCCTTAAATTTTTTTTTTAAATTAAAAAAAAAGGGCTTAATTAAAAAAAATAAAAAAAAATATAACGTGTCCTCGGACACGGGCTTATTCTAGTATGTATATATAAAACAGATTATTGTGTTAATTTTTTAAAGGGCAAATTGCAATTTAGAACCCTTTTTTAAATAAAATATTGAAGTTATATATAATTTTATGTTTTTATTTATTTTATTGAATTTAATATTTCTTTTAAGGGATTTAATGAAAATTTAAAAAAGGTAGAAAGTTAAATTTATGGGTTAATTACAATTTAGGGCCTGAAGTCTTGTATGAGGTTTTCAAATGGGGCCTGACTTTTTTTTTAGCGATTTAGGGCCTATACTTACAATTTCTTATCAAATAAGGGCTTATTGACGTTAAGTGTTAACGGAAATCGTCAATAAGTCTTTATTTGATAAGAAATTGTAAGTATAGGCCCTAAATCGCCAAAAAAAAAAAAGTCAGGCCCCTTTTGGGGACCTCATACAAGACTTCATGCCCTAAATTGCAATTAACCCTTTTCAAAATGCATTTTTAAAAGCGCACACACACACACACACAACTTTTATAGAAAGAAGGGTATCGAAAGACTCGTGTATACGAGCCGACTCGGGTGAGCTCAACTATCTCTTCCCGAGGCATAACCTACCTCCGAACTCAAAATCTCATCACACAAAACAAAAACAAAAACAAAAACAAAAACAAAAACAAAGTCTTTTCTCAATGTTTTGGGCACGATCAAAATGGCGTGACGACTCTAAAAAAAACAGCGCACCCTCAAAGACGAGATATGCCGTCCGCGGATCGGGTAATTTCACCAACGCTCCCGTGACTTAATACTCCCTCTTTTTATTTGTGCACATTTTAGCCAAAACACGGATTCTAAGGAAAAGTAGAGTGGGCATTGTGAGGATGAAAAGTATGATAAGAATTGTGAGTGGGGTACGAATCATATGAGTAGATAAAAAGATGAAGTAGTATAGTGGAGCAACAGAGGTGCATTTCATTTGTGTATTCGAATAATTAAACTGCAATATATTTCATGTTAATGTAAGTAAGAACAATATTATCATCAATCGTTTTCCACTTATAGTTCTTCTTCTCCGCTTTTGAATGTTATAACCGTTTGAAGTTTGATAAATGCTTCTAACACTACACAAGTTGAATTATGATGGAGTTTTGGCAATCTTTAATTAATTTTATTTGAGTGCAGAATATGGATTTGTTGGGAGCATTGTTGTTTTTCATTGGGATGAAAAATTCAATAGCGATGAGACAACAAAGGAAGGTGCCCAAAGCAAAAACAGTCTAGAAGCTAGAGAGTTATATATGTGTGGACTTGGGACATCCTATTAGACAAGTTTTAGGGGGGGGGGGTTAAAGTTTCTGTCTTGTATCTGAAACTCCTCATGTGTTAAATAAACTTTATTTGAGACGAGTTACGAACTGACCTGTTGTATTCTGATTCGAGGGACATAATTTACGGGTTTTTTCTTTTGTAACGGTATCTTCGAAGTCAAGATTTAATTTACAGTTTTGGTGTAGTTCTGACATTGGTAAGAATCTCTATTATTTGTTCTATACATGGCTCATGAGCAACTTGAGGCTCGATACAAGCCATTGTTTTTTTTATATATTTCTCAAGGTCGATTCGGCTTGAGGTGAGTTCAACTCGTGAGATTCTTCAAGCGCTCGACTTGACTCAAAGGAGAACCAGCTCAACTCGACTATATTTATCATCAATCGTTTTCCACTTATAGTTCTTCTTCTCCGCTTTTGAATGTTATAACCGATTGAAGTTTGATAAATGCTTCTAACACTACACAAGTTGAATATGCAACTTATAGATGATCGATCCCAAGAAAGATAATGAGTATTTAATAATCATAATTTTCCTAAATAACCATAGGGGTGTGTATAAAATCACAATTTAATAATTAACTTTTTATTTCTTAATCAATTACTGTTATTATGAACTGTCGAATATCGACGGGCTTACTAGTTACTAACTAGCTTTTAGTAGGGCTGTTACACGGCTCGGGCTCGGCTCGAAAAAAGCTCGAGTTCGAGTGGGCTCGAGGTGAACTCGAGCTCGAGCTCGAACCGATTTTCAAGCTCGTCATTTTTTCGAGTCGGCTCGTGTTCGGCTCGTATGTTCGACGAGCTCTGTTCGAGATCGACTCGTTTGAGCTCGACTCGGGCTCGTCTCGTTAAAAGCTCGAATGAATTTTAGTATATATATATATATATATATATATATATATATATATATATATATATATAAACATATACTCCCTCCGTCCCACGTTGGTTGAGACTAACTTTTTGGGCACACCAATTAAGGAAAAGTAAGTGAGAGAAAAAGTGAAAGAAAATGTTGTGAGTATGAAGAATTAAATAGGAGAGAGAATGAGTGGGAAGAATAGTTAGGAGAGAGAATGTTGTGAGTGTAAAAGTGAAATAGGAGAGAGAATGAGTGGGGTAAATAGTGAAGATTCCTTTGCCATTTTTGGGCTGATCTCAACTAACGTGGGACGGCCCAAAAGGAAAGTTAAGTCTCAACTAACGTGGGACGGAGGGAGTATATATATATATATATATATATATATATAAGTCGAAGCTCGAGCTCGGCTCGTTAAAAGCTCGTTTGATTTTAGATTTTTTTCAAAAAATAAGACGAAGCTCGAGCTCGGCTCGTTAAAAGCTCGTTTGATTTCAGATTTTTTTCAAAAAATAAGTCGAAGCTCGAGTTCGGCTCGTTAAAACTCGAGTTCGAGGAGCTCGCGAAAAGCTCGCGAGTCAGCTCGCGAAAAGCTCGAAACTTGATTCGAGCCAAGCTCGAACAGGCATTCTGAACTTGAGCTCAATAATTTTTATTTGAGCTTGAGCTCGAAATTTCAAAGCTCAACTCGGCTCATTTACGGCCTAGCTTCTAATAAAAACTAGAGTACTGATTAAAAGAAGTATAGAAATTTATAAAACAAAAGGGCAAGAAGGTGGGTCCCTCAAGAATCTTCAAGCATATCCTACTTCATTTACTCACCCAATCCTTTTACTTGCACCGGTCCATCGTCCGAAAATTTCTCTCTTTCCATTCTTTTCTCAAAATTAATAAAATTAAACTCACCTACCGTCAAGTCTGTCACCTTCAATTATCCTAACACGTACCACTCCTTCTTAACTAATCCCTCAAGAAAACCGAAAACGACATCATCTTACTCTCCTCCGACGCCGTATCAAACTTACCCCCTAGATTTCCTCCACGTAATTTTCACATTTAATTTTTTAATCCCCACAAAATCATATATAAACACTCCCCAAGCCTCAACTCCAAAGCACTCAGCTCAACAAACTCAAAGCAACTACATTAATTATTCTCACTTAAGTTCTTTCTTTGATTCAATCAAGCAATCAGATAACCAACAATGGCTCCTCAAATTACAACCAACGGTGGCGCCGCCGGTCTAGTGAAGGCTGCTAGCTTGTCCAGCCGTGCCTATGTTACCTTCTTGGCCGGAACCGGCGACTACTGGAAAGGTGTCGTGGGCTTGGCTAAGGGGTTACGGAAGGCCAGAAGTGCTTACCCACTTGTGGTGGCGTGCCTGCCCGACGTTCCAGAGGACCACCGCCGTATACTGCTGTCTCAGGGATGTATTCTACGTGAAATTCAGCCTGTTTATCCTCCTGCTAACCAAACTAAGTTCGCCATGGCTTATTATGTCATTAATTACTCCAAGCTCCGTATTTGGGAGGTAACCTTTATTTATGCACCAACTTGTTAAATCCTAAACGGCTTTCAGTTTTTGAGTTAAAATCGTTAGTTTATCCGTTAAAGTTAAAAATTCTGTCAGTTAAAATCTCAGTAGGACACTTGATCGGACTGGAGTTACAAGTGACAATTTAACTTATAAAAGAAGACTCAACGAAAATCGTTTTTTAGCGTTACTAAATCTATATTTTCGTAAAATACTTGTTATTTCAGTTAACTAATTAATGGATTTTGTAACTTGATAATTGCAGTTTGTGGAGTATAGCAAGATGATATACCTAGACGGGGACATCCAGGTGTTCGATAACATTGACCATCTCTTTGACTTGCCAAGTGGCAACTTCTACGCAGTAAAGGACTGTTTCTGCGAGAAGACATGGTCACACAGCCCACAATACAAAATTGGGTACTGTCAGCAAAGCCCAAATAAGGTCCATTGGCCCGAATCAATGGGCCCAAAGCTGCTGCTCTACTTCAACTCCGGCATGTTCGTTTACGAGCCCAATCTGTCCACGTACGACGACCTTCTAGAAACGGTCCAAAAAACCGAGCCCACTTTATTTGCTGAACAAGACTTTTTGAACATGTTCTTTAGGGATATTTACAAACCTATCCCTTCGGACTACAACTTGGTTTTGGCCATGTTGTGGCGTCACCCGGAGAATATCCGGCTCGACGGTGTTAAGGTGGTTCATTACTGTGCTGCCGGTTCGAAGCCGTGGAGGTTCACCGGAGAAGAGGAGAATATGGATAGGGAGGATATTAAGATGCTGGTTAAGAAGTGGTGGGATATTTATAATGATGAGACGTTGGATTACTGGAGGGTGGTTAGTGGCGGCGTTACGGCGGTTGGTGGTGGCGTAGGAAGCGCGTGGTGACGGATAATGGTGTTCTTCCGTTTGTTAGTGCTCCATCCGCTGCTTAGTCTTTATATTTCTGTTGTAATAGATTTTTTTTTTTTTTTTTTTTTTTTAATGCTATGTTTTGGTGTGTTTGGGTTTTGGTTAGAGTTGGTTCTTTTACTGGATAGAGAACTAGCCAGGTCTTTGTTCTGTTCATTTTAAGCCTAAAAGGTTTGCGAGTATATAGAAAGGTCAAAATTGTAATTTGGTTTGTACGTATGATGAAATTGAAGTGCAATATTATGAAAATACTTCAATATAGTTTTATGATTTTATCCCTTTAATGTCTTTTTTCCTTGGTTCAATTAATAGAGGAATTTATGCATTTTGTTTTATATTACACTTATGTTTGGTTTGTATTTATATTTGAACTTCTTTTTTTTTTCCCAAAGGATTTACTATTCAAAAATAAAATAAAATAAAATGACCAAACAAATACAATTAAATTTATCCTTAAAGTCAAGATAAATAAAAATATTTTTACAGAACTAAATTAAAATTACTAAAAATAAATTAAGAGTTCTAGAGGAAAAGCTAATAAAAACGTGAGCTCATTAGAACACCAGCTTGCTCATCAGAAAAGGACGAGTAGCCAGCAAGCAGAGTTTTTGATCCCGTGCCTCCGGCTTGAGGAGTAGCTGGGGTTTGAGGCTGCAAAATATTATAATGCTTTTCAGTAATGCAATTGCACAAACAACAACAACAAATCCCTTCCAGAAAATGCTGGAAAAAAAATTACAATCTGCTTAAAGATTTTCCCAAGACAAATATTTACTGCTTGCTTTGCTGATGTAGCATCAACCATTTCTACATCAGTAGATAATAATGACTGACCCAGTTAACTATCAATGTTAAACAACACCATACAATGTCAATGAACAGTATATATGATTTATATGTTCGACATACCTTTCCCCTCCTCCTTTATTCGGGCTTGGGACCGGCAATTGAAATTACCCGGATCCGGCTCGTGCGTGGGCCTCGACATCTCGCACCTGATCGGGAGGAGGTGTCTCGCTGCGTTTTGTTTATTGAGTCGCCACGCTGTTTTGATTTAGCCCAAAACATTGAGAAAATGCTTAGTTTAAAAAAACTGTTGTTGTGTGATGAGATTTTTGAGTTCGGAGGTCAGGTTACTCATCGGGAAGAGAATAGTAGAGCTCACCCGAGTCGCCTCGTAAAAACGAGTCTTTCGGTACCCCTTTTTCTTTAACTGTTGTGTGTGTGTATGTGCTTTTAAAAATGCATGCTGTATATGATGTCTACATTGTGTACTATGTATTGAAATGTATTGAAATAGTGTTGGAAGGAAGCCTTACCAATGTTGGTTCGTGTCTGTCTTCCGCTTGGGAATAGTGTTTGAGTGTTGAATAGTGTTTCGGGACGGACCAGGATTGCTTCGAGATGTACCGGTTGTACGCACGGACAGAGCTTCGACGTGCCTCAGGATTGTCAAGTGTGCACTCGGACAGAGGTTCGGCGTGTGTTGGGATTGTAGGGATCGTCGGTGGGATGCGGGCAGAGGTTCGGCGTGCGTCGGGATCGTCGGTTGCGTTCGGGCAGAGTTCCGGCGTGCGTCTGAGTTGCCGGTTTGACTCGGAAAGAGCCGGGACGCCTCGGGAAAGACCAGGCATGGCCTCGGAGTACCACGAGGGGCCTCAGAGTACCTCGAGAGTGCCTCGGGGCATCGCGGGAGGGTCTCGAAAGTGCTCGGAAAGGCTTCAGAGCACCACAAGGGGGCTCGGAAGGCCTCGGGAGGAACCGAAAGGGGTCGGGAATGCCTCAGAAGGACTTAGAGGGGAAGCCAGAAGGCCTAGGGAGAGAGTAGAAGAGGATGGTGTCAGAAATGAGGGAGGGGGAGCCCTCTATTTATAGTTTTCAGATTTGAGCAAGAAGGTCCGTACGGACCTTTATGCAAAACTAAAATTTTGGTTTTCCCGGATTTGAGGGAATAATGTGGACTTTAAGAGGATTCAGTAATTATGATGTCTGATAGCAAGAAGGTCCGTACGGACCTTTTTACATGCAAAGAGGTCCGTCCGGACCTTCTATGCTTTTCCCAATTTTGCATAATTCCCAAAAAGTCATTTTGTATTTTTTTAGTCCCAGAAAGGCCCCCCAGGTTTGGTTGGTGGTTTTTTGGGCCTTTGAGTGTTTTTGAGGGTTCCGGGTGTTCGAGACTAGCGTTTGAGTGAGTGCGGTGTTTCCGGGTTTGGAAAGAGGAGTGATCAGTTCGGGGTACTTACGGGTGAGTACAAAAATCTCTTCCCGAAGCGTAACCTGACCTCCGAACTCAAAAATCTCATCGCACAACAAAAAAAGCCTTTTTTCAATGTTTTGGGCACAATCAAACGGCATGGCGACTCTGTCTTTTTGAAAGAAATTCATCCGTCCAATCCGCGAGGCAAATCCTGCCGGATCGGGTTATTTCAGTTGGCGACTCTGCTGGGAACCAAACTTGTTTTAAAAACTTCTAAAAAGATTTTTAAAACATGTTGCGGAGTCAAACTTTCATTTGACCCTTTCTTGGCTATTGTGTGTGCATGTGTGTTTTACTTTTTTGTCTTTCTTATTCAAAAATACAAAAAAAAATGGATCATAATATATATGTGTACATGCTTTTAAAACACATACAACAAAAACCCCTATTTTACTCAGAAAAAGAATTTTAGTGACCGCACACTATGCTCACTCTTGTCCTGTACACTTGCACATTACAACCCTGAACTCGGAATGGTCTCAGTTGCAGTTCGATTGGTGTTCCTATGCCTTTCTTGCGCGCACGGGAGCATTCCAAACATCCCATCCTCGCCAGTGTCAATCATGCACTATTTGCGCACACTTTGTCCAAGACTTGGTTAGTTTTTGACTCAGTTCGTGTCATAAAGCCTAGATATATATCCCATGTCGATCATTTTCTGAGTCAAAACCTAAAATCAAGATCCCTTGCCAGAGCAAGAAAGGTCATGCCAAAATTTTGACCCAATCTTGATTTTTAGCGTTAACTAGGACAGTGGTCTATATCGGATATACGTCAACGCCCATGTGACACCATGTCATCAAGCCTTTAATGTGTCATCCATGAGAAAAATGACTTAGTCAAAACCGAAAAGTCAAAGATAACTTGCGAAAGCAAGGCAAAGAAAGGTCATGCCAATTTTTTGACCCGATCTTGACTCGAGGATATTGACTTTGTTCACTATTCACATGGCGGAAGCATTGAAACTTATATGACAGGTTTGGTCCTTAGGTTCGTTTCTCTTTTTGGTCGGTGGAAACTGCTTGCCCTATAGGACCCTCGCCCAGGGTTGTCCGCCCTTGGAGGTCAAAATACATGTGAAAAACGAGGGGCTTATAGATGCAGTGACGGATTCCATTGACCCAGGATCTAGAATAGTTGTGAAAAAGAAGGGCAATCTTTTCCAACCACTATTTAGGATTTTGAGAAAACATGTTTTAAGTAAATTGAAACACCAGAAAAAAATAACAAAAAAAAAGAAAAAGGAAACTGCATGTCGCATGAGCTTTCCCTCTTCATCTAAAAAACCTCTCGAGTCTAAACCCTGCTTTCACCCACTTCAGCGAACCGAGAGTGGTTGAGAGTCCCCGGGTGTCGTCTTTTCAGCATTGAGGTTACAAGGTCCGACAGCCCTTCTGGTTCAGCAGTTCGAACGGTCTGTTATTCTCCCATGGTAGGGTCGACAGATAATAGTGAAGGGAATGGGACTCCGCCTCTGGGAAATCTCCAAATAATGAAGGACGTAAAGCAGGCTTTCAAAACCCTTAAGAAGCGCCAAGAATAGCAACACGCTTGGTTTGTGGACACCATGCGCCGTCGCGGAACAGTTGCGGTTCCCCAACCCGATGGAACCTTAATCCTCATAGAAGACGAAGACGTGCCTGCTCCCCCGGCTTCCCAAAACTATCAACAGGTCCCTCCTCCACAAAACTATGAAAATCTGGCGATGCAAAGCAGCTCCCGCTCAAAGCTTCATTCAACCACCGGCCAAGCAGCTCCGACATTTCAAATTCATAATTAGTTTCCCGGCTCTGCTCCGCCAACTCAATATCACCTGCACACATATGGACCCGCTCCCTCAGATCCCAATGTCTCTCGATATCCCCCGGGATTCAATCTGTTGCCTCCATACGAGCCCCGAAGCTACAACTTGAAGTCCCAATGCCTGCCAGGGACGGACATACTAAGTGGATACCCAGACGTTTCGAATGCGCACCCACGGCATTGCCCATGGAGCTAATGAGACATTCCCTCAGCTCCCAAACACAATCCAGCATTGTCCAGGTAATCACGCCCTCGGTTCCAATCTCAGTAATCCAGGATACGGATTAGTGTACACTCACAGCCTCCCCAAGATTCCCGAATGGCAATCCCGTCAACCAATCCACCTCCACCTTCGGTTTCCATACCAGAAAACGGCAACCTGCCTCTGCCTAATGACCCTCATATGGCTTGGTTGGTCGAACAGATAAAGGAGATACAAGGGAAAATAGACGACTCTCGAAAAGACTCGCTCTTGCCCACGGATCCGAGTAAGGTGGTTCCTCTCCCCCCGAAGTTCATAATGCCAGAGATGGAGAAGTTTGATGGGACAGAATGCCGGAAGACTCACATCTATACCTACGTCTTAGGTTTGAGAGGCAAACGGGCCACCCCCTCAACAAATGGCGGATCACTTCCAAAGCCTTCGAAGTCTACGGCCTCTAGATGGTTCCTCAACGTAAAAGCAGAGAATCACTCCACCTGGGAACAAATCAGTAATATCTTTCTGGAAAAATACCGCGCCAACCTTAAGTGGGAAATAAATCGCCACGACCTTCAGGCTACCGAGCAAAAGGATGACGGCCGGTGGGGAAATTCTACAAAAGATGGAACTGGAAATTGAACGAGATAATGGATCCCCTTTCCAAGGAAGAGCAAATGGATATATTCCACTCTTGCCTCAATCCATCTCTGAGAGCCATGATTAGCCACCATTTCTACCCCGACCTACGCGCCATGGTCAATGTCTGGACCAAATTCGAAAAGACGTTGAGCCTACGAGTAAAACGACGGCTACCCTCGCTTCTTCCTACCGCTACCGGGCAGCCCCGCCAAATCCAGCACCTGTCCCAAACAAAGGAAAAGAAGCCACCGGAACAGTTCACTACATCCAGAATGGAGTCCAAGGAAACCGTGAGTAAACGCCCCCAAGGAATAACAATCCTCCCCGGTCGCAGCGCTTTCAGCACTTTGATAACCTTGAAATGCCTCTAAGCCAAGTGTTTGAGGCATTGGTGAAGCAGAACATGCTCAAGTCCCTTGAGAATTTTCAGGCGAGGAATCCTAACCCTAACATGGATATGAGCAACAAAGTGTGCTTTTCACAACTACCCCGCCACATGACCGACCATTGCATCGTGTTGATGCAAGTGATCCAAGGGCTAATTGAAGAAGGAAAATTGGAACGCCCCCTCGGTCCCTACACAGTCGGAAATCCATTCCCCAGAAATGATAGGGTGAACATGGTGGCATTCGGCATGGATGAGTCCCCTGCCGCAAACAAACGGGATGAGT
Source organism: Adenophora triphylla var. japonica (assembly GCA_022495995.1). Lineage (NCBI taxonomy): Eukaryota > Viridiplantae > Streptophyta > Magnoliopsida > Asterales > Campanulaceae > Adenophora > Adenophora triphylla. The sequence goes on along the minus strand of JAFEMH010002657.1, from coordinate 13,741 downwards.
CGATTTTTGAGCTAACAGTGCCCAAGGCATATAAAGAAGATTCCAAAGAAGATGTCTGGGATGAGCCTTCGCTACAACAACTTTTCAGCGAAGAGATCGAAATGACGGACTTGATCGATCTGATAACTCGATGGTAGCCATGATTGGGGACAGCAGCGCAAAGCCTTTCGACCCTCGCACCCTCTCAAGGGCGTCGAAAATGCCATTGAAGAACTGGATTACCTTTTCTGGACCCGCAGCCAGCAGAAAAGAGATGATTGAGAAGCTTGGCCTAAACCCTCGTTCCCTAGAGTCTAGCTTCGAAAAAAGTCCAGAGTCTGTTATATTTGAATTCAAGTCTCTCGAGTCATCTGACGGCCTTACGCCTGAAGATTATGAGTTCATAGCAGATACTGTATTCCCCTTTGCATTAAATGAAAAATTCAACCTTTCTGAGTATCCCCTCATTGCCACTTTAACAAATGATGAATTAACTAACAAATCAAAAACAGTTCATAATGATTCACTTGATAAAGACGCAGACACATTAAATAAACAATACATTAAACAAATCTTTAAGCATGTTGTCGAATGAGAGGAAAACCGGGCCCAAGCTGCCGAGGAGGTTTTGACGAAAGTGAATTTGGGGACTGCTGAAGAGCCTAAAGAGACACAGATCGGAGAATTCTTCGTCAGCACCGAGCAAGAAGCACTGATCGCCCTGCTTAGAGAATTTGTGGACGTGTTCACCTGGTCCTACCAAGACATGCCCGGTCTAGATCCCGCCATAGAGGAACACCGAATTCCTTTAAATCCCGAGGCCAAGCTCGTCAAACAAAAGTTGCGAAGGATCAAGCTCGAATGGTCCTTACAAGTCAAGGAAGAGATCGAGAAGATGCTCCGTGTCGGCTTCATAAGGGTGATCGAATACCCGACTTGGCTCTCCAACATAGTCACGGTCACCATGGCCAATGGGAAGGTGCGCTGTTGTGTGGATTTACGAGATCTCAACAAAGCAAGTCCAAAGGACGACTTTCCGCTGCCGAACATAGATATGTTGGTCGATACTACGGTCAACTTCGAAGTCAACTCCTTCGTGAATGGCTTTTCCGGCTACAATAAAATCAAGATGGCCGAAGAAGATCAAGAGAAAACCACCTTCCCCATCCCATGGGGAACTTACTATTACACGGTGATGCCCTTCGAACTAAAAGAACGCTGGGGCTACCTACCAACGGGCAGCGATAGCACTTTTTCATGACAAGATCGACAAAGAAATCGAGGTGTACGTCGACGAAATGATCATCCACTCAAAAGGATCAGACAGATAACACCTTACCGACTTGAGGAAGTTCTTCGATCGTCTTCGAAAGCATACAATGAGGTTGAACCCTGCTAAATGCACATTTGGAGTAACCCGAGGCAAAGTCTTGGGATACATGGTCACAGAACGAGGCATCGAGGTCGATCCCCAAAGGATCAAAGCCATAATCAAGATGAGAGCGCTGCAAACCCAGACAGAGGTAAAAATCTTTATGGGGCGCTTGCAATACATCAGCCGCTTCGTGAATCAATTGACTTCCATGTGCGAGCCAATTTTCCGACTAATGAAAAAGAATGCGGACATCGAATGGAATCCAACATGCCATGGCGCTTTCGAGAAAATAAAGGCGTACCTTGTGAATCCTCCAATCCTCTGTCCTCCCCACAAAGAGAAGCCACTCTTGCTATACCTAACTGTAACCGACACTACAATTGGAGCCATGTTGGGCCAAGAAAAAAAAGAATCAAAAATTGAGAATGCCATCTACTCCGTAAGTCGAAAATTCCAAGGCAGCGAGCTCAACTACTCAGCTTTAGAGAAGACCTACGCAGCTCTAGTCTGGGTGGTCGGAAAATTGCGACACTACATGCAATCGCACACAGTGCACCCGGGTCTCCAAAATGGATCCTGGTCAAATATCTCTTCGACAAACCCTCGCTGTTAATGAGGCTAGCCAGATGGTCTTTTTTCCTGGCAGAATTTGACATCAAATACGTGACCCAAAAGTCAGTCAAAGGGCATGGACGAAGAGTTGGTCGACTTCCCAAGTGATGAAGCCAGAGGTCCCGAACCACAATTTCCGGATGAAGGAATTTTCACGCTTGAAAGCGAAAATTGATGGCAGCTTTTCTTCGATGGAGCTGCCAACAAGAGTTGTAATGGCATCGGAATGCTCTTGGTAGACCCAAAAGACGAGCACACCCTAATCGCCATAAAGCTGAATTTTGAGGTTACCAACAACGCGACCGAATATGAAGCATGCGCCACCGGTTTAGAGGCTGCTCTCGAAAGGAACGTCCAAGAATTGGAAGTCTACAGGGACTCAGCCTTGATCATTAACCAGGTCTCCAACAAACGGAAAATAATACCCCCATTTGCAAAAATACCGCACACGCATGGAAGACCTCTTCGCGCAGTTCAAAGTGGTCACTTTTCACTATCTGCCAAGAGACCGAAATCGGTTCGCAGATGATCTAGCCACTCTAGCCTCACTTGTGGAAATCCCAGAAGGAAAGTCAATAAAACCATTCAAAGTGGGAAAGAAAGAAATTCCGACCTACTGCTACGAAGTTGAGGCAGAACCCGAGCCAATCAATGAACCCTGGTACAACCAAATCTACCAGTACCTCAAAAGCAGAGAGACCCTTTCATGAATGAGGAAGGAAAATACAAAGAAGGAATCAAAACCAAAAGCATGGTAGCCCTGAAGTGCCTTGCCTCTCATTTTGTCATTTTAGGAGATATGTTGTACAAGAAACACCACCAAGGGCAGCTCCTCCGCTGCAGCAGCAAGGAAAAGGCAATTGAACTCATGAACGAAGTCCAAATGGGGCTTGCCCCACATGCATGCTCGAGCCCTCATGCAAATCATCCTTCGAATAGGTTACTATTGGATCTCCATGGAGGCGCATCGTATCCATTACGTCGAAGGGCCGCGACAAATGCCAGTGATTCTCCAACCTTAACCAGCTTCCCCCTCATGACCTCTACTACATGACCACTCCCTGGCCTTTTGCCACTTGGGGAATCTACAGCATTGGGAAAATCACTCCGCCCGACCGCAATGGCCACGAGTTCGTCTTGGTAGCCATCGACTACTTCACAAAATGGGTCAAAGCCAAGTCCTACAAAGTTTTGACTTCCAAGAAAGTCGCCCAGTTCGTCAAAGAAAACATCATATGCAGATACGAAATCCCAAACGAGGTCATATCAGATAATGGATCTCACTTCGAGGGAGACTGCGACAGGTTGTTGGCCGAATTCAAGATCGCGCGCCATAAGTCATCCCCTTATAGGCCACAAACCAATGGCGCAGTGGAAGCAGCAAATAAGACCCTCGAAAGGATCATCAGAAAGATGATAGTACGAGGACGAGATTGGCCGGAAAAGCTACATTTGGCACTTTGGGGGCTACCGAACATCGGTTAGGGATCGCTGCACCGGAAACCCCATTCGCCCTAACCTATGGGATGGAAGCGGTGTTGCCCATAGAACTGGAGATCCCGTCACTATGAGTCCTGTTGGAAAATGAAGTCAACGAAGTGGAATGGCTCCGAGCCTATTAGGGTCGGATGGCTAGAGCCTTCGACAAGAAGGTCAAATCTTGAAACATCAGAGAAGGTGACTTGGTACTCAAGGAAAAGCCGCCTAGCCTAACCAACCCGCTCGAAAAATGAGAACCAACATGGATCGGCCCGTTCGTGGTTTAGAACAAAAAAAAAACAAATACAAAAATACAAAAAAATGAACAAAAAAAACAAATACAAAGGTGTTGAAGAACATACCCAACTAGATTGAAAAACCCAAAAAGGGTGCAAGCCTAGGCAAAAATTAGATTGCACCATTCTCCCCTTTTTTGTCTCCCTCTCTCTCACAAAGAAGGTCGAACTACGGAGACCCAGGCCCCTCAGTCACAGGGGGAACGTAGGCAACCATCACTGGTCCAGTCTAAAGCATACACAAAATTCCAAAACTTGACGCCATCAAGGCTCAGACAAGAAGCAAGTAAGAGATTCTGCATCTCGATAAAGCTTTAAATGTAAATCACAAATCATCACAGTTAAAACACTTTTTGATGAGTTCAAGCACGGTCTACTCTCGACTCACAACACACTAAGATAACATAAAACATCTAGTAATTAATGTGTCTACAATGACAATGAATGGATACTCGAATCTCGTAAGGTCATTCCACGCTCGCGCTTGTCCCTTCTTTATTCTTCTCTTTCTTCCCTCGCCCCCGGCATGTCGTTCCACGTAGAACCATCTCTGTTTCCCTCCTTCCTAGATCAGGAGTCCTTCCGATCGTGTCAAAAAGTCCGGCCGCTCTCAAAGCTTCGTTCGTCCGTGCCTCGGCTCGGATCTCCTCCCTACGAGTCCCGTAAAGAGTACCTCTTTCTGCCGGTCTGTCAGCTCTAGTCCCGTAGTAAAACAGAACATCCCCAGTGATATCTTGAGGGTTAGCCCAAGCTTCTACTTTGAATGTTGTAAGCTGGAATGGTAGCCACCGCCCTGTAATGGCCTCACGACTGCTCCCCTCAGTGATCATTTGAAGTTCCGCCCGACATCGCTCGTATCAATCCAAGTACTCAGTGGTCAGAACAATACTCTCCCGACGTCTGAGGAGTAACACAGAAGGAAAAGCAGAATACTTCCATATCCTCTGAAAGAAAAGGAAGGCATTTGGGTCTGTCATAGAGAAAGAAGCTACCTCCATGGTGGCGATGTCACTCCAGCCTAGCAAAGGCTCCTGCCTCATCCCAACCCATCGAGAAACGAGCGACGGGATGTAAAAAGAGGACTGATATAGCCCCAGAACCCTCACAACATAGGAACCTTCCTGAAAGGCCCTCCTGGTCTCGATCTTGTAAGTACCCAAATCTGGCTCATGCCTTTCGGTTAATTTTCCCGGCAATTTCGGTAATTTTTCCGGTAATTCCCCAGATTTTCCTAAAGTTCCGGAACAATTCCGGAACTGCTCCAAGCCTTTTAAGGGCTGAAGGGAATGCTTGGTGATTAAGAAACACGTTTTTCTTAAATCCCAAAACCCTTCTAGAAAGCCGCCCACCTTGCACGTTTCTAGAAGAAGCGTATCGGGCTACTTATGTCGTGCGACATAATCAGCCAGAGAAACCTTCTAGAAACCTGCCACCTTGCATGTTTCTAGAAGAATCCAGAAGTGGCTACTTATGTCGTGCGACATAACCAGCCAGAGAGAGTTCTAGAACCATGCCACCTTGCATGTTTCTAGAAGGAAAGCAGTTATGGCTTGTTATGTCGTGCGACATAACAAGCCCATGCAGGCTGCCTATAAATAGAGGCCTTCACCTCTCATTTTAGACACACCTCCTCTACCCCTCAGTCCCCCTCTATAAGGAATACGCTCCAGAAGCCTCCCCTCTCCTCACATACCCCCCAAATCACCTCAATCCTACCAAACTAATCACACACACACTTCCCACACACACACACACTTCCCACATACATCAAGAAATCAAGGAGTTCCCAAGGATCCAAGGCCTGAACTCAGTCTCCGGAGGAGGACGCTAGAAGGCTCCTATATCTAACTTGATATAGGAGTTGTGGATCTTCAAGGGTAACGAGTTTCTACCCCTTTTCCACTCTCTATTTTCCTTTGAATATAAAATCTATGTGTTACATGCATTGATAATATAGTATTCTGATTAAAGTTGCATGATTTAGCTTCATATTACCCAGATCCACATTTTATTTCATTACATTTCATATAAAATCTTCGTTTTGACTTGGTTTTTGCATGAACACTCAAGATGAGTGTGGATCCCTCATATCCACACCCTCTTGAAGTGTTCATTATTGTTAAACATGCTCCCTGAGATTTGTTTGTGAAGTAACTTGACCATTTTGGTGCCTTGTTACCTCTGCAAATCTCAGTTGTAAAGCCTCTGCAAAATGGCTAGTTATGTCACGCGACATGGCGGCCTATGTCACGCGACATAAGTAGCCGGTTGCGAAGCTTCACGGTTTCAAGGCTGTAATGTCGATGTTAAACCCCTTTAAGCTATAACCTGATGTCTATCTGCAATTTAGATAGTATCTATGTACATACTATGTCATCTTTTCATTAAAATATCATTCTCATACATAAAGGTGCATCCTTTACACCTAAATCCCATTTTTCATGCATTAAAATCATTCCTTTTCCATTTTAAATCCCTTTTCACATTAAAGATGCACTCTTTGCACAAAGATCATTTCTTTACATAAAAAACATCCATTTGCAATCAAATGCATCATTTTCAAACCAAAAATGCCATCTTTTTGCTAAAGCATCATTTTTACATGCATTCCCCCTTTTCCCCAACCTTGGAACGGACCGGTGTAAAAGTTCTCATCTTTGCATCGTTCCTTCCATCAAAGGTTCATGATTTCTTTAGGAAAAGGATAACCTTGAACCCTATATCTCCGATTATCGCTTAAGAAAGAGTATGAAGCCTCTATACGAGCTCGACCGTCTTAAAGCGTAGGATTGATGGGCTAAGGACATTCCTTCCTAAAGAACCTCATCTTTGACCAAAAGAGAGTCATTCTCTCGATCACGCAAGTCCCGAGGGTCCCGAGGTTAAAATGCGATGATCATAAGTCATAAGATGAGGACGGGATCATAATCCCAAATACATAAATTCCAAGGAATCCCGAGCGACAACCAACAAATGGTTTGTACGTCCGGAAGATAACTTGGGACATTCCCCCCCCTTATTTTCAAACACATGCACACAAAGAAAGCACGCAAGCAAACATGATTAATGAAATCTAGGGAGACTTGCTCCGGCAAGGCACTTTGGGTGAACGCCAAACGTTCTTCCCAAGGGGTAACTTAACCTCCTAACCCATAAAACCTTTTTTTCAAAGTTTTGAGGTAATCAAAATGGCGTGGCGACTCCGTTTTTCAAATAACTCGGATGTCTTCAAACTCGCGTGAATTCCAATAAACAAAAAATTTTGGGGCACACATTCACAGTTTGGCGACTCCGCTGGGGAAACCCAAAGGAGAAAAGCTTTATATTTCAAAAAAAAAATCGATACTTGGTATATAGGTGGACCCCACTTACCCTTCCTGTATCGCTCCCTAACCCGGGGCTTGGGATAACAAGGTGGTTTAACAATCCCACGTACCAGTATCCCTTTTTTCGAAAAAAAATAATTTTGAAAAATATAGAAGAAAGCTTTTCCCTTTGAGCGGGTTAGACTCCCATCGCCGATTTCATTAATCGTGCTTGCTTTCTTTACCATGCATTGCATCATTTGCATCTTGGAATCTGTGCATACTTTGAACGGGAAACAACCCGAAAAATAGCAAAAGGAGTGGAACTGGAAAATTGATCCATGCGGTCGTACGGCTCAATCCTCATAGGATTGACCGGGCGACCTCGGTGGCACAATTCCACCGGGAAAAATCATGGTTAATCTGGCGGTCCTAGCGGCTTGGGGCTACTCGGCTCCATGGCGGCCAGGGGCTCCCGAGAAAATTTACGTGCTTATGTGTTGCATTCTCCCCGTCCCGAAAATCATTCCTTTAAAACACATTTACGAAAATCTCTGTTTTAACTCAAAAGGAACATTTTTAGGAGACCGCACACTACGCGCACTTTGATATATCTGTACACTTTTGCACGCACGTCCTTCAAACCCGAGGGTGGTTCCAGTGCCGATCACGGACGGCCTTACGATGCTCCCGGGCGCGCACGGAATCATCCCAACCTCCCGTGGCGGCCGGTGTCGACCAATGCACAGTCCGTGTCACACGTTTCAAAAAACCGTGACTTTTGGTTGGTTTTTGGTCTAGTCCGTGTCATATAGCCCAGTTGCATACCCTTGTAAAGGTCAAGCCTTAGTTTATAACGGAAGCCAAGATTTTCGCTCAAGCGGAACTCTGCCAAAATTCCGACAAGGAAAAATTGGTAGGATCTTGACTCCGACATTGACTATTGACTTTGACCCACACGGAATGCGTAAGAGTCAAGACCGAGTCTTTGCCAAAAATCAAAAGATCTTTCGCTCAAGCGAAGCTCTGCCAAAATTCCGACAAGGAAAAAAATTGGCAAGATCTTGACCGGCATTGACTTCGATTTCGACTCACGCACTGCGTATGCAACGAAGTTCAATGTGACACTGTGTCATCCGGCTTTCGCCGCCCGACCCATGCTTATTATTCTCTCGGACATTACCAAAAGTCAAAACGTCATTCGCTCAAGCGAAACTCTGCCAAAACTCTGTTAAGGCAAAGAGACGAGACTTTCCCTGTATTGCCTTGACAATAATCCGCATCGCTCGTGCATTGAAAGGTCCTATGACCCGCTAGACCCGATAGGAGCGTTCTTTACTCTCGGTCGGTGGGATCCGCGTGCCCTATAGGACCCTCGCCCGGGCATCCACCACTGGGAGGTCGAAATACGGGTGGAATACGAGGGGCTTATAGACGTAGTGACGGAACCCGGCGATCCAGGATCTAGAGTAGTTGCGAAAAAGAAGGGCAAACCCCCCTTTTCCAACCAAATAGAAATAAATAAAAGACATTGTTTTAAGTAAACTTGAACAATTAGTGTAATCATAATTGCATGTTCCTATCTCTGAAATCCCTAATCGAGACCTTTTCGGTCCGATCTCCGTTTTCCTATCCCGACCTTTCATGGTCAAACCCCTAATCGAGACCTCCTCGGTCCGATTTCCTATCCCGACCTTTCATGGTCAAATCCCTAATCGAGACCTCCTCGGTCCGATTTCCTATTTTCCTATCTCGACCTTTCATGGTCAAATCCCTAATCGAGACCTTTTCGGTCCGATCTCCGATTTTCGATCTTGGCCTTTCAAGGTCCAATCTTTTCCAATCAATTAGGATTAGGAGAAAATGAGTTAAGCGATAAGTGCATGTTACTTGAGCTTTCAGCCTAAACACTTGCCCCCGGGTCTAAACCTCACCCATCTCCGAGTCTAAACCTCACCCATCTCCGAGTCTAAACCTTGCTTACCCCGAGTCTAAACCTCACCCATCTCCGAGTCTAAACCTTGCTTACCCCGAGTCTAAACCTTATCCACCTTCGAGTCTAAACCTCACCCATCTCTAAACCTACCCTTGCTTGCCGAGTCTAAATCTTGCCTACCCCTAGTCTAAACCTTGCCTATCCCTTTCCCATGACGAGAAAGAAGTGGACGAGAATACCGGGTCAGCAACTTGTTAGCGCAAAATTCTCGGACGGTTCGCGAGAATCCTCGGTTTTGTCGGTTCGAGAGAGTCGAGAATGGCCGATTTGACGAGCTTGGCCGGTGGTTTGGGTAATCGGATGACTAAGGAAGAAGAGCTAGCCTTAGCCCTGGAAAAGAGTCATAAGGTCCATGAGGAACAGCAAGCCATGATCATTGATGCGCTCAGTAGCCATAGGGTTCGAGATAGTGGTCAAAGCCAATGGTTCCCTGGTAGAAGATGAAACTCCAGATGCGGCAATTTCGGCTCCTCTATCCTATAACCAATGCCCTCCTCCATCCACATATGATCCCTTGCCAAGGACTACCCATTTGCGATCCTTTCCAATGTCCCAAGCCATCGGGGTCCCGATGACCTCACCTCCTCGAGATAAGACCCGGCTTTGTTCACCACCAACGAGAGCAAATGCTACGGCTACCCCGATTCCTCGGCCCGGTCGGGTTCGGGTCATCATCTTGGAATGGGTCGGTTTACCGCTTCTCGGCCCGGTCGGGTTTAGGTCATCATCTTGGAATGGGTCGGTTTGCGGCTTCCCGAAGCCCGACACTTTTGACATGACCCCGCAAACCAATTTGGATCGGTTCGCTCCTCGGGCTCCAAGCTCTACCCCTCTCCTCCCGGTTAGGAAGTCGAGACAAGGTCAAATGCTCCTCATCCAATTCTGCACTCAGTACATTACGCAAGTTGCTTACGCTCACCAAGTACGGTATACACATTGTTCTTCCCGATCACGTCCCTCGGCGTGGTCGAGACACGTTCGGTCCTACTTTTATGGTGCCTCGAACCTCATGTCTTCGACGGTCATTTGGATCGGCGCTCGGTACTCCTGGTATTCAACTATTACGAGCCATATATCCCCGTCTTCGGCAGTGTCAGATCCTATGAGGCCCCTTATGAGTCTCGCCACTCCCGATCCTTTGGTTCGTATTCCTATGCTTCAAGTTTGACTTACAAGGAAGGTTACGGTCAAGGTCACGCTTTGAATGCTCGGCTTGCCATCTCTCCCACCGGGATACTTCCCTCTTGTGGTTTCATTTGCGATGCCAATCTTGTGGCGGGGGTCGTGTGGTCCTAATGCTCCTATTGACCCGTTCGAAGGAATATTGGTAGAGCCAATTAAGAAAATACGGGAAAAGCCTAGCGGTGAAAGTGTCGACAATCGCTCGACTCAAGCCATCTCACCCTACCAATCTCGCGCATCGACACAAAGGAGTCGAATCTTGACGCTTACATTGATGATTACATAAAAAGGGTTCGTGCACGGGAAGCACTTCTGGTTTGAAAATGTCTCGCCGCTATAGACCTTACCCTTCCAACACGGCCGCAACATCTCGGTAAAGGAAAGAAGGCATTGTGTACAATGGACGACATCAAGAAGGTACCAATAAATAGTGGTCCTCAGAGACAACGAGAACATTTTGATGATTTTGGGATACCTATGGGCTTAATCTTCAAGGCTTTAGTAAAGCTAGGCCTCCTGGAGCCCCTTAGAGACTACCATCCAAAGAGCTCAAATGCACTCCTCGACATAAATGAGCATTGCACCTTCCATAGTCATTATGGCCACACAACCGACAACTGTATAGCCTTGAAGAGAGCGGTCCAAGGGTTAATCGAAGCGAGCAAGCGAGCGGCCCAATGGACCAAAACCGACGGACTACGGTTCGGAATGGTGACCAAGTCAATGACCAAGGTTCGGATCAAAGAGCATCAAGAATTTACTTCCAATGCTGAAGGGTAGAAATGTAGTCCGACAGCGAAGAGTAGCTAGACTAGGGTTTACCTATCCTTAAGCAAGATTAAAAAAAAAAAGAAGGAAAAAGAAAATAGTCTCTCAGTCAACTTTCGTAGGTTCTAGTACTTTTCTCTTTCAAATCAAGTCCTCTACGGACATTGTATTTAATCTTCAATTTTCTATAAAAGAGTCTTCTTCTTTTCTTGCTAGACTTAAGACATTATTTGCACACCTACATTACATTTAATGAAATGGTTTTATTTTATATGATCACTTGCATTGCTCAACAAGTAATCTCTCGAAATAATTCACGTTCCGATCAAATCAGTGTGAGAAAGTTAACTAATGCCTTCCCCATACACTTTCCTTACCCTCACAAAAGGCCTTCATCAAAGCCATACACTTTCCCAAACCATGTCCACCTTCATCTTGACCAAGTCAACGACGGCGACAACATCAAGGAACGACAAAAAAGGCCACTCAGCTTCGAAAGATTGACCCCGTGTCGACAACAACCTAGGGGCTTGGCTTAGACTTCAAGGGTATCAAGAATGTTCAAGCAGGGGCTCGCCTTGGTCCTCGGGTGCTCTAGAAAATAAAAAAAAAGAAAAAGAAAAAAAAAATGTGTGTAGTGCAAAAAGAGTAATACCCGGCTAGGCGAAAATCCCAAAAAAGGGCGGTCCTAGGCAAAAACGAGGGTTGCACATATATATAAAAAAAAAAAAAAAATCTTGGTGCAAAAAGAGTAATGCCCGGCTAGGCTGAAAATCCCAAAAGGCAGTCTAGGCAAAAAACAGGGTTGCACATAAAAATAAAAGAAAAACGAGGCCAAGGACCCAGCGTTACCAATCAAAAGATTGACGGACAGGCAAGACCAAAGCTCAAAAAATGAAAGTTGTCGACAATAATGGGGCGGTCGAAGCAAAAGCAGAAGCATTTCATGAGCCTTTAGGCATATGCAAGTCCTTTCTCCCCGATGAAAGACGAGAATCGAAAGCAATTGAAGCGGCCAGTCCAAGAATGACTTGGTCAAGGAATCATCCCGAGGCCCATGCCTCATCATCCGATCTTCTCATCCTAGCCTTTTCACTAAAGGAACCACAAATCCCATTTCCCAAACGGTCAGGCCAAGGCCGAACTACGGCGACACGAGCTCCTCACAATGAGGGGAACGTAGGCAACCAGCAATGGTCCGGTCATAAGCATATCCAAATTACCGAAAACCTGGTCTCATCAAATGACCTCTCCCATGGACACAGTCAAATCCCAGAAAACCCGGTCTCATCAATGACCTCCCTGTACACAAACCTTTCTTTCACACCCAGCCAACCTTGATCCGCGACATTGGTTGACTTTCTCCTCATGATTAATAAGAATGTTTGTTCATATCGAGATTAGTGGTTGAATAACCCGAACATTAATAAAGGGTTTTAAGCAATCTTGTGATCATTGTAAATAAAACAAGTTTTCAGATGTCTTGACAAGTCTTCCTTTTCTACATCTTAGGAAAGATAGCGCTAAACACTGATTTTCTGTCAGCAGGGGCTTCCATACACTTTTACCAACCTTTCTACGCTTATACTCTCTCAAAAGAGTCAAACCCAAAGCGAGTTTTGTGCCTACATTGAATAAGGCCGTCGAAATAACACAAAAATCGGGATCTATTCCCACTTTTCGAAAAAATATGCCCCTGCATGTATATATCTTCCTAAAAGTTCTTCTCTTCGTCCACATCTTCTTAAGGTTGACTGAGTGACTAAAAAAAAAAAGAAAATAAAAAAAAGGAAGGAAAAGGATAGGTTTTCCCTCTTCTGCTACAATTCGCATTAGGGCTGCCTCGAAAAACTCTGTCAAAGCATTCCTTTAAACTGGGGCTTCTTTAGCCATTTTCGGGGTTCGCATCGGGTTCTTCACTAGGTCCCTAGATGGATTCAGTCTTGGTCAGATCAATTTCAGAATCACGTTCGCAATACCAATCAGATTGGGATTTTTATTAGGTCACCAGACTGGGGCTTCGCCAAGTCACTTCGCTTGCTCAGCTCATTCAACCAAGGTTTTGCCAATGAAAGAATCTTTCCTTACTTCAACAAGATATGGGGCTTTTGCAGAGAGTATTTCCTTAGACCGGGGCTTCGATAAGTTGCATCCATCCCTAGAAGAGAGGATTGGTCACTTCGACATCTGTTAGCATCAACTTCAAATGCTAGAGTGTGAGAAAAGAATAGTCACAGAGACCCGAGGTTCAAACCCAGTCTCAGCTCAAGAGGGAATTCTCGTCCACGTTGACAACAGCAACAGTTCAGTCCGCACCCAAGGGATACAACCCCACCTGTTTGAAACCCGTCTCAAACAATTCCCAAATACATTCCATATGTACATCCAGACCCAGTCCCTACCATGTTTCCAAGAGAAAAATCATCCCTAGGCTCAAGTAACGTGCCAATTGCTAATGATAACATTTTCTCCCAAAAGTGCCTTCGAGATAACTCTAGGCGACAGTTTCCTAATTGTCAAAACGTCGAAAATCCTAGACATCATTCCTAACTGTCTAGGTAAAGTTTGAACTACGATCAAGGCTTGATTCCTCCGGGATACGTAGGTAGCCTTTCATAAAGGTTCAGCCATCCAACCACATTGGTCACCTTTTTCCCTTCTCCATTCTCCAAGGGTGCGTAAGCTTTTCATAAAAGTCCAATTTTGTGACCATATGGGCCACCTCTTTTGATTTGAAACATTCCTGTGA